>CM074736.1:76932122-76942508 GCA_037367245.1 Phrynocephalus guinanensis
CAAATATGTGAAGGAAAAATGGTAAGTTATTGCAAAGGTAACAAGGAGAGGAAATTCTAAAGCATCTTTGTTGTGTCAAAGAATTTGTCAAATTGATTTGCTCCTTCCCTAAATCCCTTTCACAAATATATTAGAAACTTAATAAAATATTTTTTTTAAAAAAATCTTTTTAAAAGACTCAATGGGGATTTAATGAATCATCTCCATAAATTCAATTGATGCAAATAAACCTACTCTAACTGCAACTTACTATCACATTATGATAAAATGTCAAGGGCAACTTGACAGCACATAACCACAAATGCTAAAATAAGTTGCACTTAGAGTTGCTCCATTTGAATCAATAGAACATATGGAGCAAGGAACTCATCAAATCTCCATTAATTCCTTGGGATCATTCTAGTGCAATTTGGTATGCTAAACAACAGGATTTTGTGTTATATATTGTAAATCTCTCCTCAAGCATTTACAAAGTGTACCATGTGCATTGTAAAATCTATGTGAGATATGTCAGTGGTGAATTTTTCTTCCTCTTCTGCACATTGAAGAAGTTTGGCCCCTGCTGGGCCAAACCAAAGGGCCATATCTAGTCCATCCTTCTGCTTATACAGTGGACAACAGGAGGCCTAAGAAAAGCAGGATTCTTTCTCAATATTAACTTCTGTTCATGCTGTCCTGTGACAGTCATTGCCTCTGATATTGCAGTATTAGCATTTGACAACCTTATCTTTTATCATCTTATTTAATCCCACTTTAAGGCTGACCAAGTTTATGGCCAATCTGTTCCTTGTGATAATGAAACCCAGCTTAACTGTGCCCTGGGTGAACAAGCATACCCCTTTTCTCTGTCCTGAATCTTTCTCACTGTTCAGCTTCAGATGATGATTCTAGGTTTTAACATCCCAGGGTGGGGTGGGGTGGGGGATAAATGTCTCCTACCCTCCTTGAGCACATTACACCAATGGACCCTTTCCAAACCTGTTCCAGTGCTAGACTTATCCTTTTTAAGTGTACAAAATATGCCAAGTGTGGATATTCAATAGGTTGGTAAAATGTGATATTAGCAGATATAGTTCTCAATCTTGATCTGACTACACCCAATGTAAAATTTGCCTTTTCAAAGACAGCTGCATTTGGGGTCCACATTTTCACTGAACTCTGTAAAAAGATATCTTTCTTGGTTTTCTCCTGTCAGCTCAATTCCTTTCTGGGTATATGGGAAGTAGGGACTATATGCACCATTGTTAGCTCCTGTAGATACTGATTGACATCTGTTGACTAACACCAGGACTGATGACTTCTGTAGCCATGGATATTACTCCATAAAGTTCTGAACGTCCTTAAGAATCCCTTTCAGCATTTGGGACCCTGGGAGAGCATTTAATGTCCAAAAATCACCACCACTGGTCCCAGAAGTAAAAACTGCTAGCAAATAGCCACACTAGGAGCACATCATAAGTTCCATGAATGACAAAATGTATTGTAAACTTTTGCCTTTATTTATTTTTATTTATGTGAATTAGTAAAATATATTACTAAATTGCATGGTTCCATTTTTTCTGCTTTATCCCACCCATCTAAAAAAACCACTTATCATTGCCACTGTCTTTTATTATTTCTATCTATTTTATCATTTGCTGGTTGAGATGATGGCTGGGATTTTAAACTTGTTGCAAACAGCCTAGAGCAATGGCTTCTCACTGGATGGGTGGTATAAAAATTACATAAATATTTACAGAAAGCAAGTTGTGCTACCTAGGTCTAGAAGTCTGTAATATGGCAACCCATCCGCTACCTGCAAATGACCCTAAGGGTGCTTTTTACACGACCCCTAAGATCCGCTGTCCCCTTAAATTCGGACCAGAGATCTTAGGGGTTTGTCGCTCTTCGTGCGTCTCCACCCCTCCGTACTTCCTGGCTGCTGGCTGCGTGAGGAGAGGGAGGAAAAAAAGGGACAAAAGAATAAAGCCTTACCTCCCGGTGCTGGTGGAAGATGCGGGGGGGGGGGGAACCCCGGTCACTTCCTGGTTCCTCTTAAAGGGGCAGGAGGCAAAAAAACAAAAAGAAAAAGAAGCGAGGAATGCCCAGCACATCTGCATCAAATATTTTTCACCTCCCAAGAGCAGGTAGAAGAAAAGTGCGCTGGGTCACGCTTAGGTGGGCGGGGTCGCACTTAATTGTCTGCAAACTCCGGAGCTGGTGGGGAAAATTTTTTAAGCTCTGGAGCTTGCAGCCATTTGCGGCGGAGTTTAGGGGTCGTGTATAAACGCCCTAAGAGGATTACAAACTCATTTGGTTGTACTTGTACATAAATATATGTTAGCCGATTGCCCAATAGATTGAATGGGCTGATAGACTAGTGAGTGACTGGTGAAACTGATGACAGTAGCATAAAAAAGCAAAAAGCAAAGTGTTCTGCTTGTATACCGCCCCATACCACTACAAGTAGTCTCTGGGCGGTTTACAATTTTGATTACAGTGTGCAGGCTACACATTGCCCCCCCAGCGAGCTGGGTACTCATTTTACCGACCTCGGAAGGATGGAAGGCTGAGTGAACCTTGAGCCTGCTACCGGGGATTGAACCCAGGTCGTGAGCACAGTTTTACCTGCAGTACAGGCATTTAACCACTGCGCCACGAGGCCCCTGGGGTGAACAGGTACCTTTATAGAAATTTTGTGTCATTGGCTGCTTTTGACAGTCCTGGTGAAGGAGGTGAGAAAGTATAGAAGAGTGAGTATTTAAAATGTCTGATAGGTAGACTATGAAAGATAGATAGGAGTGTGAACTTTAAATAAGGGAGAGATAGGATTCTGACATTTGTTAGGATACGGCTTAGATTTGGGCTGGATATAAAAAGAATATGTGCTGTGAAAAGTATAGACTGACTAGATGATATGGATTAAAAAATAAGAGAAAATAGTGTGTTAAATTTGTAAAAAGATAGATTAAAATATTGCAAGAAATATCTATAACTTTTTATATTGTTAATATTCCAGTAGCTACCATTTAATTTATTAATAGAATAAAAACATTTTTGTACAACAAATATCTTTTTATTTCCTAGTAGTAGTTATCAAATCATAAACACCCATGCTGGCTGCTTGGCCATAGCTCAGAAAAGGAAGAGAAGAAGCAAAAACTTGTATAACTTTTAAAAGGTTTCCATTACGCAACCAATAGTGGCAGCAGAACTGAAAAGTTCGAGTCCTAACAAAAGCCCAAAGTAAAATCCTTCCACAGTGTGAGGTGAAGGGGGAGAACAAGTTCAAGGATCCTGAGTGTTTAGACCATGATGTGAAGAAGCACACTAAGTGTTTAGCTGAGTACTGTGTAAGCAGAGGCAAATCCATAGGCAGAACCTCCTGCTATTTGTACGACTGAAGCCCACCTGAGTGAAGCTTGTGAGTGTCACAAATGTGCAACCAATTAACACCTCAGGAGAATATATACCACTAGAAAAAGGGGAAACCCTCTTCTGATCTCTATTTTAGTTGCACTCAATGGGTGTTGTCTACTACGTAAAGATCAATATATGAAGTTATCTTAAGTTGATTCAACTGATGGGTTGTTCAGGTTACGTGATCTCCTCTGAATGAAAGCAGTTTTTAAGGACTGCTTGCTGGAACTGGACAAGTGACACCTATATTAACACTGACACAAGACACTCTTTTCATGTACAGTATTTACAAGAAAACCCAGCTCCCCCCGCCTCAATGAGCTACAGAAGTACCAGTTTGCTATTTTTAAGTAAAGGTTAAATTCCCCCCTGACAATTACAGTAAGTCTCATTGTTTCTGAAACTAGGGGCCAGTGCTCATCTCTGTTTATAAGCCAAAGATACAGTGTTTGTCCATAGACATATTTCCATGATGATTGCATGACTAAACATGCAAATGCATGGAATGCTGTTACTTTTCCACTGCAGTAGTTCTTAGTTATCTACCCACATTTTGCTTTTGTACTGCTAGCTTGGCAGGAGCTGGGAAAAGCAACAGGAACTCAGCAGCTTAACCTGCAGCGCTTCCTGCATGCCCTTTCTTAAGTACCAAACGCTTATTTAGTTCATTCTATTCCTATCATGAGCAACCAGGTGCTTGTGGGGATCCCACCCACCAAGCAGAGTGTGAGTGCAATAACATTTTCCCACTCAGTTCCCCAGCAGCAAGTATTAGGTAGGTACTTATAACCATCTCAGCACTGAAAGCAATCAGTTGTCATCACTAGTACCCATTGACAGCCATTAAAGCATCTTGTGGGAGTGATTTTCTGTTGCTAATGTAAACAGGTACTCTAATTCCCTTCAAAATGGTATGGCACTGAACCAGTATCATCCAAGCCTTTGTGCCATTTGAAGGAGAGGCCAGACAGCATCCCATGTCACAAACATCAAGCTAATGTTTGGACAAGCATTCATTTGTTGTGTCGTTACAGTCATGACCAACTCTTCATGACCCCATGTCCTAGGAGTTTTTCTTGGCAGCAATACTGCAGCGGCTTGCCAATTCCTACTCCACGTGCCTACAGCACCTGGTATTCCCTGGTGGTTTCCCATCCAAGTACTAGCCAGGGCTGACCCTGCTTAGCTTCCAAAATCAGGTGAAATCGGATATGCTTAGCCTTAGGGCAGTGGTCCTCAACTTTCCAAATGCTGCAACCCTTTAATACAGTTCCTCATGTCATGGTGACCTCTTGCCCTGCTTGGAAGAGGCCACAAGCCCCCTTTGGCAGGCCACTGCTGCAGGTGCCATAGAGAACTTCCCTCTAGAGGCACCCTCGGCCAATCACAGCATCTGGTGCCATTGACTGACATCTCCTCCAACCTATCAAGCTGTAACTGACTCTTTCCCCCCTTCATCCCCCTCCTCCTCCCAGCCCCCAGGTTGGGAACCACAACCTTAAGGGCATACTGTATAGTCCTTACCTAATCTATACTCCTCTCCCACCCAGCCCCAAGTGCTGCCTAAAACCAGTCATCCACCAACCCCAAATTACTCCCTGCCCTTCTAGTGCTGTTGGATAAATTTCACAGAGTTTAGAAAGCAATGAAATTGCACAGAAATTAAATGATAAAGAACAGCTCAAATCAACAGTGGGGGGAAAGCAGCAACATTAAATTGAAGAAAATGGTTTAGTGATATAAAATGAAAAACAAACAATCTGGTTACGTCAACATCCAGGAAATCCAGAATTCTGACTTATTTAAAGTTCAGATGCATTTTTATATCAAATACACATTAACATATGCTACAAGGAGATTAAATGCTAGCTTGCTCTTTATAGTTCCATGGGCAGATTGAGATAATGAAACATCTGCCTTTTATGAACAGCCTACAAAGAACCAAGGAGGCTAGTCAAATAAATAAATTGAAGAAGCGGGCTGAAATCTTTATTAACCTCATCACCATGTCTGAATTTCTCATAGATATACAGGATGGTGCTTTCAAGATAAACCAAGAAACCAGTCACGTAATTAATAAGATGCTACAGGCTCTGTCTGGAACGCATTGCATAATTAACAATCTAGAAATACTGTAAAACATTGAGTTTAGGCTGGGGGGCAGGGTGAGTACATTTTCAGACTGTGACTTCCATAATTGTGGCCAGGCTAGCCCTGGGGTTGCAGAGTTGCAGTCAAAACAGTGACTTCTGGCTGTCTTTGGTGATCTAAATTTTCCATAAACGTAGTTGTGCTACACTGTTGACAGCCATTTAAAGCTGCTTTAAAAATCACATGACTTCCTGTTAAGGAAATGTGGGATTCATACTATGGTCAGGTTACTTAGAATTCTCTGCTGTAATTAATCTAAGAAGCTCACCAAATTATGAATCTTGGGATTCTATAGGTCTGAGAACTACCATGGCAATTAAAGGGGCCTGAAGCTGCTGTAACTGTTTAGAGTAGATACATTCCATGTGTGCAGGCTCCACAATACCTTTCTGATTATGATAGCACAAAAACAGCCTGGTCCATCATATGATAGAGAAGGAATCCTCACTGTAGCTTGTGTGTGTGTGTGTCTCACATCCTCATGCTGTACATTACCCCCAGCATATTTATCAGCAGTTCACTGGCATTTCTGTCATCCTAAATCTCTGCTTCTCTGACACCGAAGATAACAGTATAACAACACCACTTCTTTAGGCAGAGAAGATAGGTGGTTAACAGAGGCATCAGGGAACCCATTCATGGGTGTATTGAAAATTCCTCTCTCAACAGGGGCAGGGGACTTAGGCATAATCTGTCTACCACTTATCATGCTGCCCATTCGCAGACCCCCAGACAAATCAGAAGCACTTCACACCTTCTGCAGCAAGGCCACTGCTAACAGCCCATACTTACCAGGTGTTGGGAAGGGCTGCATAGGTGGGACTGTCAACCACCCCAGGCCATTGTACATCTGATGAGCCATGCAAGCCACTGTCCAACTAAAGAGCCTATTCAGGCCAGGTGGCATGAAACCAAGGTGAACTATAAATTGGAACCCTCACATCAGCTTTCCTCAGACTGATGAAGCTACTTGGATGAGTAGTGAAACATTGCGATCTCACAAGAAATTAGCTCCAATTGTCATGACTCGACTATCAACACATTAATCTTACCCAAATAAGCAGTGATTCCAGGAAGTTCCCAAAAATCTACAAGGTTAAAACACTTTGACTCTCACACCAATGCTGAAAAATAGAAATGCCACTTCCCACAAAGCATACAGGCTCCAATAGATGGGCGAGACGAAGCCTGCTTTTAATTATCACAAACATGCTTATTCTACAATGTCAAGTAACTGTACGAAGAAATGCATATTAAAGATGGTTAAATGGTCAAAAAGAGCAGAACAATTCCAAAAACATTTCCACAGTTGCAAATGCAGTAAAAAACATTTTGTAGTAAATAAATTAAAAGCTTGAGGCAGGAACAAAAGAGAAATATACAAGAAAATAAGCAAGTAAGTTTATACAAATCTAGTACTGTACTTAAGTGCTAACACAGCTTCAGCATAGCCTCAAAACATACACAAAGCACATTCCTTACGACAGGCACATAACTTATTTCTTGAGAAACAGAGCCAACTAAAGTGACTTCTGCCCCCCCCCCCATTTTTATACCTAAAGCTTCTACTACTGCACTCTTGCAGAGGATCTTCTAATCAAGCACGGAGTTATCACAAACAAAAGCAGTTTCTGCCCTCTTCCTCCATATAGCTGAAAAACAGAGTCAACTTAAGCCTTAAAGGCTGCTCTTACACTGACAAACAAGTGTTCCTCTTTTCCAATTACTGGTGAGCATTACCCACCCTGCCCCCATGTTCTTGCAACCCCTCCTACAAAGCCTGAATTTTCCAGAAGAGTGGTAGAATCTGTGATCTTTCCATTTCCCAATCTTTCAACAATACTCATTTATCTGTTTTATCTGGCTATCCTAGCTACAGATGCAACTAGGGTGTAGTAATTAATCTTGTGCATAGAAAACAGAGTCCAATCTTGCAGCCTTTCTTCTCCACTTTTACTTGTGTGGAAAAGGATTTTTCCTAATACCCTCTGATCCTAAACATACAACCAATAACCTCCAAAGGTTTCAGGCACTGCAGGGCTGGGTTGTTTTTTTTAAAGTTCCCTCTCTGCTAACTAGGGATTAAGTTAAAACAGGAGTGGCTGTGTTGTGTAATTGCTGCTACCTACAAAGCAATGCTAGTAGTTTCAGTTTAGTCTCCACTCTGCGACAAAATTTATTAATCTTGGGTTCCTGTTTGGACTTCTTGCAGTGAGACGTTGGAGCAGGGACAACTCTTTTTTAGTCTCATCCCCTGGAACACGCTTTGTTGCTGGACAAGAATGGAGGATTCCAACTATGTAGTATCAGATGAAGAGGTAAGGTGTGTTTTTCTTTCAATTAATCATTGGTGGCTCCCCTTAAAGTTCAAGGTGGAAATAGTGTTTTCCTAGTGGTTAGGAACACAGAACCTGGCAAAGTTGTACTGGAACGTATAGCTATAAGTCAAAATAAAAAAAAATCATCCGGCACATTTTACCACTTGCAGCGGTTTAACGACTGGTTATATATCTACCTACTATTCACTGCTGCTAAAAAGTAATCTCCAAAGTGAAGAAAATCTAAGCCTGGGCCCTTTTCTGGCACTATCTTACTATAAAATGAGGCCAAAATAACACACCTGCCAAAATATACTTAAAACAGCAACATTTGAATTGAAAATGAAGCTACTAAACTAGTGAGTTCTGCAGTGGTGGATTGTCTTTTTTAGCAGGTTGTGGTGGTCAAACCACACTACATAAACCAGTTATTTCTTTAGTGAAGAGACTGGGTAAAGAATGTGACTGCATCTGAACAGCAGTCATCTGTAAAGAAATAAAACAGATGCAGCTTGCCCCATTACCACTACTCAATCACAGAAATGTAACCTGCACTGGCATTGGAATAGGACTAACGGTTGTAATTTGCTGACTATGTCTATAAACTGGTGCTTGACAATGCGGCAAAGAACACTTTGAGTGAAATGCAATAGTTTATTGTAGGAAATACACAGCTAATAGAAATGTAAGATTGGAATGCAGCACCTACCTACATTTCTGAGTGAAGTTTGGATAGCCAGTTTTGAGGGCTGCAGTTATGCAGAGAGACCTGATATTCACAGATTTATCTAGAGAGGCTTGGCTTAAGGCAAGGGAGCAACAGATGAGGCAAAACAAAGAGGAGATTCATCAGGTAAATCTCAGCTCTGTTTGTCAACTTTTCTGTCTTGTTTTCTGTCTCTCTACCAGCTCTCCAGCCTGTCCTGACATAATATCCAAAAGGCTTGTTTGAGAAATAAGGTCTTTTCAGTGACTGCACCAAATTTCTAAAATGTCCTTTCTATGGAAACCACTGGGATCCTTCTCTATCAGTTTTCTATTGTACATCTGTCAGTTTTCTATTGTATATTTTTGGAACATCAGTTTCCAATTGTTAAGGCACTGCTACAGTAGGCCTGTTGAACAAACTGGACATTGTTGTTCAATTAGTAAGTTTATTCAGTAGATCTGTTTTATTATGAGACTAATGACTGGACTTATCCCTTGCTTAATATTCTGTTTCTATAAGGGGAAAAATAGGATATCAGCATAAACCTACTGGACAACATAGTATTTATTTGAAGCTTACTTGCAATTGAAGAATTGCACAGATTAACATTCTGTATGACTGGTGGTTTGCATGAAATGTTTTCCTTCCTTGTGGTGTCAGCTGATTTGAGAAGATTGGAGATGTCTGTAGCAGCCATGCAGAAGACTCGATAATGGCAAGGAGATTTGGTGTGTTACACATCAATGATCCTTTCTGTGCCTGATACCTAAGGCAGCGATTGTTGGACACTAACAGGCAACAAAGGTTAGCGGAGGTGGTACCTGAGGAGGGCTGTGGTTGCTGGAAAACAAAATAAACTTGTCTCGTTTGCTTAAGAAAGTACAATGCTGTTTCCCCCCAAATATTCTGGTGTGAGAAATGAATGATAAGAAATACGCAGGTTGGATAGCTCTAGCAAGCAGATGTTATGTTTTGATACCAGAGTCTGCTATCTTTTGATGTCTGGTTTGTTGTTATCAGTTTGTTCATTAATGAGATGTTCTGCTATCATTCTGCCAGCTGTAGAAATATAAAAATCCAAGAAGTTGGCTGTACAAAGATGTACTTAATAAACAGTTAACATGCCCTGAGAGGAGCTTGGTATTCTGGCAAATTGCTGAGCCTGAGCAAAAAACACATTCTCTGGAGGTGCTGTACAACTACAGGTCACCCAGTCCTGTTGTCCCAGGGGCTCCCAGAAAGCAGAAGCATTATGAAGTTTCTCTGTTTTCTGACTGCTCATAACTTCTGCTGTCTGTCTCTAATAAAATTTCTGTGCCTGGTCCTCTACTGGGACACTTGCTGCACGACATCCAAAATAACACCTGTCTGCCTTGAAAAGACAATGTCCCTGCTGCTCCATCACTCAAGGTTTCTTCTGTTGGTGGCCTCGGAATGGGGAAAAGCTAACTGCCCAAACTTTGTTTGTTTCCAGATTTCCACCAAACAAAGAGAGACCCATCTCGCCTTGGGGAAGATAATCTGGACGATACACTAGAATATGAATTTCTCTGCCCCACCTTTAAGAGAGAAGAAGCTTAAAGAATTGCAGACATATGATGTTTTATTGCCGGACAATGTCGACCCATCATGAGGTTAAAGCCCAAACGGATTCAGGGCTGATTGATGGATCCTGACATTCTTCCTGTTTCAAGGGAGTCCAGAATGTGGGATTTCAAATCCTTACATTTCCTACAAAAATGTTGCTGACATCCCAGAAACAAAGAAGGCGGAAGTTGTCAACAACAAACTGAATGAACTTTCAGACAG
>CM074736.1:78743008-79090508 GCA_037367245.1 Phrynocephalus guinanensis
TACTTGAATGAGTGGTGAAATGTTTCAATCTCACAATAAAAGAAGTCCAGTTGCCATGACTCAACTTCCAGAGAATAATACGTTCCATCCACAAAAAGAAGGAAAAGGCCAAGTTTGCCATTAAGTTGCTGCAAGATACTTTTTTTTTGCTGCAATAGACTAAAACAGATAAAACCTTCTATTTTGTCCAATAAGGTACTAAGCCTGAACGTTCCCAAAAATTGCAACATTCACACACCAATTTAGAGAAGCTGAATGTTTGATTTATAAACCCATAAGATCATTTTAAACTATTAATGGTTTTAGTTATGGGCCAATCATGCCGAAGAAGCTCATTTTTTTGCTGAAACCTTCGCAGAACAATGGTTGCATATTTTGCCTCATAACTTAGCTTAACATGAGCTAGACACATACTGCTTTTAATAAACAGCAATAAACTGAAATCCTAGGGAGCTGACTAGGCCTTAATGGACAAAGTAGCACAGTAGAATCCAGGTAAAATCCAGCTAACCAAGCAATATGGAAACTTTACAGTTTGTGACTCTTCCCCCTTTGGAGCTATGTTCTGATGATGGCTATGACACTTGCTTAGCATTTTAAAGGTGCACATCAGACCCCCGAAGTTTGAAGACTCAAGTCTAAAAGGAATCAGTCTTCTTGTGTTACCTCCCTAGAATGGGAATAACACTAATGTGCATGCTTGTGTGTTGAAGCAAAGTGAAATTTGTTTTCCAGCCTTAAAGCTCAGAATACAACAGATATAAAACAGTCATGTTTTGATAGCTTAATTAGCTGTGGTTGGTAACCTCACTGTGGATTAGTTTTCAACTGAAATGAACAGGTTTCTCAGTTTTTATATATTTTGCTTAATAGGAAAGAAGCACTAAAACTGGAATATTTAGCTATATATTTCACATAGAATGGGGTTTTATTTTTAAAGTTAGAATCCACCTCCCAAATGTGGTTCCATGTGTGCTCCTACCTAGACTTACCTTGTTGCATCTTGTAATTACACTAATTTGACATCTAATGACATGTGGTACTTAGCTTATAATCCTATTTATGCTTACTTAAAAGCAAACTTCATTGAACTCAATGGGATATATTTTCAAGTTAAGATCCATAGGATTTTTATTATATGGTATAATCCAGAGACATATAAGCACAAGTAGTCTTCCTGCTGCTAATACAACCATAAGCAATTTGAAAATCACTTTTGTATACCAGCCAATATTATTTTTCAGTCAATGACAAGATGAAATGAAAACAAATCATTCTAGGTTGGGCTATCTTTGAAACAGTTCAATATTCAATTTGAAAACATCTTAATACACTGGATTTAAATCTCTGTTTTCATGATCTGATTCTGAGTTTTCTTCCCACAGTATTACTCAGCATTTGGGCATGCAATCTCAATTTCTTAAGAAAGAACATATCAATCTGGCGGAAAAGGCCCTTGGGACAATGTAGCTGCCTGTCAAAGAACATCAAAGGCCAAGAACCTTCATACATTCACTCAACATCCTACAGGACATGGGATGAAATCACCATGTATCCCAAGGATATGCAACATTGCCCTTGAAGCTCTCATGATGGTCCCTTGAGGCATGGACAACCAGTTGAATGGAAGCCAGCCTTGAAGTTGCCTGAAGCCATCCTGAGGGTTGGATGTATCTAATAGTGCGGCTAGACCAACAAAATAAAAACATTCTTGATGTAATCTTTATTTATTCCCTGAGACCAAGATGTTTTGGCAGTCTTTCAGGACATTGACTTTATCCTTGAATTTATTGTCAACTGGACCAATGTTTTCATGTCCTATTGTAACTTACATAGTCTACCTGTTTATTAATTGTTACAGTCAAAGAGCCACTTACTCTCTGGTACTTTTTGGATACACTAAACACCAGTATTGATTGTGAGTATCCTTTACAATGCCTGCTATAAGAACATAGCATTGAAAATGCTTGACAAAATAGATTGTTCTTTACTGCTGGACAAGGTTTAAAGATTTTTAAGGGAAGAGCAGAGAGGATGCCCCAAATCCAGAGAGCTTTGAAATTATCCTCAACCTACTGTTGACTGTAGGTGGCACTGTGCTACAGTTTTAACCACAAACATGTTGCCTAGTATTTCTACATACAGAAACACAACTCATGAAACATGGTTATTATTTTTAATATGCAATATTAAATTAGGTTTAGATTGAACACTGTGATGATATTATATAGAGCACTTTTGTTCCTCTTCAAGGTTGGAGGATTCACTCTCCTTATTCCCTTAAAGGTGAGAACATGACCTGGTACTACATCTTGAACATGGATATGAAAAGAAAATGGAGTAAGGGGATTTATCTCCCCCCCCCCCATCCACACACATATCAAGAATATACATATCTCATTATTTTGCTAATTTCCTGTTAAGTTAGGTCTTGATTAAAATAAAATGAAGACAAATGGTGAATCACATTAATGACTGATTCGTCTTCTGGTTACTCTTCCTATTATCAGAGCATATACTAAAGTTAGCTGCCTAGATACCCTAAACACACCCGATCTCGCCTGATTTCGGAAGCTAAGCAGGGTTGGCCCTGGTTAGTACTTGGAAGGGAGACCACCAGGGAATACCAGGTGCTGCAGGCACCTGGAGTAGGAACTGGCAAGCCACTCCAGTATCCCTGCCAAGAAAACTCGATGGACATGGAGTAACAAAGAGTCAGTCACAACTGTAATGACACACACATACTAAAGTTGCTGTATCATAGCACAGTAACAAGCAAGTAACCTAAGAGCAGAAGCGTTGAATTATGTGGTGCAAGGGATTCAGAATGTGAGACTGGAAACAGGTAAATGAAATAGATTAAGAGAGACAACATTTGTGATTCTAGATATTTTGGCTTACAACCCATAAGACTCTCACAGGATAGCCTGCCCCTGAACTACAAAAATCAGTCTGGAACTTTAACTCCAGTTTGCCCCAGCCAGCAGAACTAGTGATCCAGAAGGATGAGTTATGGTCTTAAAAAAATTCTGGAGAGTACCAGCTTCTTGAGGGAAGCTGACATAAATGGGCCCATTCCTGCCCCAAGCTTTAAGTGAAGGGTTTAAATTAATTGGCACCTCTGGCTGAGCTACCACATCTCTGCTAGCAATGTGTAGGCTAAAGAACAGAAGAGCTGGAAAAATTATTCAAAGAATGGGAAAAGTGACTAATTTACTTGATAAATGCTTCATTGTCTGTTCATTTATTTTTCTTCCCTATGAGTCACTTGTATAACACATTGCATTTGTGAAAATAGTGTTATCGTTAAAGTGCTCTTGAAATTTTTACCTGAGGATATCGTATCGCAGCAAAAGGGGGCTTGAATAAACAGGCAAGATTCAAATGAATGCTTTGAAACAATGCACAGATTAAACTGCTTGTATTTCATGCAGCATGAAAAGTGTTATAGGAATATACAACTAATATTCATAGGAAAACAAAGGCTGTGGTTCCTCTGACATTTTCCCATGGATTTATTTAATCTGAGTTGTCTGGTGTGATGCATGTCATATTGAAGCTAGCTTCGCTATTTGCTCTAAACTGAACCAAAGCTTTCCCCAAACCATTCTAAGATTAGTGGGATAGGCTGCTGGTCTGTTTAGGTGCAGTTGATACAAAATATGAAGTAGCCCTTGTTCCCTCTTCTCGTTGATCAAAATAAGGTAGTAAAGACTCACAATAAGGCTCAGCAAATTTATTTTGCTAGCCATGCTAGATGCTGCCTGTAACACATTGGTTGGCTCTTTTGTCTTCTATTTCTCTCCTTTCCATGTGCTTGAACTGTTGTTGAGCCTTCTCAGTGTGCATTTGTAGTATGACTAAATGACCATTTCCAAAGGAGAAATATATGGTACCATCGTCTCAGGTATTGATTTGACATATACATCATTTCAAATGTATTTCCTCTTCATGGAGCCTTATGAAGGATCAAGACCTGAGTCTTTCCCTCAGTTTTCCTCAAGGGGCCAGGATACTGATCTGTTGCTATTCCCTAATCATTAAGTTAAGCAAATACAGTGGACCCTCGTATAACAAACATTTTGTATAGCATAAAATCTGTACAACATAAAAAAATTCTGGAAATAGGGGAAATCTGCTTAACAGAATTGCCTATGGGGCAAATCCATACAACAAAAACGGTCACGATTAGGAATTACTCCATTTTCAATGCATTCCTGTGGGAAATTTGTATAAAGGAAAATTTGCTTAACAGAATTTCATTTGGAACAAATTAATTCCTTTATACAAGGTACCACTGTAGTCCCTGTTTTCTATAGCTCTCAGTTTGGTGGTGGAAAATGAAGACACTCCTGATGTGAAACTGTCTTTCCTGAAGACTCACCTGGGGTGCTCACTTCTGACACAATGGAAACTTAGCCAAAATTTTGAAAAGTATTTGACAATGTTTGGGAGAGGAAGAGAAGAGCTATCCTGAGTGCTTTGGGCAAGCTGCCCAATCCCAGGGCATCCCTATAGGTATAAAAAAAGAAATGGTAAACCCTTTCTCTATCGAGACAATGCTGGACTTGAAGACACAAAAATATTATTATACTACTAGGAACAATAACACTAGTTTTTGGGATAAGTCATCTTGAGACTCATTTCTGGTGTAAAGACAAGATATACAAAAACAGTAAAATTAAATAAAAATGATATGTGGCTGGACACTAGAGCACCTTGGGCTTCAATGCTGAAATGGTTTGGTGAAAAGAAATTCAACTTAGGTGAAACATAACTGACCTGAGGATCAGTTTAGGACTTTTTTTTTTTTGCTTCCAGTTTCATAAGAAGTCTAACAGACTACCTGTGCATTAATAATGTAGTATATTCTGACTGTTATCATTTACTACAGGGATAGCCAGATGAGAATTCAAACGTTATGTGAATAAATGCTTCATTATAAATGTTAGACGTGCTCCAGATGAGCTGTAAAAAAGTGTTTGAATTTTGGGAGTTGCTAAAGCGATAAGCTGCCATTTTAATGAGAAAGGCCTTGGACGAGCTGTGGGTGTTAAAACTCCTCTTCTTCTAGCTTTTTATGTATGCCTAGTTTGTTGGATAGAGATGGACCTTTTGGCATGCATTAAGACACTGAATGCAGTGGAGTGCAGACTGATAATCTTCTGTTCAAATATGCATTCCAAAATGCATTCTAATTAACACCAAATGCATTTATAATTGATGCCACAGTTCCTGATCCAGAAATTGGAGCACCCAGAAGTTTTAAAGTCATTTTAGTTCAGGGAGTACAGAGCTGTTTGCATAAGTATAGCTGGTGGATCCATATACCATTGCTGGATCCTAATCCTACTGGTGTTTGTGATGCTTCCATTCAATCAATATCTTTAGATCAGGAGACTTAAATAAACAGAACTTATATTGGAATGGATTCATATCCCTCTTTTTCTGTGGGTACAACATCCTGTCAAACGGAATTCCTCACATGGGTGGTAGAGATAAGCCCGTGAGAGATTTCATTACTGCTGGCATACTATTTTTCTAATTACACATCATTAATCAAAATTATGTGATTTGGGTCACTGAAATCAGGTTAACCATATGGCAAGCACAGGGAAGGCTTGGTAATGTACAGGTTTGCTAAGATTTAGAAATGCATTACAGCACAGATTTGGAATTCCACTGAAGAAAATAATGAATTGCATTTGAGAGGATGGAAAGTAATCTTGGATAATCAGAGAAAATAAAGTCTGCTTAACAGTATGTTGAAAAAGTTCAAGAGGTGAAGCAGAAGGCATGTGTAACTAAGACGACATTGGACGGCAAAGGTTTATCATTTGCAGGGGGTCTGGGAATGTACAGAGCTGTGATTAATGTCAGATAATAAGAAATATTATATTCCATGCAGAATCCTGGAATTCATAGCATTCTTTTGAAAAAGAGAAGCTTCATTTTCACATATAAAAAGAGACCAAGAATCTATTGAAGATCAGAAATCCCATAAGCATAATGGATATATTTAAATGTTCCATAATTAAAAGAAAAATATGGGTGCTGTGAATTTGACATAAAGATTACAGCATTTTGACAGAGTCATGAGCTCTGCTCTCCAGGTATTAATTACTCTGGCAAATTTTCTTGACTTACAAGAAGGCAACACTAATAAACTTGACAAATACAAGTAAAGGTGCATATGGAAACATGGGCACACTTTTTTTTAGTTCTCTGACAGTCCTGAATAACTCAACAACAGCAACAGTAACAACTTTTTAATGTATATGTCAATGTATAATATAAAATATAAAAGAGAAGTTCCAACTTTAAAAAACTGTTGGTTATAATAGCTCATAAAGGTGCGTATCAACAATCCAGTCATGCCATCCTTTACAATGAACATTCAGACCAGTAAGTCATACTAATGGCAGTTATACAGAGTTGTGATCCTTAACAAACAAGAATGCCAGCTTCTTGGCTGCCAGTGCAAACTGAGTGACCCCATATGTAATAGACTGTTGCTCATGGGCAAGCAATCCATATAAAGGGGGGCAGAACAATAAATGGTGGATTGAATATTTAATTTGATTATTAAATTATTAAATTAATAAATTAATAAATTAATAAATTAATAAATTAAATTAATAAAATAATTTAATAATTATTAAATTAATAAATTATTAAATTAACCCACACAGGGCTGTGTGGAGAGAGTTTCTTCCTTTAAATTTCTGGGAGTTTACCTCAGTGAAGACCTCTCCTGGGGAATAAATACAACCAAAGTAGTCAGGAAGGCCCAGCAGAGACTGCATTTCCTCAGGGTCTTGTGTAAGAACAAAGTGAAGCAACAACTGATGATCTCCTTTTACCAGTCCACAATTGAAAGCAATTGGTAGCAGGCTCAAGGTTCACTCAGCCTTCCATCCTTCCGAGGTCGGTAAAATGAGTACCCAGCTTGCTGGGGGGGGGGGGCAATGTGTAGCCTGCACACTGTGATTAAAATTGTAAACCGCCCAGAGACTACTTGTAGTGGTATGGGGCGGTATATAAGCAGAACACTTTTATCCTCAGATATTGCATTACCGTTTGGTATGCTGGATTGACAGCTGCTGACAGGAAGACACTACAGAGGGTGGTAAGGACAGCTCAGTATATCATGGGCACTGGATGACATCGCTAGGGATCGTTGCCTCAGGAGGGTTGGAAAAATTCTTAAGGATGACTCACACCCCGGTCAGCACCTCTTTACCTTGTTACCATCAGGCAGAAGATATCGTAGTATAGCCTGCCGTACCAACAGACTGAAAAACAGTTTTTATCCATGGGCTGTCAGACTGCTGAATGGGAAATAATCCCAGGACAAGTATAGAAGAACTGACCTGTGGGCTGGCCCATTCTGTGTCAAGTACACAGAGTGCAATAAGACTGGGTGGTTGCCAGTGGGATGGGGGGGGGATGGTGGTGGGGGTGGGCAAGGGAGACTCAGCCAATTTCATTGTGCACATGTTGTACATTGACAATAAAGGTATTATTATTATTATTATTATTATTATTATTATTATTATTATTATTATTATTATTATTATTATAGCCGAAATGCAAAACTCTGTAACTGGCGTTCAAGACATGCAGAGGACAGTCAGAATCAAAGATCCAGTTCCTAACAACATGAGAACGGAGACAGTGAAAGTTTTCCATAGAAAGACTGAAGGCCTTTAACTTATCGTGACACTGCTGTGCACATACTCAATCCACAATTGCTACACCAGCAGCACAAGGTAAGGAAATGGTTCTCTAAACCATTTACTGTTTCTCACTTGAGCAAAATGAAAACCTGAAGGGGTGTCAAGGTTATCAAGGTTTGGTGCCATCCGTAACCACGGTATCCAGCTGAGACTTGGGTAGAACTAACATCTTATTTCTCTTTAAGCAAACAAATATTCTTCTGTTTTAGATTGTGCCTTTAATAGCTCACTTTTAAGGAACTCCCATCCATCTTAGACTCCCTTCTCTTTCAGTACCTCAGTCCATGGAATAACAGCTAATAATTCCCTAAGTTTACAAAAATTGGCTTTCTTAAATTCCAGAATGTTTGTCTGGTTATGCTTAGCTTCCCCTTCCCACTGTATAACAAATTCCAAAAAAAATTATCATTTCTACCTAAAGATCCCACCACTTTGACCTCATTTACAAGCTCCTCCCTATTGGTTAATATCAGATCCAAAATAGCTGTTCCTCTTGTTGGCTTCTCTACCTTCTGGACCATGAAATTGTCTGCAAGGCCATTAAGAAATTTATTGGACCTTGCATTCTTAGCTGAGTGAGACTGCCAACATATATCGGGATGGTTAAAATCTCCCATTAATACTACATCCCTCCCTTTTTACTGTGTGGCCATCTGCTCACAGAAGGCATCATCCAACTCCTCTGGCTGGTTTGGGGATCTATAATATACCCCCCAGTGACATCCCCTCCCAATATTCTCCCCCTTAATTCTCACCCAAATACTCTCAATCTGACTTCCCAGTTGTATATTCTGGAATTCTTCAGCAGCATAAACGTCCTTAATATATAAGGCTACTCCTCCTCCCTTTTTACTAGGCCTGTTCATCTGAAACAGGTTATACCCTCCAATAACTACATTCCAATCATAAGTCCCATCCTACCAGATTTCAGTGATACCAATTATATCATATTTATTTTGGTGTATTAGGAGTTCCAGCTCCTCCTGTTTGTTTCTGATGCTCTGTGCATTGGTGTAGAGACATTTAAGGCTGTGTTTTTGTCTTACAAGGCCTTTGCTTACCCTATTTTTTCTCACAAAGCTAGACTATAGTACTCCTCCTCAACACTCAACACAGGAAAGTAGACATGGGCACGACTTGGCGAAATTCTCGTTTCTGTTTCCGTTCCTCATTTCCGTTATGCAACGGAAACAGTAACGACAATTAAGCCGTCAGAACTCGAACTCGAACTGATAAAAGAAAAATTGGGTCTGATTTGTTGTTGTCGTTCATGGCATCGCGGCAATTGTGCGATGCCAAGCGGCACAGAAAAAAAGTTTTTAAAAAAACCCGATTCCCAGCCAAAAAAGCAGGCGAAAATATGCCTGCCTGAGTGAGGGCACCTACCAGAGGGGTGGTTTCTGGGGGGGGGGTCCCCGGCCTCCCCCCTCTCCTGTCCTGGGCTACTCTGGTGGGGGGCATCCTCGTCGTCTCGCCATGCCATGCGGTGTGGGGGGATCCAAAATGGCGACCGCAATATTTTTTTTGAAATCATGGTCCAAAAACCCACCAAAGCACCACACAGAAACATGCGAAAATTAGGTATTTTAACTGCCTGAATTTTTACAGTAGCAGCAGTGGGTTTTTCTTGCAATAAACGTCTGTCTCCAATCCCATTGATTTTATTTTATTTTATTTTTATTTTTATTTTTTTACACCTGTGCAATGATGGGCTGGCCATGGGATGGGACCATGCAAATTTTTGGAGCCATTCCACCAATCGCATGGCCACTTGGTCAGGTTTTGACTGAGACTTCTGGGATGTGCCAGTTGGGCATAAAAAGCCCACTATAACCCTAGCCTTAACCCTAACCCTAACCCTAAACCTAACACATACGCCAGTACACTGTCCTTCTTAGTGGGTCAGAAGCACCCAGAGGTGCAGCCCACTAACTCACCCTAACCTTACCCATAATAACCCTAAGCCTAGCCCTTGCCCTAACCCCAACCCTAAGCCAGATCTGTACTCGCATTGCACTACACACAAGTACACTGTCCTTCTTAGTGAGTCAGAGGGTGCCCAGCAGAGGCATTCTTCTCTCACCTCGCTCACAGTCCAAAGTTCCAAAAAACTCTGTACGCCAGTATACTGTCCTTCTTAGTGAGCTAGAGGCACCCAAAAGAGAGGTGCCTCTGCCAGTGCCACTTGGTACGCAATGGCTACACGGTCGTGTACCCTTCCTTTTCCCTTTGTAGCGGGCCAGAGGAGGCATCCACCCCAGAGAGGTGCATCCAGGAGCCTGCTAAATGCCTTCCCTTCGTAGCGGGCCAGAGGAGGCACCCACCCCAGAGAGGTGCCTCCAGGAGCCCGCTACCCTACCCCCCCAAACCAGTACTAACGACAGACGACAAACGAAATGACAAATTTTTGAAAAATTTCACGACAAATGGAAACGAGCCAAAACGGGCCGGCTCCGACACACGACAACTCGAAATGTCATTTTTCCTGGTCGTGCCCATCTCTACAGGAAAGTATAAACTAGACCTTAACGTATTAAAGAGTTTAGGCACTCATTGGCAAACAACATAAACTCACAGCATGACAACATAACAGCATAACATACAAAGAATACAGAGAGGCATAACCTGACTTACAACAGGTTGAGCAGGGTGACCTGACATAGTATCAAAGTGAACTGATCTACATAAGGTGAAGTCTCACTTCTAACTACTTGTTAATATAGAGACTTCTATCCAATCATGTAATACCACATCATCACCACATTACTCTGTTCCAGCTGAATTACATTGAAACTCTTCACAAACATAATCAAGTTACAGAGCATACAATATTAAATTTTACCATACACATAAAAACTGTATTGAGAACAAATCTTGACATTTGGGCTATTCCCCAACACCCCTTCTGGATTCCTACTCTTAAGATGATTTTCTCCTTTCCCCTGAGAACTCAGTTTAAAGCTCTCATCAAATTTTCAATCATCTTGGCAAAAATATTCCCACCATTAGTGGTGACGTGCACCCTATCCTCACCCGACAGCCCATCTGAATGAAATATCAAACCATGGTCCAAGAAACCAAATTGTTCCTGGTTGCACCATATGCGTAGCCAGTTGTTCACCTCTGCTATTATTATTTCCCTTTCAGGGCCATATCCTTCTACAGGGAGGAGAGATGAAAATACCACCTTTCCACCCAGGTCCTTCAGCTTCCTAGATCTAACAAACAAGCTCCATGCATTCCAATCTGTGGCAAATAAAATCTTATTTTTTTAAAAAAAGTTGGTAAAGGAGTGAGTGAAGTCAGTCAATGCATCTGAGCTAATCGTTCAAGATAAACACTTCACCAAAAACAAAAACAAACCAAGAAATCTCTTCACAAAGACAAAATACTGTTGCATGGTTTTAAATTTCAGTCTGTAATCATTCCTTAACTCTTTGATGCAACTGTCAAAACTTGTCTTTTTTGCTCTCAGCATCCAGTAAATTTCTTACTCCATTCTCTTCCTAGGTGACTTCATAATTAATGTACTTATGTTTTATTTATATTTTGATACCTCCCCCTTAGTGCAAATTGCTGATGGACTGCCTTGATAAAGATGCTTTTATCATCAAAAAGTCTCTGTAGTCGATTAAAGGTATTACCTCTTCCTCAATTAGTATCGCTTCCTCAATTAGTATTGCTTCCATGGCCTTACACCCCTTTCCTGATTTTTACAATAATTATGAAGTTAAATGAGTAAAATGCAGCTGATGAACCCTCTAAGACCTGAACCTCCCCTTCTAGCATTCTCTGGCTCACTATGTCACTTTGCAATCTCACTGAATGAAGTGAGCTTTGCACTCCAAACTCTTCTGTTAATAAAACTATAAAAGCTTTTTCAAAAAAGGTTTCAGAAGGTGAAAGATTAAGACACAGAATCGAGCCTGGCACAAACTCTCCTCCTCTCTGGAACCTGTATACCATGGGGAGCAGCAGCTTATCCATGCAAAAATACATTTGTGGCTCACAGACTGAACAGGTGGGAACTCCTCAAACCTTTGGTAGCAACTACAAGCATCCCTTGGCATGGGTCAAGAACTGTTGCATAGAAAAAATGTGTCTTTCTTACATTAGCAGTTGTAGTCCAACCCAGTAACTGTAGCCATACAGTTCTCAGAGAGCAGTAGAAAAGAATAAAGAAGACTTCAAAGCTAGTACAGCTTTGGTCTGATTTTCCTGTATTAAATCAGATTAGCCTATTGCACACTAGTTTTCAAAAGCCTTAAATCTCAGTGCTTACCTCACTCCCCACTCGGCAGGGAAAACAAATAAAATGAAATTGATTTGATTTATTTACTTTGTAGAGCCAAGACAAAGATTGTGAAGAATACAACGAGGAACAACGTAACAGAAGCAGAAAACCACGTGCAATAAAACAAAACAGATTCACGAGAGGAGTTGATGGGTCTGAGAAGGAAAAAAATGTAATGTTACCTTGGAGAAGAGTTAGGGAGAGATGTCATATAAAGGCCCATCTTGCAGATAGGCTTCTTGCAGGTGAATTAGAAACAGAAATCCTTCCCTTGCCAGGCCTTTAAAGACATGACAGCTTCATGAGCTGCTCCCCTGAATTGGTCTGAAGCTACTGTAATCCCCCAGTCAACATGCTCATTCTGCAAAGTACAGCATTTATTTATTTGTTTGTTTGTTTAGATTCTAGATCACCCATTTAGTGAGATTCAGTGTGGGTGATTTGCTCAGGATCCTCCTGAGCAAATGATAGTGATTACATATAGACCTATAGGAAAGGCCAAGAATCTCCCATTATCTGTGCAGATGATCTTGTAAACGGCTGCTCTGATGCTCCACTTTCCCTGCAATTCCATCCAGAGTTTTTGCTGAATAAATGTAAGGAGTCGGATCCTGTTGCATCTACAGCCCTGTTTCAGGGTCTCCCGCACACCACCTTCCCTCTTTTGTTTCACCCACATGCAGAGGAAATGTAATATTTGTGACCAAGTGTGATGACACCTCCCTTTTAAATGTGTGATTGTGATGAAAAATGTTAAAGGTAGGGAACCAACTTATTAATCTTCACAATATCCACTTGGTAATGCTGCCACCTTTTAAATCGTCGCCTTATGAACTGGGACAGACTCAGATGTATAACATAAAAAGTAATAATGAAGTTTATTGAGAAAATAAATAAATACAATAATGTCTGAAGTTGGTATGCATTGCCTTAAACATAGAATAGATTAATTCAACTCTTCAAGCCTCCCTGTCTTTAATAACCAGTAAACAGTAAAGCCCTCACTGCCTGACACAACTCTAACAGCTGTGCTGTCTCCCAGCACTCACTCTTAACTCTTAACTCAACTCCCTTAACTGACTCTTACAGACCAGGCTCCACCCCTTTTTATACCATACCATCCCCCGCCCTCCTGCTGGGATTGGCTGATGATTTACATATGCATTTCTCCTGCTTCCAGGGTCCTGTCACACCAAGTTCCTAAAAACCTACTATTATTTGTTTTGCCCTTACAGTGGACCCTTGTATAACAAACGGTTTGAATAACATAAAATCTGTACAACACAAAAAATTCCGGAGATAGGGGAAATTTGCTTAACAGAATCGTCTATGGGGCAAATCCATACAACATAAAAATATTTGTGATTAGGGATTACTCTGTTTTCAATGCATTCCTATGGGAAATTTGTATAAAGGAAAATTTGCTTAACATAATTTCATTTGGAACAAATTAATTACTTTATACAAGGTGCCACTGTGTATGGAAAACTGATTTCTACTGTCTGTGAAAAATGCAGAGTAAATATAATATTACTAGAAACCACCTTGGGATACAGCATTGGGATACAGGTGGGATATACACCAAATAAATTTGCAAAAGAGCACGTGATATTTTACTATATATTAACACACAAGTATAGTCTCCAAATCCTGTGGATTACTAGTCTCCCTCTATTCAGCATTGGCTGGACATAATCTTGAGTATTTGTCCAGTTCTGGACACTGTACTTTTAAAAGGATTCAGCAAAACTAAAACACATTCAATGGTGGGTAACATAGGATGATCAGGGGACTAGAAATCAAGTCCTTTGAGGAAAGATGGAAAGAACCAAGTGTGAGCCTTGAGAAATGAAAATTGTGGGGCAATATGATAGGATTCTTCAAATTCTTGAAAGTTTGTCATGCAAAAGAGGGACAGGATACATTCCCATCATCCAGTGGGCTCAATTTACAGGGAGGCAGTTTTCATCTGAATATCAGGGAAAACTTCCTAAGTGTTAAAGCAGTGCAACAGTTACCTTGGCATGTAAAGAGCTCTTAACATTGAAGCCTTTGAAAAAAAAAGCTAGAGAGTCATATATCAGATATGATTTAAGCTGGATTCCTACAGTATATTGAACAGGGGGTTGGATTTAATTTCAATTCCATTATTTTAAGATTTTATAATAAATCAAACAAATAACAAAAAAGGAATTGCATGGAATAATCCTAGAAACTATTTCGGTTCCTTGTATTTCTGCCATTTACTGAATATGAATATAGAAGGAAAAATAACCAGGGGTTACTGCAGTTTTGTTGAAACATCTAGCTAGGCAACAATCAGATTTTTCAGACTAATAATAGACTGAGCAGTCTACTCCCAAGACTGACTGAGGCTCGCAGAATTCACATGCTATGCCAAATTGTTCCCCCACCAGTACTTATATTAGAGCGAGCAGTTTATTTCTTTCCTTATGAGATGAAATCTCCACCTCAAACCACTGTACTTAAAAATGAGGTGTGGGGGATGGAGCTTGTTTATGTTGATGCAAAAGTGCTCCATAATTTATATAATAATTTACATAATAATCCAATCCCTCCATGGCTTGGCCCCGGCTTATTTGGCGGACCGTCTTCCCAGACAATTAGACCTGGCCCGACCCACCCGTGCCTCGGTGGCCCTTTCCCTGCGGACGGTCCCCCCGAGGGAAGCCCGAAAAGTGCGTACTCGCAGTCGGGCTTTCTCGGTGGCGGCACCGGCAATTTGGAACAAACTCCCAGGTGAACTACGGCTGGCTCCCTCGCTGGCGGCGTTTAAGAAGAGCCTTAAGACCATGCTCTTCCGAGAGGCCTATGGCGAGGGTTAGGGACTCTGCTCCTTTTTTTTTTTCCTCCCTCCCCGCCTATTTAATCTTGGATCTAATTGTTTTTAGCAAATTTGTTGCCCATTGCTTGTGTTTGATTTTATCTGTTTTCTACTTTTATGTTGTTAACCGCCCTGAGTCCCCATCGTGGGAATAGGGCGGTATACAAGAGCTAAAAATAAATAAATAAATAAATAAATAATTGGAAATGCACAACTTTTTGCCAAAAGGAATCTGGTTACAAAAGCACCATGAGACACTGTACTCCGCCCTTCCTTCTCTTAGAAGGTTACACACATTTCAGTTGCCTTTTTGCTATCAATAAAGTAAAATATGATACTGATTGGTTTTTTAAAAAGTTTGTCTATATAGTATTCCAAATGTGAGACAATGAAAAGATGTTCAAAAGCCATTTGAAGGCCCATTAACCAATGGGTAAAATAAATTGGGGAATTCAGTGGCGGGGGGCAGAATCAGAGATGACAGAGCTCTCTCTCTCTCTCTCTCTTTTCATGCACTTGGCCATCAAATCTTAAACATACTTCTTATTTTAATGTACAGGCATGTACAAAGATAAATATGCAACCCCAAAATAAGTAATATACAGTGGACAATTCAGTGGGCTAGAATGCCGAAACTGTTGGCTGCAAAGTCGGCAGCTCGACAGCTCAAATCCCAGGTGCCACGCAGTGGAATGAGCTCCCAGTGATAATCCCAGTTCCTGCCAACCTAGCAGTCCAAAAGCATGTAAAGGCAGATCGATAAATAGGTAACACCATAAAAAGAGGGAATGTAAACACTGTTCCTTGTGGATAAATGCACAACACTAGCTCTTTGGCTTAGAAATGGAGAGTTGGACATGACTAGCACACATGTGTGTAGAGAACCTTTACCTTTACCTATGGAAGCCTTGTTCAGTTTCCTCACCACGTGCCAATCAGATAGCTTGATCTAAACATCTAAGCAGAAAATTGTTAATTATGTCTTTCCTCTTACCTTTAGTTTCTCCCTCTCTCATCTCTTCCACATGAAATAAGGGCAACAGCTGCTGGTCCTAGCCTTACCCCAGGTAAAAAGCCTTTCCAATATAAAATATCCATTCACATTTAATGCTACTTTGATAAGTGTTCTGGTTAAGAGAACAGAAATGTTTGTCCTGTTAGGCTTCATTCACCAGTCTCATTGCCATTACTGGCTTTTATGACTTTTGTTCCTGTGAGCCCCATCGAGCCTGTATTGATTTTACATGGCCTTCTCTGTGTATACCCATCTCTCATTTGTTGTAACGAGTTGCTATCTTAAACAGATTGTCGGTAGGAACAATCTGTTCCCATCTCTCAAGTAACTGCATTTCTCAGAGATATAGTCCTCTTTAGTCTCCTTAACATGAGCTATAAAGGGTAAGACTGATTAACCTTTCTTCAAAACTCTAATTTGCAAAGCTCACAATCATTTTGGTGGGCCTTTATTACATCCACCTAATTTTCTAGGTCTCTTGCATCTTGTATATATTACGGACAACAGAAGCTGATGGTTTGTTTGTTGTCCCTTCTTTGGCATAGAGCAGTGATTTGAACAAAATATTACCTTCTCAAAGTAGACATCTTATTGAGGGTGGAAAAAAATTCAGGATTATAAGGATATGTTGTTGTTGATGATGATGATGATAATCAAATCAGAAATTATATACTGCATAAGCATTATATACTGTATATAACGTTTACAAATGTAACACAAATAACATCTTCATGATAAGTGGTTTTAGCAGTTCCAACCCCCCCCCAAGCGACTTTTCATGGCAGATCTGGAGGAATTCAAACCCAGTTTTCCTGAGGTCTAGTCTGTTACTCTATTCACTACATCACACTAGGCACCCTATAACAATTTAGTCTGTCCAAATCTAGATTATAGCTTATTTTCTAAGATCAGAATGAATATTTTCAGCAAGAGTTTTTCCCCTTTGAGAAAAAAGCAAAAGAAAAATGGAAGAAAACATGGCTTTATGCATACTGGAGAGACTCATTCTACTATATAATGATAAAATGGCAGGCAATATGTTACAGTAGTAAGTTAAAAGGGATCAAAGTGGTGTTTCCAAGTGTGATGAATACATTCAAAATATGCATTAGAATGCATGACAATAAAGCAATCTGACAATGCATATTGGAGTCATGCCAAAGAAATATGAATCAGATCTTTCCCAGGATTTTAAATTTTCCTAGTAGCCTGGGGTGTATGTATGCCAGATAATGTTGCAGCACTCTGAGAGAGAGGCCAACCTCTTTCCCTTGAGGTTCAACTTAATAATGCAGTCGTCCCCCACTATATTGTGGTTCATATACTGCGGTCCTGGTATATCACGCGACCACAGTATAAGAAGGCAAGGGCTCCTGGGCCAAGCTGCGTGGACCTGTTTGGGGCCTCCTGCACTTACCCCAGGCCTGGTGCTCCCCGAGCAGGCCTCCAACAGGCTTCCCGGGCCAGTCAGAGGCCCCAGAAGTGGTTTCCGGTGAACCAAAAGTGACTTCCAAAAACCAGAAGTGACTTCTGGGCCACCAAAAACCACTTCTGAGGCTTCCAACAGGCCTGGGAAGCTCATTGGAGGTTTGTTCAGGGCAACGCCAGGACTAAGGTAAGTGTAGGAGGCCCCAAACCTAACTTACTGAGTTATCCAGCCAGTGGCTGTTCATGTAGCCCCTCCCAAAGTTTTCTAATTTTACCAAATGTTTAGGTGCCTGTAGGTTGTGTGAGAAATAAAGAAATATATGCATCAATGCATTGGGAAGAATCCTACCAGTTATTTATGCTGGTACATACAGTGACATAAATCACAGTGGCAAATTGCTGCTTCACTCAGAACTGTGCCTTTTCAGTGGTGGGTGCCATTTGGTGGAATCAGCTTCCCAGCGATTTTAGAAGCTTGGAGTCCCTTTCATCCTTCAGGAAGTGACTAAAACCTGGCTTTTCCTGGCTGCTTTTGGTGTTTAATGGAAGTTTGATTGCTTTTCCCCATCCTTTTTTTTTTTTTTTTTTGCCACCATCTTATATCTTTGTCCTATGTTTTTCATTGATTTTAATTGTCTTATTGACCAGTCTTTGTTTTACATATGTTTTGTTTAGCTGATTTCTATGGATATCTTTTGTTGTGAATCGCCAAGAGTTCCACTGGAAAGCAGGGTGGTATAAATAAATAAATAAATAAATAAATAAATAAATAAATAAATAAATAAATAAATAAATAAATAAATAAGAGTGCTTGTGCTTTCACATACAAAGTCATGCAACTGACAGGTGACAGGTAGAGATGGGCATGAATCAAAACAATTGCATTTCGTTTGCCGTTTGTCGTTTGGAGGGTCCGTTTCGGTTCATTTCCATTTTTTGTGAATTTTTTGAAAAAAAAATTGTTTTTGTTTTCATTCGTTTCATGTTACCGTTTCATTACTATTTATTTCACTTTTTGTGATTTTTTTTAAGGATTTTAAACAATTCACTCATATTGCAGTAACGGAAACGAAACGCACAACAAAATTTCCGGTGTTTCTGTTCGTTTCGTTTTATTTTAGAGACAAAATTCGTTTGTCGTTTCATTACGTAATGAAACGAAAAAACAAAAACAGAAACAAAAAATTGTTCATTTCGTGCCCATCTCTAGTGACAGGTGTTAATTAGCTGCATGTCACCACTGTGTTTGCACCAGTACACTTACTCTAATGTAAATAGCCAATATGATTCTGACTAGAGATGGGCACGACCAGGAAAAATTGCGTTTCGAGTTGTCGTGTGTCAGAGCCGGCCCGTTTCGGCTCATTTCCGTTTTTTGCGAAATTTTCCAAAAAATTGTCGTTTCGTTTGTCGGATTTTCATCTGTCATTAGTACTGGTTTTGGGGGGGGGCTCCTGGAGGCACCTCTCTGGGGTGGGTGCCTCCTCTGGCCCGCCATGAAGGGAAAGCGGGCTCCTGGAGGCACCTCTCTGGGGTGGGTGCCTCCTCTGGCCCGCTACAAAATGGCATGCATAGCCAATTGGATATGCATACCATTAAGTTGCAGTTGCAGCAGGCAGAGGCACCTCTCTTTCCGGTGCATCTGTGACTCTGCCTGCAGTGCACTTGGGCTGGGGAATGAAGTGAGAGAGGACCCCTACAGGCGCCCTGTGACTCACTAAGAAGGGAAGTGTACTTGCTGTAGTGCAATGCGAGTACACAGATCTGGCTTGGGGTTAGGGGTTAGCGCAAGGGCTAGGCTTAGGGTTACTGGTAAGGTTAGGCTGAGTTAATGGGATGCACCTCTGGGTTAGGGTTCGGGCTAGGGTTAGTGGCTTTTTATGCCCGACTGGCACATCCCAGAAGTCTCAGTCAAAACCTGGCCAAGTGGCCATGCAATTGGTGGAATGGCTCCAAAAATGTGCATGGTCCACTCCCATAGCCAGCCCATCATTGCGCAGGTGTAAAAAAATAAAAATAAAAATAAAATAAAATAAAATCAATGGAGACGTTTTGTTGCAAGAAAAACCCACTGCTGCTACTGTAAAAATTCAGGCAGTTTTAAAATAGCTATTTTCGCATGTTTCTGTGGTGCTTTAGTGTGTTTTTGGACCACGCGATTTCAAAATAAACATTGCGGTCGCCCCATTTTGGATCCCGCGCCTGCACCGCATGGCATGGCGAGTTGGCGAGACAACGAGGATGCGCAGCCCAGGAGAGGAGGGGGGGAGGCCGGGGACCCCCCCCAGAAACCACCCTTCTGGTAGGTGCCCTCACTGAGGCAGGCATATTTTTGCCTGCTTTTTTGGCCGGGAATCGGGGTTTTTTTATTTTTAAAAACTTTTTTTCTATGCCGCGCCGCTTGGCGAGTTGGTGTGGCAACTCGACGAGGATGCACACTTTGTGCAGCCCAAGAGAGGGGGGAGGCCAGGGACCCCCCCCCAGAAACCACCCCTCTGGTAGGTGCCCTCACTGAGGCAGGCATATTTTCGCCTGTTTTTTTGGCCGGGAATCGTTTTTTTTTTTTTAATTTTAAAACTTTTTTTCTCTGCCACGCCGCTTGGCGAGTTGCGACTCGACGAGGATGCGCACTTTGCGCAGCCCAGGAGAGGAGAGGGGGGGAGGCCAGGGCCCCCCCCCGAAACCACCCCTCTGGTAGGTGCCCTCAGGCAGGCATATTTTCGCCTCATTTTTGGCCAGGAATCGGTTTTTTTTTATTTTTAAAACTTTTTTCCTGTGCCGCTTGGCATTGCGCGATCGCTGCGATACCAGGAACGACAACGACAAATCAGACCCAATTTTTCTTTAGTCGGTTCGAGTTCGAGTACCGGCGGAGTAATTGTCATTAACGTTTCCGTTACGTAACGGAAACGAGAAATGGAAACGGAAACAAGAATTTCGCCAAGTCGTGCCCATGTCTAATTCTGACCATTTAATGGGAGGAATTTATTGAAAAACACATATATTTAGATAATGCATACATTAAAGAAGACATTTAAAATGTGCATTTGAACTGAGGACCATAAAATCATACAGAATTAAATCAAAAAGGTCAGAATATTGAGAAACTGAGCATACTTAGAATTAAAGAAATACTAGCTATATATTTGCAGAGGGTTTTTTCCCCCTGCAAAGAATTTTGGAAAGTTTAGAGGGCATTCAGAACATAACATTTACTTTAACCTTGCTGTCCTTCTGCAAGCAGGCAAAGACCTTTCTCTTCAGGCAACCTTTCCCTCTCTAACTATCTGAGTTGGGTTTTAAGTGGATAGTTGTGCCTCACTGTTTTGAATGGTTTGGTTTGGTTTTGGTGCTGCTTTTGTTTAACAAGTTTTAGTGTGGCATTTGCTTGATCCCTTTTATTATTTTTGTACTTGTGTTTTAGCTTTAAATGTTTTATTTTAATGCTGTAAGCCACTTTGAGTCCTTTAAAGGGGAAAGATAAAATGAAATAAATATGATTTATCTTCCTCCATTAAAGCAACTCATGTCTTTATTTCAGAGGTGAGTGTTTTGTTTTGTTTTTGAGAGTTGATTCAGAGGGTAAAGCTCAGATACTACATAAAAATGCAACAGAGGGTCTTGATGGATGTGGGCATTTTTGATGGTCTTTGGTACTTGAACTTCCCACTTTGGCTTTGTTTTTGAATGAGCAAGGAAGGACATGTTGTAAGCAGGCACTGGACATATATGTGAAGGCCTTGATTTTTGAAGCTTATGTCAACATAATACAGTCTTAAAGCAGAATGTCATCCAACGTATTTTTTAAACAAAAACTAATAAGTGATACTGAATGCATTACAAACCTGATCCTGTACTGGAAGCACAGGATTCCTCTGGTCAGGTGGAATTGTTCATCACAGTATTTTGTGTGCCACATTAACCCAAGTACCCATTTAAAGGTCCTGCCCATTCCACCACCACTGGGAGCAGAGAGGGGAATGGATTGGGCTGTCTTTGAAATGCAATAATCTTCCTATTCACACGCCTAATGATTACAACTACAGCATGGATTTTGTACCTCCATTACCAACAGAGGACAAGCTGTCTTTATCCACAGAGTGAACAAGAGCAATTAATATCCCCTATTTATTTAGTCTATAATAAATTTAGCCTTTAACAGTGATATCTATTGATCATTTATTTATTTTACGGAGTTTCACTGCATATTTAAAACTGACATCCTGGAGCACTTCATGGTACTCTGTTCATTGGATATTGCCTTTAATAGGTCAGATCATCATTATATATCACCACAATGCTGGGTTTTAATTCATTTAACATTTTAATCTTTCATCAGTTTTTCGTTTAAGAGGATTTCACTGCCTATACTGGATTTGTATAAATCTGTACACAGTAAATTTATTCTTTTAACAGTTTTATTCTTTCATCAGATATTCATTTAAATAGATTCTGCTATATATCATATCTACTTCCAGTGTGGCTTTAGGTCAGGCCATAATTGATGCAAAAGCAATGAGGTATTAAAAGAGATGGGAAATATCTGAAACTGGAAGGAGTTCAAAATGTGTGCCATTGTAAGGGCATGACATTCCCCAGGATATGCAAAGAGAGGGAAATGAATAAGGCATTTTGTTCCAGAGCTTTGGATGGGAAAGCCAAAAAACTACGCTGATTATAGGCCTCTTTCCTTTAAGGCAAAAATTTAAAGAAGTCATTAGTTTGATCAGACACCCCCATCATAGGTAAAATGTATCTATGTGGGGAAAATATGAATATTAATATCTTGGCACCATATTTCAGTTTGCCATATGTTATACATTACTCTTCACATCTGTAATTATTCATTTCATTCCCATGTACTATACTGGGATCTTTCCAATATTTTTAGCTTTGTGTTTACCAATAAAAATGCCAGCTACACTAAAGAGCTGGAAGAAATGCAAATGGATGATGATACAGGGAAGTACTGGATGACATGTCACTGACAGCCTCCTTATGACCCCATGTGCTGGGAAATACAAGGCAGCATTGAGGAGCACTCCTAGTCTAATAGTCTCATAGAGACTGATTCAAACCAAAGTAGCTGAACTTAGTCCAATTGATATCAATGGGGAAAATTTTGGCTTTACCTACTTATTTCTGTAAAAAAGAAAGTGTGGGTAATTTATTCTAGATCCAAATTAATGAAAAATATTAATTTAATCTACCTTGTTAGATTTGTACTCTGTCCTTCTACTCCAAGAGGCTCTGTGCCATGTTTTCTATATTCACAGTACCTGTGAGACATCCTTGTGGTTCTTATGTGCCATCAAATCATTTCTACCTTATCACAACCTGTGACTTAGCGCCATCCAAATGTTCTTATGATTAACAATCCTGCTGAGGTTTTACAAAGTCAAGGTCATGGGTTTCTTTATTAAGTCAATGCATCTTGTGTTACATCTTCATTTCACCCCCTACTGTCTTCTACTTTCTGGATCATTACTGACCAGAATCTTGTTGGTTATATTATATGCTGGCATAAGTGCAACAGTTTAAATTGCAGATATGAATTACTGCCTAGATGTCAAAAACACATCCGATCTCGCCTGATCTCGGAAGTTAAGCAGGGTCGGCCCTGGTTAGTACTTGGATGGGTGACCACCAGGGAATACCAGGTGCTGTAGGTGCCTGCAGTAGGAACTGGCAAAACCACTCCAGTATTCCTGCCAAGAAAGCTCCAGGGACATGGGGTCAAAAGAGTCGGTCATGACTGTAACAACACACACACACACACACACACACACACACACACACACACACACACACACACACACACAAAGGAATAGGTTTAGGGCAAACAATTATATTATAAGAACAGAATTCAAGCTACAAATGCCATATAAAACTAATTGTCTTCTTAGAGTGTGACGACATTGGTTGAATTCACAGTTTCTTTCGTGACTGCATTCATTTTAGGAGAGTACATGAAGAACCAAGCTTAGTTTGGTGCCAATGCCCACACCGGCCTCCAAATCCAATGTGGTTCAGTCTGTATCCATAGCCGCTTTGCTTTGATAATTCCCTCTTGCTGATCCCCTGCTTTCCTTATGGTCTGCTATCAAGCAGCTGGGAAAGTGTTTAGATACAAACACACTCAATGCTATAGAAACATTCTTGTCTGCAGAAGTTTGTTAAGGATATTCTGATTTTATATCAATTTTTCTTTTTTGTCTGCGTGGAGGTGATTTAGCACTGAATTAATGTAGCAATGCAGTGATAAGGCAACCGAGAGCTAGGATCAATGGTTTATTTTAAAAAATAACAAAAATATATAAGGGTGACTAGGGAAAAGGTAGATGTTCCTGCTGTTCAAAATCATCACTCCCCAAATTACTAAATCACCAGAGAATTACCCAAAGTCATGTTAGCACACAGAGAAAGCATTATTCAAATTGTTTGAGTTAGGAAATAGTAGAAGCTCCCAGTGGAAACAGGTGAGGGCCACAGATTAGAAAAAAGACAGGTCATGTGACCATTGAAAAAATACTTTGTGGTTACCCACACATGGCAATTCTGGAGGAAATTGTGAAGCATTTTCTAAGGTAGTCAAATGCTTAAAAATGTGGCCTAAATATGGAACTTGGAGTTTATACTGTGTATTACGGTTAATACAGCTGCTCTATGTACCAAAAAGAGCTTTTTAACCATAGATTTCCTTTCTGTCAGTTTTATATACAAGGATGATAGTAGTCCAGAACAAGATAGATGGACGCTCTTCTCCCTCTCACAAAATACCAGAACTAGGAGACATCCACTCAAATTGAGGGTTGGGAGAGTGAGAATAGACAAAAGAAAATACTTCCTTACCCAGTATGCTGTTAATCTGTGGAACTCCCTGACACCGGATGTGGTGATGGCATCTGGCCTGGATTCCTTCAAAAGGGGATTGGACAGATTCCTGGAGGAAAAGTCAGTCACAGGTTACAAGCCATGATGAGCGTGCATAATCTCCAGGCTTAAAAAAAAAACAGGATACTTCAAAGGCCAGATGCAGGGGAGTGGTATCAGGAGACAGATATTTAGTCTTGTGAGCTCCCAGAGGCATTTGGTGTGGCCACTGTGAATTACAGGAAACCGGACCAGATGGGCCCTTGACCTGATCCAGAATGGCTCTTCTTATGTTCTAATGTTCACACTATTTTTATTTTGCTGGGTGGGAGCCTTGCATGTAGGGGGTGGGTTTCAGCTGAAACCCAGAAGTAAACAGGCATTGATCTTAGCTGCGGCTATGCTCTCACATGCACACCTTACAAAGAACATTGGTCCAGAACTATATAAACATGTTACAATCTATTTTAATACAATAATATGAGTAGAGATGGACAAAAACCACCATCGTGGTAATTTGGGCCAGTTTGTTGAGTGGCTGACAGGTGCCTGCTTCTTCAAAGCCCATTCAATGTCCAGTAACGTCATTTCATAATGAAAATGATGCCATGCTTATTGATACCCTGTTCCAGACGATGATGCCCAAGGAAAGAATACAGTATTCAGCCGTATGGCCAGTCACATCATCAGTTCCAAAATGGGTGGCCTAGTTTGGTGAAACAATTACACAACCAGTTGGAGAGCTGATATACAAGCAGATCTATAAGTAGTAACTATGCCTTGGAATACTACAGGAATAGATGTGCTGTTATTTGCATAGCTAGTTGTGTATACAGGTGCACAAGCTTTAATGTATTTTAAGACTCAGGGACCAATGTGCAGTCTTTTCAAATGATGGAAGAATCAAAGTAACTCTGCTAGCTGTTATTCCTCATGAATTTTACATTATACTTAGGCAAACTAGTCCAGAAAAGCTCATATCATAAGCTTTTCATATCATTGGCTTTTAAAGTGCAGTAAGATTTTTTTTTATTTCTTCCAGGAAACAATGTAGCTTACCATTCCTTTAGAACAAGTATCTTGAATGTGGATGACAGTCTTAAGCAGCTGGCCTTGACCATATAAATTGCTGTGGAAAATAAGAAGGGAAGTGGTTTCACTAGTGAATAAATCCAAGTCATTTTTATGCTGTGGTACATTTTTATACTGTGGTACAATAGAAAAAGGAAGCAGGAAATTTAAAACTGCTGATCAAAGGTTTACACTGGGTGATGCAAACATTGGTAAATGATGGAAATGTAATGATGGAAAGAGGTAGGAGGATGAGAAACATCACAGGATCTTAAAGCAGCAATGAACACATTTATCTGACAAAAGCCTTGCTATGAATTTGACTGATTAATATTCACAGTTAATTACCTCACATGCCCAGCAGCCTTTCCAGTGGAGAGCACTGAATGTCAACCCTATCTTCAAAACTATAGCTCACTGTGTGGAAATCCAAATTGATTTTACTGCATTATGAAGAATTCAAGACACAGTATTAAGAAGAAAGGCTCTCCAGGAAACATAAAGAACCTGGAGATATTATAAGCACATGAGGTAGGGACAACAGGAATGCCTTTTCAGTGTGTATTCATCACTGGTTCCTTCTCAAACTAGGTAACAAGGGGTGTGCCACAGGTCTCAATCCTGAGCCCAGTGCGGTTGCATTTTTATTAATGACTTGGATGAGGAAATACAGAGAATTGGGAGGACAGCTAATATCCTGGAAGACAGAAATAAAATTCAAACCCACACCTGGGAGAATACTTTTTTAAAAATATGTTTATACTGATGATATTTTAGGGCTTTTCCAGATTGACCATTTGTGTTGCCTTGTGTGGCACAATTTATTGTGTTTTATTGGGGAAGAGGCTGGGATTCACACAAATTTATCACAAAACATGTGACACCTTAAAGACTAACTTTTATATTTTAATATAACATTTCGTGGGCACGCCCACATATTCAGACATAACAGCAGCAGAATGAGGTGTGTAATATAATACACACCTCATTCTGCCTCTAAGTGTCTGAAGAAGTGGACGTGTCCACAAAACGTTACATTAAAATATGAAAGTTAGTCTTTAAGGTGCCACATGTTTTGCGTCTTTTATTTTGTTTTTCTTTGATTTTTGCCTGCGATTCTTATTTATTTATTTATTTATTTATTTATTTATTTATTTATTTATTTATTTATATACCACCCGATTTTCCCAAGTGGGAAGTCAAGGAGGTTAACAAATGTAATAGATCACAATTTAAAGTTCAAAGAAATAATAATCGGTTCCAGAGAGTGAACATAAAATAATGAACAGCAAACAGCAGAACCCAAAGTTTAAAAGGACTAACACAGCTACCCTCTCTGACACTTCTACAGATTTATCAGTATTTATGTCCACAAGCTACCCCCACTCCTGCCCTCAGGCAGGTGTTGTGGACACAAAATAAGATAAGATAAAGGAGACACCTGTGCTGCATTGCTGAGAACTGCCACTCTTTCACTGAGTCTTCAGGTAATGCAGGTTTAACTGGGTGCTAGGTAATCTAAGTGACTGATCTTACAGCAAACTGGGGGATACAAAATTACCAACGATATAGACAGTTGCCCCACCTCTTCCTTGGGTTCCTTCTGTCTACTCTTTTTATGTTTGTCTTCATTTGATAGATTGGAGGAACACCTTAGTGCTATTTCATCCTTTTGAAGGCAGGCAGGGAAAACTTGGATCATATTAGAGAGATGTTAGAGGGAGGACCTTGAGAGAGAGAGAGAGAGAGAGAGAGAGAGAGAGAGAGAGAGAGAGAGAGAGAGAGAGAGAGAGAGAGAGAGAGAGAGAGAATTAGGAATCTCTGGGAGGGACAAATGTGGAAAGTCTTTGAAAAAAAGAGATAAAAAGAACATTATTTGAATGCTCGGGAATCCCATCAAATGCCACTATATAACAGGATACTTCAGGAGAAACAAATGTCCTCTTTAGAAAAGCCTTAGCTGTGGCTATAGAGCTGGTCAAAAAGTATTGCCACAAACATTCCATTATTACCTGCCTCACAGCTAGAGAACAAGGAGACCATAGAAATTCACACTGGGCAATTACTGAAACTCACTGACAGTATATAGTTGAAGAATTGACTGGTTAGTTCCAATCAATACATGTGAGTCAATGCCACTCATACTGCTTTGGATCTTTCATGATCGCTTTGATTAGATATGTCACCATGCTGCAGGAACAGTGCAAACTGCAATGCTTTTATTCGCTTTAACTTTAGAAAAGGTACAGCACAGCATCTCTAGACTATAGATTTATCAGTTCTATGATCCCCATTGCAGAGCCCTGGTCCTCAGGTTCAGAATTTTTTAAATAGTTATTGCATATATGATTGACCTTCCTTTATTCCCCCCCACCTCCTCCCTTCTGTTTAACACTGTTACTCAGCTCCCATTGAATACAAGCTAATTTTATGTTCTGTGGGAGAACAGAGTCCTTTCTCAAATTAAACCTTCTTTTGTTCAGTTCATAAGTGATTTGCCTTTCCCCATAAACATTGCTTTCCACCTAACTTTCCTCCAGATTCTGCTCATACTGTTCATTACATATTACAGTATATACAGTGGTACCTTGTATAAAGGAATTAATTCATCCCAAATGAAATTACGTTAAGCAAATTTTCCTTTATACAAATTCCCATAGGAATGCATTGAAAATGGAAAAATCCCATTTTTATGTTGTACGGATTCTCCCCATAGGCAATTATGTTAAGCAAATTTCCGCTATCTCCGGAATTTTTTATGTTGTACAGATTTTATGTTATACAAACTGTTTGTTAAACAAGGGTCCACTGTAACTTTTCTTCAACCTCCTGTTTCAAGGATCCCTACAGACATCTAGTCTTCCAGGGCACCACTCAAGTATTCAGTACTCTATTTTCTGTGTTATTAGTGTGTCTGTCTGTGAAGATTCTCAGTCATCAAGGTGAGGCTAACCGGAGATGTGATGGATATCATGTAAATGCCAAGGGCAATAACCTCTGGCATCCCAAATGAAAATAGATTAAGCAAACAGATTTCTACTTTTTATGTTTCCCCATAGAAATAACTGTAATGAATATCCATAAAAGTAGTTTATTTCTAATCAGTCTGGAAATCTGTATTGCACATTCTGGATTTTGATTTAAATGGTAACTGCATGATATAACTGAACTGAACTAAATGGCATTTACCTCACAATATCAAGTATCCTGTTCAATATTTAAGTGCATGTAAAACTCCAACTGTCATAGTGGCCTAACCTATAATTTTCCATTCTTCTATGGCCTGCAATATGATTGGTGCTTTGTCAGATGTCAAGCCAGCTGTGTAAATATTGAACAGAACACTGTCCTATGTTTGGCAGGATGGGGAGCAGTGGCTCTTCAGACCTGTGGCAGCCAAGATGAAGCCATGTTGCAGGAGTTTCCAAGCCACTAAAATTAACATCAAGAAAAGTCCCAAATGTATTTCTGAAAGATCACAGAACATTAAGTAATTACTCTGCTAAGAATGCCAGCAGTTTTACTGATTTTTGAAGCTGTTCTAAGTAGCAGTGTTCACTTATCCAGTCTTATTTTTCTAAATGTTGAGCCAGCAACTAATAAAACAAGCACTGGTGTCTTGAGATACAAGCTTCTCCCACCTCTAGCATTAGAAAAGCTGCAGAAGTACTTGGGAGGATCGTAAAACTGCCCTCCGAAATTTATTTTGGACAATCTTCAGTTCTTTGACCTCAGCATAACCCTGTAATTTTGTACCATAAAGCATTCGTCCCTGTACTTGAGTTTTAATAACAGGGAGTGCAAGTGGAATCAAGGTTTCACTCTGTGATCCCATCTAACCCAAAAGTGCTTGTACAGAATGTACAGAATGTTTCATCCAAGATAGCTGGGAAAATATGTCTCCAGTTTAGTCCGGCTGAGCTGTGGACCTGCACCATACTAGATCCCTTCAAACATTAGATGCTTGAAAGACAGTGCTGCCAGTTTGGCAACATCCCATTCACCAAGATTTCAGGGCCAAAACATGAAACCAAGGGCCAGTGTCTTATGATGGCTCAAGGATCACTGGAAGATCATGTCAGCATGGAGTTCTGATTGTGCCAGCAGACTGTGGAAATAGACATCAGTAAATGGGCCCCAAATTGAAGCAAATCATCTTACAGTCCTGGAAGATGGAGAGCAAAGGAAAGTCTGTGTTTGTCATTGACTACTTAGGTGGCAAGGTGTTCAGCAATTGCATGTGGCTTGGCCGCACATGGCAAATGGGGATCTTTTCCTCCAGGCCTTGTGTCCAGTGGTGTCAGTGTTTGTACAAGAAGCCTCACAAGTCATGACTGGTGCTCTCCTTCAGCTGGCAGCCTGCACTCCAGCAACCCTACTGAAGGACTCCCCACAACTGGCAGAATTTTGTTCCAATTTGCTGTAACATCCTATGAACACATAAGAACATAAGAAAGCTTATGCAGATAGATCCAGACTAGGGAAGGGTATGAAATGGAAAAAATGATATTTGTTTCATTTTGTTTCATTCCCCCATGATTCGTTTTGTTTTGTTAGAATGAAATATTCGTACAAAATGAACCAGTAACAAACTGATTTGTTCTCCTGAATCCCAAATCTCTCAAAATCTGGAAGGCTTGAAGGGGAGAGTCCAAGGAAGGTTCACACCAAATTTGGTGCATTTAGGACCCAGGGGAGCCATTTTGCAGAGAAAGAATTGTTTCATTTTAAATGGGGGAAAAAAAACCCCACCAGTTTATTTCGTTACTAACGAAATGCTGCTTCCCCGGTTTATTTTGTTTTGTTTTGCTATATAACAAACTGATGAATTAGCATTTCATTTTTCATTTGGTGCCCATCTGTAATCCAGATGTGGTGTGGAGTCCTTCATTGGAGGTTCAGGTAGCATGGGTAAAGCTCTACACATGTAAGCTACCCGTTCCTTAGGCAACTATGCTGGATGCTAAAAAAAAAACAGAGGATTTGAGCCAGAGCAGAGCTGCTCCATGTGGGAATTTGCTGGGGAAATGGCAAGCAAATTGATTTGGTTGGATAAAGGAGAACAAAGAAAGCACACACTCAGAGATGCTGTTTCTCAGAGCCAGCTGAGATTAAGACACTGAACAAAGAAGTCTGAGGGTCTGCCTCAGCAGCGTCCTTTTACTGAGCTATCTAATGTTGATGAATACACGTTGGATTACTAATGAAAACATTGCCTCTAATAGGGAGCAAATGCCCTTTAGCCTTTGTCCTGCCTCAAAGCACAGGTGAAGAGGAAATAGAAGGTCACTTTCCCCCAGGGATGTAACTTGGCAGAAATTCTGGGGGGCGGGCTTGCTCTTTTACTGCAACTTCCCCCAGGAAACATTTCCCATGGAGAAAGGTTCCCACAGCTCCACGTCCTTTTAAATCCATGGATCCTTTCCTGCAAGAATTTAGATCAAGACTTCACCTATGAAGAAAAATCTGTATGAATATGTTGCTCCTGCCATGTCACTTTTTAAGTGCATAAAATACAATGGATTATGTCAGTTTATATAATAAAATACTGTAACAAATTTCTGGTGTGCAGTCTGTGATCCAAGCTTCAAACTGAGGGAGTTCAATATGAAAAAGGTAGCATCAAAGATCCTGCTGTAACTTTAATCATAATTCACATGAAAAAGCTTGGACCTATCTCTCTATATACAGTATCAATTGATCCACAAATTTTAAGCAAATAAAAACACAGGCTGTTTGCATAATTGGAACAAGGGACTTTGCTTCCCAATAGAATTGGATTTGGCTGGACATAAAATCTAACAGTAATTTAAACTGATTTATTTCTGCTGGATTCATCATTCCATCAAAGAAGGAATGGAGTTGAATAATATTTAACTCAAGTCACAGATTATATCGCAGGAGGAAGACTGTATTTAGTCCACTGTGTGGAAATAAGCAAATAGACTGAATGCAATTAGATTTGGGTGTGGAAAAGTCAGGTTTGCATACATAAAGCTGGCTTGGGTCCTTTTGGGGAGAAAGGTGGGATAGAAATATTTTAAATATATAAATTACATTAACAGAAGGTCCTTACCTGACAGAACAGCATGCTTCATAGAAGTAATAGCTCCTCCAGTAAGGTAAAGGTAAAGGTTCCCCCCACACATGCGTGCTAGTTGTGTCTGACTCTAGGGGCAGTGCTCATCTCTGTATTCAAGCCGGAAGAGCCAGTGTTGTGCAAGTCCATGGCCATGTGGCCGGCATGGCTGCAAGGAAACACTGTTTTTACCTTCCCATCTTTTATAGTGGTACCTATTTATCTACTTGCATTTTACATGCTTTCAAACTGCTAGGTTGGCAGGAGCTGGGATTATAAGCGGGAGCTCGCCCCGCTGCGTGGCCAGGGCTGGCGCTACCATTAAGGAGAACTAGGCAGCTGCCTAGAGCACCAAAATGGAGAGGGCATGGCAGGAAGGGAGGAGGCATGCGCTCAGAGCAGCAGCAGCAGCCACGCCGTGAGGAGGATCCCACCCAACGAGCTGGGCAGCGCCGTCGGGCTGGGCTCCGCTGCTGACAGGGCCCCCCTCGGACTTTGTTGTGACAGGCGAGGGTGACGGACGCAGGCACTGGCCACCCAGAAGAGGGAGCAGCGCCCCGAGGGGGGGCGAGAGCGGCCAATCCCGGGGTGAGAGGGGAGGGGCGAGGGGGGGGGTCCAAAGCTGGTCCTCTCCTGAGGAAAAAGGCTCAAGCACCTTGGCTGCCAAGGAGGGAAGCGGCCCACTGGCTGACCAAAAGGGCACTGCTCGGGCAGGATGGCTCTGCAACTCGTGGGGGGGAGGCGCGGGAAGTGGTGAGGGGAGAAAGAGGGGTGCCGAAAGGAAATCCCCCTTTCCTTATCATTCTTTCTCTTTAGTGCGCAGTTCTCCCAAGTGGTCGAAAGGATGAGCCCCGGCAACAGGCGGTTGGCGGGTCTGAGAGGGGGAGTGTCCTTCCTTGCTGCTCAGCCCAGGAGCCCTCAGCCATGGATAAAAAGTGCAAAAGAAAGCCAAGGAGGAGCGAAAGGGGGGGAGCTTTCTCGTGGTTTGAGGGACCACAGGTCCCATCATGCCTCATCTATTCGCTGGCGGGAGCTGCAGTCTCGCCTTATTCGCAGGAGAGCTACATATTCCCCCCACATACACACGCATATAAGTTTGTTTGTTTGTTTGTTTGTTTATGCATACAAGTGCATAAATAAATAACACACAGTTCAAAAACAAGTCACAGAACAAGTACCTCTAGGGTAGAGCGCCACCCCGTCTGTGTTTGAATATGATTGGCGGGGGGGTGCCAGAAGATGATGTCGCCTAGGGCGCAAAAAACCCTAGTACCGGCCCTGTGTGTGGCACCCAGGATTCGAACCGCCGAGCTGCTGACTTTGAAGTCAACAGTTTTTGGAGCCTTAGTCCACTGAGCCACCACACACCCCAGCTCCTCCAGTACATAATTATAAAAATATAAAAGGAAGTAAATTACCACATTTACCCAAAGTCAAGTACTCAAAGAACTATTACGAAGGCAGGAACATATTTAACACAAGTAAATATTATGCGGGCGTATGGTGATAGACAGTAAGACAGGTGTGTTCAGATGAGCCCAGACACATTAACCACCCCTCCCCATTATGTTCTGAGAATCTACATGTTAGAGTGACACCTCTTCTAGCTGGAGAGAGGAAGTAGCCCATGGCTGCTTGAGCAACCCTCTACACACAGAAGAACCTACTTTAAGGTCTTCTGAGACAAATTTAAGGAAGATTTCCTCCTACATAAACAGATATCCCTCGATACAACAACTAAGCATAATGACTTAGTTTCCAGAGCAGCTATTTCTGTTCTGTTTGTATAAAACTGTGGCAGTCTCCCAATATACCAAACAACCTTAAGCAGAAGTAATTCCAACTTTACTTCAGCCACAATTCAGTAGTGATTGTGGTGAAATGGGATAACACTATAAAATCCACCAAAAGGAATGAAGGAACAATACAGCAAGCACACAGCTGAGGGGGTGGAGCTTCTGACTACTTCCTGTGCTTACAGTGATTGAGGGGGTGGAGTTTTACCTTTGAATAACTGCTCCAAGCAGCACACACATGATGGTGCGAGAAAACTACAAAAAAATCTATCATACCAATTTCTTCTGGGTGTGTTCCCAAGCACAGCTGCTGCTGAGGAGAGCCAAACAAACAGAGCAGGTCAGCACTGGTTAGTTTCTCAGGTGCTTGCAGTTGGAGTAGAGGTGCTTTAGAGGCCCATGCAACATTAGATTTCAAATAAACAACAAAGGAAGAAAATATTCTTACTAGATAGAAAGGTAGTAAAAGTGTACATTTTTGAGTTCTGGAATATTGCACTCGTTAAAATGGAGTCAGAGGGAGCAGCTGCAGTTACCGGGAACACTTGTGCCATGTTTGTCATCTTGCAAAATTGTGTGGAGAGCTACACTTGCAGCAAGTGCAAGCTGGTTACAGTACTAAAAGAGAAGGTCCAGCAACGAGAGGCCCACATATCTAACCATCAACATATTAGCGAACATGTGTAGTTCTTGGACAGAGCTGAGCAGACTGTCTTGAACAAAGAAGAGACAGGGCAGAATTCTGAGGAATTCTTTGAGAGTGTCGACAAGCATATGGATAAGGGATATCCAGTTGACATTGTTTATCTGGACTTTCAGAAGGCTTTTGATAAGGTCCCGCACCAAAGGCTCTTGAATAAACTTGCCAGTCATGGAATCAAGGGACGGGTCTTGTCTTGGATCAGCAACTGGCTAAGGGACAGGAAACAGAGAGTAGCACTAAACAGACACTTCTCCAAGTGGAGAAAGGTAAAGAGTGGGGTCTGCCAAGGTTCTGTATTGAGATCCCAAGGTTCTGTGCTTTTCAACGTCTTCATAAATGATCTAGAAGTAGGAGTAAATGGCAAGGTAGCCAAATTTGCTGATGACACTAAATTATACAGGGTAGTAAAATCTGAGATAGATTGTAGGAGCTCCAGAGGGATCTCTTGACACTGGAGGAGTTGGCAAACCAGTGGCCAATGAGTTTCAACATTAGTAAGTGCAGAGTGATGCACATTGAGGGGGGAAAAACCCAATTACATTTATATACTGATAGGGTCAGAACTCTCTACAACAAACCAGGAAAGGGACCTTGGTGTCCTGGTGGACAGCTCAGTGAATGTGTCATCCCAGTGTGCCACAGCAGTGGGAAAAAGCAAATTCAATGCTAGGCATCATTAGGAAGGGTATAGAAAATAAGTTGGCAAGTGTCATTTTGCCTTTTTATAAATCTATGGTGAGGCTCCATCTGGCGTATTGTGTACAGTTCTGGTCACCATACCTCCAGAAGGATATTATGGAAATGGAAAAAGTGCAGAGGAGGGCAACCAGAATGATTAGGGGACTGGAACACCTTCCTTACCATCTGAGGCTGCAACTGCTGGGCCTCTTCACTCTTAAACAATGACAGGGCACTCCATGAAACTTTCTGATGCTAGATCTCAAACAAATAAGAGAAAATACTTTTTCACCCAGAGGATCACTGGTCTCTGGAATTCCCTGCCAGAAGAAGTGGTGACAGCTTTAAGAAAGGATTGGAAAAGTTCATGGAGAACAAGGGTATCAATGGTCATCATTATGGATGCCTAAGTACAACCTCCGGGTTGGAGAGATAGGCAGGATATCTCTCATTGCCATTTGCAGGGAATCATAAGCAGGTGAAGACATCTGCTTGGAAATACTCTGAAGCAACTGGTAAGCCGCTGTGTGAGACAGAATGTTGGACTGGATGGGCTCTGGCCTGTTCCAGCAAGGTTGTTCTTATGTTCTTATGAACAAATAGGCATGCCCATTATACATTATGAGCAAGTCTGGTATGCCAGTCATGACATTAGACTTTGATGTGAGCCCAGTTGAGCAAATAGGATTGTGATACTCTGCGAGATGGGAGCATTGGTTACAGAACTTTTTCAGACCTTTCCTTGAAACATAGAGGGGAGGGCCAAGAAGGTAAGGGACAGGGACAGAGTGTGTGACTCCAGCTCTGTCTACAAATGCAGAAAAAACCCACACCTAACTACCATTTTTATCTAAGCATTTCAATATTAGTTTCTTCTTCTGTAATGCTCTCAGATGACATTGGCTCCTTTGTTTGTGTTCTCTCTCAAGGCCAGCTTACTTATCAAGTGTATTGTCATATGGGGAGGGGGAGGGTTGTATTCCTTCCTGAGAGTCTTGGAGGAAGGTGTTATGAAACTGCAGTAAATACAGTGACAAAGATTATATGTGGCTCCTACACATTTGGGATTTCATCCAAGACCCTGGGAGGCATTTGGGTTAGCTCAAGATGAATAGTGTTGATGAAACACCATCATTGAAGGACATATTGAAACAACTATACAAAAGTCAAGTTACATGTACATTTGACTCAGAAAAATAAGCCGTGGCAGTCCCATCATGAGTGACTATTTCTACCTATACAACTGGCTGCAAGAAAGAAGAAATTGGGATGAGGGGACCAGAGAGAGTTGTCTGATGTCTGAAATATTTATTACACCCAGCGTATTTTGGAAATACGAAAGATTGCAACAAGCCATATTTTTGCAACCAACTGCAATACAACCAACTGCAGAAACACCTCTTGCCTTTGATGACTACTAAATATTTAGGCACTTCGAGATTGCTTTCACTTTGTGCGTGCATGTTGTTTTAGCTCCTAAATCCAGTCGTAAGTCCCAACTAGAGGGAACACACTGAATCAGTTGCTGAATGGTAAGTCAAAACATAAGTAAATCCTATTGATGCAGCCAGTCTTCTCTAATTGGACCTGGCAGTTGGTCTTAAGCCTAAGTGCTGTTTGGCTTTTGCTAGTTTTATGGTTGAAGCAATAGCGTCACCCATAATATTGTAGCAATGTTGGTAAATTTATTTATTTATTTTTATATTTCTACACTGCGGCAATTTCCCTAGGGGAACTCTGGGCGGTTTACATAGAAGACAACTCGTGTACAATTAAAATCAACACAAAAATAAAAAACAACCAAATAGCAATAAAGAAAAACAAAAGACCCAGCAAGAGGTGCAAAACAATAATAACAAACAACATCCAATCACAGGGGAGCACAGGACAAACATTATCGATCGATGAATACTTCTTTGAAAAGCCCAGTTTTCACATGCTTTTAAAAAGGCTGTTATTGATTGAGCTTGGCAAATATCACTGGGCAATTTGTTCCATGGGAAACAGGCCAGCCACCAAGAAGACCCGATTGCATGTGGGAACCTTACGGGCCTCCTTATGCATGTCCACTTGGAGCAAGAATGCCAATGAAGCTCTTGTTGGCCCGGCTAGCACTGACCGTTGGGAGATGCGCTCTGCCAGATATTCAGGTCCCAAGCCATGCTTGTTCATTCCAGGAAAACACTTGGTGGTATTGTAGTTTTAAGATCAGACTGAAAATGTCATTAAATGAGTCAAAGACCAAGACAAATTTGATGCTGATGTCAGCTAAGCACAGGTGACAGGAATCTTACAGTGCCATTGTATGCAAGTTTACTCTGAGGTAAGTCCCACTGAGTTCCATAGGACTTGCTCCCAAGTAATTGTGCACAAGACTGCAGCCTCAAGTATAATTTTTAAAAACCTTCCTAAGCACATTTGTCAGCAACACTGAAGTGCTTTACAAATAATGAATGATTATCTCTGAGTTAGCAACACAGGTTTTCTGAAAACAAAGTGATTAGTTTGGCTTAAAACTGTCTTCCAATCAATGTTTATGATGGTCTATTTTCTAGAAAGCTTCCATCTATCTCTGAACTGCAACAGTTTTATTCGCTTAAGCTTTCTTAGACATTTTACCTTTTTGCAATACATTAAAATATACTGCAGAGTTAAATTATCTAGGCTTTAAAAATATGAAATTGTGCCCACAACAGTGCTGTGGAATGTAGTAATTCACTATGCTGGCTTGAAAGCACAGATGGGAGTGTGTAGAAAGAGGATTAAGCTGCTTTCCATATCCTAAATGTTATCAGGGATAACAGAAAACTGTGTCATTCATTACTGCCTGGGGAGTTGTCAAGTGTTAACAATTTATCTTGCCTGTGCATTGTAAAGGGGGGCAAAGTGTGGAGATTTTTTTATTAGCAATAATAGATTATAACTAAAATGAAAGTAAATTGTTGCATTGCCAGAACTTTGCAAATACAAACCAAGCCAAACACCTCAAGCTAGTCTTCTGCAGATGAAAATGTAACCTCCAATGCATCTGCTGGTCCCTAAAGATTGTGGACTGAAACAGGCATTTTGGGGTCAGGTTCCTCTAAAAGATAATTTATGTTTCAAAACCTTCATTTATCTCAGTGTTTATGCCAGTTTTGCAGCATAAAAAATAATGAACACATCATTTCCCATCAACCTGACTTTCACTTATAATGCGTTCAGTGAGAGTTAAGGTTGTATCAGGTCACACACTGCTGAACAATTCAAAAATACTTCAAAGTACAGAAATGACCAGTTAAGGTGAAAGTCACCTTCACTCTTCATTTTGCCTACAGTGCCATCACTTAAATACTTAATCACTCTCAGTCTGATCCACAACCCAGCCATGTCAAAGTACATGGCTATTAGTTGATTTAGACCCACCAAAGTGTATTGGAGAGGCAGGGCACTTTAATCCATACAGAGACCCTGTGGCTGCAGCAATATTAGTTATTCCCACTGCAGCTACCATAGCCTCTCTAGTATGGAGACCAGGTCTCCTCCTGAACGTTTCCACTGTCGGGATACAAGTACAAACTTCAGCGCTACAGGTGCCACAAGAGCCAGTGGTCTCCCCACAGCTGGACTGCCTCCTTACTGGGCTTTGTGCTGCACAAGGCTCCATCCTTTTATTCGCCACAGCAATCTCAGAAGCAAACTGGCCAGCCCTTCTCCACTTCCCTGCTCAGCTGACCAATTCACTGCAGAGGCTTGATGAAGAGTCACCTCTGCTTAGCCAATGAGTGGTCAGCTGTGTGGGAAGGTGGGGAAGGGATGGCTTGGCTGCTCCCAGGATTGGTGTAGTAAAGAGGAAGTTGGAGCCTCATGCCACGCATGGCATGAGGCTCCAACTTCCTTACAGAATCAGCATGGCTTCTGTAAGGGTAAGTCTTGTCTGACAAATCTTTTAGAATTTTTTGAAAAGGTCAACAGGCATGTGGATTTGGGTGAACCGGTGGGTATAGTCTATCTGGATTTTCAGAAGGCTTTTGACACAGTCCCTCACCAAAGGCTGCTGAGAAAAATGCACAGTCAGGGGATAAGAGGGCAAGTCCTCTTATGGATTGAGAACTGGTTGAGATCCAGGAAACAAAGAGTAGGTGTCAATAGGAAATTTTCACAATGGAGAGAGGTGAAAAGCGGTGTGCCCCAGGGCTCTGTCCTGGGACTGGGACTTTTCAATCTGTTCATAAATAACCTGGAGACAGGGATAAACAGTGAGGTGGCCAAGTTTGCAGATGACACAAAACTTTTCCATGTGGTAAAAACCAGAGAAGATTGTGAAGAGCTCCAGAAGGATCTCTCCAAACTGGGGGAATGGACTACAAAATGGCAAATGCGTTTTAATGTAGCCAAATGTAAAGTAATGCATATTGGGGCAAAAATCAAAACTTTATCTATCAACTCATGGGCTCTGAGTTATCCGTGATGGATCAGGAAAGAGTTCTTGGTGTGTTGGTGGACAGCTCCATGAAGGTGTCTACCCAATGTGTGGCAGCAGTGAAGAAGGCCAATTCCATGCCAGGGATTATCAAAAAGGGGATTGAAAATAAAACAGCCAACATTATAGTGCCATTATACAAAACAATAGTAAGGCCGCACCTGGAGTATTGTGTACAATTCTGGTCACCACATCTGAAGAAGAAAGACATAGTGGAACTGGAAAAGGTACAAAAGAGAGCGACTAAAATGATTACTGGGCTGAGGCACCTCCCTTATGAGGAAAGGCTAAAACATTTGGGGCTCTTTAGTCTGGATAAAGGCGCCTGAGGGGGGATATGATTGAGACGTACAAAATAATGCAGGACATGAGTAAAGTGGATAGAGGGAAGCTCTTCTCCCTCTCACAGAATACCAGAACTAGGGGACATACACTCAAATTGAGGGCTGGGAGAGTAAGGACAACAAAAGAAAATATTTTTTCACCCAGCTCGTTGTTAGTCTGTGGAACTCCCTGCCACAGGATGTGGTGATGGCATCTGGCCTAGATGCCTTCAAAAGGGGATTGGACAGATTCCTGGAGGAAAAATCCATCAGAGGTTACAAACCATGAGGGAGATGTGGAATCTCCAGGCTTAAAACCAGGGTACTTCAAGGGCCAGATGCAGGGGAGTGCTATCAGGAGACAGATATCTAGTCTCATGTGCTCCCAAACGCATCTGGTGGGGCCACTGTGAGATATAGGAAGCTGGACTTGAGGTGCCGTTGGTCTGATCCAGCATGGCTCTCCTTATGTTCTTATGTTCTTATGTTCTTAAAGCCTGGTATGTGGGCGGTTCAAGGGGTGAGGACACTGGGCCACTGCAACATCTGTGGTGCTGCAGTTCTTATTTGTTTCAGAGGAATATGAAGTGCCAGGCTCCAGTTCCTACTCCTCAACCAAAGTGTGTGGGACCGTAGCTCTTTCCTTTGAGGGAGCAAATAGACCTGGAAGTAGTTCATCTTGGATGGAGTTTCTTAAAGAGAAACAGCTGGCACCCCAACCAATTCATGGGCTCTTCTCTGTTTGCTGTAGCAGAACTACCCAGCACTAGTGTATTATCAGTATTGCTTGTGCCATTGCAGGTGTTACTACTGTCCTGCCATCCTCTTCTAGTGCCAGCTTAACAAGTGTTCATAATGGCTAGGGGGGTTGGGAGCTGCAGTCCCAAACAACTTCTCCAGTCTCTAATCTTTTGTTCCCTCAACTTGTGATTCAAACTGTGGATGAAAGTGACAGCACCGACAGGGCAACTGATCATTAGAAAGCCTTCAGCTTCAAACTGGGTGGCAGATTAGTATTCTTAGACAGGGCAATCAAGTCACCCACTAGCCTCCCATATCTATTTATGCTCATGAGCGACCATAGTGTATATATATCAGTATCTGGTCATCGTATAAGGATGAAACTATCACAATAGAGATAATATACTTGTACATCATGCTACCTCTGGGGCATTAATAGGTTTCTTAGCTCTACCAAATCACTCTGATAAGGCCCAGCACACTATTTGTAACAGATTGAGTTTCAGATGCTAGCTTCATATAAGGGCAGAAAGATGTAAGCCCTCCGTTGGTGCAGCACTACAGAGGGCAGCACTTCTCTTTGGGATGCCTTGTCTTCATCCTGAACCTGCAAACTGCTCTAGTCAGCCAGCTGTATCCTTGCTTTCTCTGGCATGAGTGGAACATGTCTATGCCAGTAGTTAGACCAATTTGATACCACTCTAGCTGCCATAACTCCAAGCAAGGGAATCCTAGGATTTGTGGTATGGTGAAGTACCAGTACTTAGAATTTTCTACTACAGACCTCTAAAGTGGTAGATGAGTACAGTCAAACTTTGCAACAGAGTATTACAGGAATCACACCACACTAAAAGTCAAAGATATAGAAGGGAACCATGACCATTTAACTGACATCAAACTTCTACAACTATAGTGTGGATTCACTCATAGATTCTACATATGCCTTGCTATTATTTCCTAGAGATCCATCCTGGAACAAAATAATCTATGCATTTCCTCTTCTTCTAACTTCAAAGTCGTGTGTGTGTGTGTGTGTGTGTGTGTGTGTGTGTGTGTGTGTGTGTGTGTGTGTGTGTGTGTGTGTGTGTGTGTGTGTGTGTGTGTAGTGGGTGGGTGTTTCCCAGATCGTTCAAAAATACACCGCTGCAGAGAAGCTATCGTCACTGTGTGGCAGTAAATCATGTTAATCTCATTTATTTCAAAATCTCCAGTCAGACCAAAAACTGTGCCTGACATTTCACTGCATCCACATTTAAACAACAGATCCTGTGATCAATGTGTCAGAGACCACTGGAGCACTAAGCTAAGATGCCTATCCACTTTCCCCTTCAAAAAGGGTGTCTGAAAGCTCTTTGTAGGTATCACTATCCATGGGAACCCCTATTTTCTTTGGTGCATTTAAACCCCATAAGTGTGGGGTTACATCTTGAGTTGGGTTGTAGGAAACACTGGCATCTCCTTGGTTATCCTGGATTTAAAAATGTCATATTATTCCAATGAGCTCAGCTTTGAAGGCTTATGGTAAAATAAGAGCAAAGAGGGGAGGGTCATTCTTTGATGTAGAAAGTCTTTGATCTGAAGTGTCTCGTTGTCTGCAGCTTTTAAAGATCTCAATAAGCTTGCCCCACTTCTCCCTCAAGAGCTGTTTTCTCTTCATTGTCCCCAAGTTTAGGTTGGAGTGTTAAGGTGCAGGATGCTCTGGAAATGAATGGAAGACATTTCTAATTCACAAATGGGCTTACCCACACTTAACTCCATGTTGGATAGTGGCCAAGAGATGCATTTTCCTTGATGTGGAGCAAACCTTTGTCACCCAAAACTTAACAATGCACTGCTTTTATAATCTTAACATTATCAAAGCAGAGAAGTTCCCAGCTGTTATATGAAGAGAGTCTATGCATGAAATTCTGACACTGAGGTAATTCACACAAACATTTTGATTTTTTAGTTTTTCCTCCATAGATGTGGCCTGCTGAAAGTGCACAGGGAGGTGCACTGTCTTTGAACCAATGAGTGAAACCAAACTTCATCAAGGGTATCTGTGCAATTCTTTATTGTCAGAGCCAGGGAGGGGGCACTGTTTACCTTCAAGGTGGAGCAAGACCTCAATAAATTCTTCATATCTCATTTGTCATTCATAAGGTTAAAATGATAGCTGGCAATTTGAACTGAGGAAAGGAGAAAATGAAAGTAGAAAAAAAGCAACATATAGTACAGAGAGCTGCTGATGCGGAAGGAGGAGAGGAGCAACAGCTATGCTCCTTAATGAAGGCCACAATCTCCCTTACAAACTCTAACTATTGAGGTCCTAGGAGCCACCCAGATAGTGGTATGCACTTTCTTATAGCCATGCCACCAGCCATTTCTTGGAACTGTATGGCATATTTTCTCTCCACCCCACAACTAATCATCATACGTGTCAAGTTTTGGCGGCTGCAGCCCGGGATGGAAGGAGAGAAGCCATAATTTGTGCACGCGCATGCACACCTTGGTGGTAGCAGCAGTGTTAGCAGCAGATTTGCTCATGGGGGGGGGCTTGTGTGCGGAGGGTGGCCCGCCCAGGAATAGGACCTTGCAATCCACATAAACACAGAACTCTTCCTCCCTTAACTCACCATCTCCGGAGCTCTTGCCTCTTCCTTCCTGGTTTCATTTTATGTTACCTGTTCTCCTTTATGTTTGGCTCTGCTCTGCATAGCCAGGGATTTTTTAAAAAGCTCTTCCTTTCTGGTGAGGGCCTGCATCCTTTAAACTCTCCTCCTGCCCGTGTCCTCCGGCATATTAAAAATAGCTGGTGAGGAAGGGGGAGCTTTGCCAGGAGAAGGCAGGCAATGACACAAGGGTATTGGCTGTTTTAAAACTGAGGGGCTCTGGAGGTTGGCAAAGGAGAGTCGAGCTGCCCGAGGAAAAAGAGTGGGCGGTTGGATAGGGCTGGATCCAGGGGCCCTAGGCTGAAGAGGATTTTATGGGTGGGAGTGAGGATGTTTTTAGGGGATGTTCTACCCACTGTTCAGCATCGTGCCAACTTGTGTGAATCTGCTAGCCTTGTCACAGCCCTCGATTCAGCCTAACATTAACTTACTAAATTTGTTTAAATCCTAAACTTGCCAATGATGATTAATTTTATTTGAGGGCTGTTAAGCACCTTAAAGTTGACTTACTAAGGGCATCCCTGAATACCAGTACCTCTTGCACTATCTTCCACCGCAATTTAGCGTGATTTGACTTCCCCCAGAGCATAGGGGCGTCCCACAATCAGGGCCGTCGCTAAATGTTTTTGTGCCCTAGGCGGCGGGCGGGGGGGGGGGGGGGCGGTGGGGGGGGGGGGGGCGGGCGGCAGTGGCAGGGGGCCATGGCCGGGCGGCGACAGCGGCAGGGGGGAGGCGCGGGCGGGCGAGCGGGCGGGCGGCGGCGGCGGGCGGGCGAGTGGGCGGGTGGCGGCGTGGGCCGCAGGCGGGTGGCGGTGTGGGTGGACGGACGAGTGGGCAGTTAGGATATCACTTAGGATAGAGGTTCTGTTCTTGGCTTGCACCCCAAATGTGCGTGTGTGCAAGCAAATTGAAGTTGGGAAAATAGAAAATAAATGGTAGTATATAATATATTTTTAAAATAAATCCACACCTCCCACTCCCAGTTGAACCTCCCCCTTTATCCAATATCAGAAAAAATCCTCACAAACTGCCAGAGAAGAAATAAAGAATAAACTGCTATTCCCTTCAGCAGACAAAGCTGCAGGGAATCAAAGAAATTATTTTCTAAATTCAATTCCCTCCCTGCCTGCCTAACTTAAATCCTAAAGCCTCCAGCCTCCCTCCTCAATCTCGATCAGATCACACCAGCACCAGCAGCCAGCCCTCCTCCCTCAACCACATCCACACCCGACTGCGATTTCTGGAAGGTGCCTCGGCTTTTTATGCCCTCCGAGACATCCAGAAGTGTCAGTCAAAAACCTGGCGATGCCATTGGTGGAATGGTTCAAAAAAATTGCATGGTCCCATCCCATGCCCAGCCCAAATGGGCAGGTCTAAAAAAAATAAAAAATAAAAAAATAAAATAAAATCAATACGTTGTTTTATTGCTATAAAAACCCACTGCTGCTACTATTAAAATTCAGGCATTTAAAATAAATAAATTTCACATGTTTCTGTGGTGATTTGGTGTGTTTTTTGACCACAATTTCAAAAGAAAAATTGTGGTCGCCATTTTGGATCCCCCCACCGCATGGCATGCAGCGAGACAGACAATGAGGATGACCCCCCCCCCAGCCTTATGCAAGCAGCCAAGGACAGGAGGGAGGGAAGGCCGGGACCCCCCCCCCCAGAAACCACCCCTCTGGTAGGTGTCCTCAGGCAGGCATATTTTCGCCTGCTTTTTTGGCCAGGAGTCGGTTTTTCTTTTTTTCTTTTTTACTTTTTTTAAAAAAAAATTCTGTGCTGCTTGGCATCGCGCGATCGCCGCTATGCCATTAACAACAACAAAAAACCCGACCCAGTTTTTCTTTTTTCAGGTAGGGTTCGAGCTGGAGCGGCGTAATTATCGTTACCGTTTCCGTTTCATAATGGAAACGATAACCGAAAACGGAAATGACCATTTCGCCGCTCCATGCCCATGTCTAATGACATGGGCACGATGCCAAGGGGGAGACCCAGAATTGAGGCGTAGGTGGGACACTCAAGGGGCCCAATACCCTTCCTTCAGCAACCTTCATATTAATCTTCTCCCTTACTAGGTCCCCAAAACCCACCACCAATCTTAAATTTTTGGCTAACATAGCTTCCTGTGTGACCAAAGTTGGTATCCGAAAACCCAAAAGAAACCCTTCCAACAAGTATCAAGCAGCAATCCTATTTCATAGTACATTAATTTTAATGGGACTAGGTCCCTTTGGGAACCACTTCAGCTCCTGGGGGAGTTCCTTTTACCCCCAACATCCTTATCGGGGAAATCCACCTGATTTTCCCCTGCTGCAAGCAGTCACTGCATGGGCACCCCCGCAGGAAGAGCAGATGTGCCTGAACTTACACTGGCACCTGCTGCAGGAAACCTTGGCATTAAACTCCCAGCAGGCCAAACAGGGTTGAACCATCTGTCCCACCATAGGACAGACAGCACTAGTTTTTTGTACCAAAGCATTCGGCCACCAATGGATAAGATGGGAACATAACCCTCATCCATAATGGCCCATGGGGGACATTGCAATGCATGTTTGGGCAGTGTGCCACCCGCATGCAGAACCCTTCATCATATTGAAGCCAGGCATAACTGGTGAAATCCAAGGGGACCCGATGAATGATATCTAAATACTGAAATAACCCAAAGCCTTCTGAAGGTGGGCCCTAGTGATAGTCCCTGCATAAATTAAGAAGTTGGACAGATAATTGCTCCAACATCTCTCAGATTTGCGTCTCCTGATTTTCGTTTTCTTCTTGTCCAGCCTTTCAAAAGTCTTATCTTTGATTTCCCTATTGAGAAAATTGAAAATCATAGAATCATAGAATCAAATAGTTGGAAGAGACCTCAAGGGCCATCCAGTCCAACCCCCTGCCCTGCCATGAAAATGTTGACAAAATGTCCACTAAGGATTTTCTCTACCATGGCTTGAGACAGGTGGTCACCTAATAGGTGTGATTCATCACTCTCAGGTAATTTGAGAGGGAGGGAAAACCTCTGGCAGACCAGCAATGGGTCCTGCCTGGACTGCAGAGTCCTGGGTGTGAGACTTCCTCGGTCTGAGAACCCACTTCCACTACTGGATACCCTGGGAGTCAAATCCATGCGGACTGCTAAGTGTATGTTGCTTGAAGTAGCTAGTGATTGATGAGACTTGTCTGGCAGCCTGGGTCAATAGGTCATACCCCATGGCCATGTACCCAATGGTGTTGTGTTAGTGTGCAAAGTAGTGGACTCATCTGCGGTGGTCCTCCCTGCATCAATGCTTATGCTTATGCCTGCCTCGCTGCCCCTGTATGAAATCCCAGGACCTCTGCCTCTGGAATTGGGTTAATTTCTAGCCTCTCTCTCTCTCATAAGAACATAAGAATATAAGAAGAGCCATGCGGGATCAAGCCAAATGCCCATGCGGTATCAGGCCAAATGCCCTAGTTCAGTTTCCTGTATCTCACAGTGGCCCCACCAAATGCCTCTGTGAGTACACAAGACTAGATATCTGTGTCCTGATACCACTCCCCTCCATCTGGCCCTTGAAGTACCCTGGTTTTAAGCCTGGAGATTACACATCTCCATCATGATTTGTAACCTGTGATGGACTTTTTCTCCAGGAATCTTTTGAATGCATCTAGGTCAGATGCTATCACCACATCGTGTGGCAGGGTGGTCCCCCAGCCCAGTAATCCTGTTAGTAGCTCTCTTCTGCACCTTTTCCAGTTCCACTCTGTCTTTTGAGATTCGGTGACCAGAATTGTACACAATACTCCAGGTGCAGCCTTACTATCATTTTGTACAATGGCATTATAATGTTGGCTGCTTTATTTTCAATCCCCTTTTTGATAATCCCTAGCATGGAATTGCCCTTCTTCACCACTACCACACACTGGGTAGACACCTTCATTGAACCGTCCACCAACACAACAAGATCTCTTTCCTGATCTGTCACGGAAAACTCATACTCTATGAGTTGATAGATAAAGTTTGGATTTTTTGCCCCAATATGCATTACTTTACATTTTCCTACATTGAAACCCATTTGCCATTTCACAGCATCCCCCAGTTTGGAGAGATCCTTCTGGAGCTCTTCACAATCTTTTCTGGTTTTTACCACATGGAAAATTTTGTGTCATCCGCAAACTTGGACACCTCACTGATTATCCCTGTCTCCAGATCATTTGTGAACAGATTGAAAAGCAACGGTCCCCTGGGGCACACCACTTTTCACCTCTCTCCATTGTGAAAATTGCCCATTGACACCTATTCTTGTTTCCTGCATCTCAACCAGTTCTCAATCCATAAGAGGACTTGCCCTCTTATTCCATGACTGTGCAATTTTCTCAGCAGCCTTTGGTAAGTAGCTGTGTTAAAAGCCTTCTGAAAATCAAGATAGACAGTATCCACCGGTTCACCCAAATCCATATACCTGTTGACCTTTTCAAAGAATTCTAAAAGATTTGTCAGCAAGACTTACCCTTACAGAAGCCATGCTGATTTTCTCTCAGCAAGGTTTCTTCTTCTATGTGTTTTAAGATTTTCTCTTGAATGAAGCTTTCCACCATCTTCCTTGGGACAGATGTATGACTAATCGGACTGTAGTTTTCTGGGTCCCCCCTCCTTCCTTTTAAAAAAATTGGTGTGACAGCCACTATCTTCCAGTCCTCTGGCGCTGTGGCTGCTTTAAGAGACAAGTTGCATATTACCCACAATTTCATTTCTCAGTTCCTTAATAACCCTTAGGTAGTTGCCATCTGGGCCCGGTGACTTGTTGATCTTCAATTTATCAATTAAACCTAAAACATCCTCTCTTTTAACCTGTATTTGATTTAATTATTTAGTCAAGAGGGGCCCAAGGTCTTCTGTTGTGAAGACAGATGCAAACTCATTTAATTTCTCTGCAATTTCCAAGTCCTCCTTTACCTCCACTTTTCCTCCCTCACCATCCAGAGGGCCAACTAGTTCTCTGGCAGGTTTTCTACTTCTAATATATTTAAAGAAGCTTTAAAGAAGTCACTGCTGTTTGCCTTGGTAAATTCCCGGGCTGCTCTTCAAAAAAAGGTGTGCTTTTAACCACAACCTGCCCAATTGGGGGCTACCTTTTTAAAAAGGAGATTTGAGACCACCCACCCACCAAGGTCCACCTCACTGGACATGTGCTCTCCCCCCCCCACCAACCCTTCCAAGGTTCGCGGCGCTGGTGGGGGTGGCAGCAGTGAAGTCCTGGCCAGCTGGCCAGCCATCAATGTCCCCGGCACTGCGTGCACACACAGCCACTCCAACCCCCTCACCCTCCACTGGCAACGGAGGCAGAGCCTTGGCTGCCCGCCTACCCACCCACTAAGTCCCCAGACCAAAAATATTCCCCCCAAAATGGCAATGGGTTGGGTGGTGGGCGGGGACCTGGCAGGTGATCTTAATCTGCGTCTTCTTGATCCCAAGGACCCAATGTGACTTACAATAATGGGGGGCAATATACAGCCCAGAATATTTAAGACATATTCAAATTAAGATCAGGGAATAAGAAAAGGCATCTTAGAACATTAAAATGTAACATTAAAGCTACAAAGAGCATACAAAAAGGGAAAAAAATCCATTATGAATAGGCCCTGCCCCTGGGGTTTTTAATTATTCAAAGGTTTTCCAGCCAAATGACTGCTTTCCCCCAGCTCCCAAAGGGGGAAGGAACCCAGTCACCACTGGGTATGCCAGCTCAAGCACACACATACCCAATCACAGTTCAGACCCAACACTTCAATTGTTTAATTATTATTATGTATTTATTCTCTATTTTATGAAACTATTTTTTAAAAATTATTCATTTCTCTTTTCTTTTTAACCCAATTCCCCTTCCCCCTCCAAGTGGCCATGCAAGAAGTGCACTCGTCCCTGCCCCCACCCTTTTAACCCCACTTCCGCTATCCCCAATACGCTTAAACTATCCTCTAAAAGAATAAAATTCAAACCGCGTGTCCTGGCTGTTGCGTGGGTCACTTCCTAAACTCTGATCTCTGATCTGGCTTTTTTTAAAAAAAACAATCAGCTGTAGCACACTGCTGATCATCTCACCTGCAAAGAGACCGGGCTGGGGCAGGAGCAGCCTTATATTGGCTCCCAGCCCGGAGAACCAAGGACTCAAATCGGTGCAAAGTTTTCACGCCAAAAGTCCAGGTGAGTGGGCAAATGAGCCCTGTCCCTGAACTCTGTCAGGCTCGGAGCCACCAATGCCACACACTCAGGGATAGAGCAGCTTGTAATGGCTCCCATAAGGTAAATGGTGAGTCCACACAAAACTGTGTAGATTTTATTTAGAGTGAGGTTGGGAGACTTCTGCACACAGCTCCTGTAGTCCTCAGCATCCCCATGGGGCAGATCCATTTATATCTTTCACCTATTATCATTTTGTGCAGATAACTAACTCGCATCATAATGTGTAGAATGACATTGACAGGAAAAACTAGAACCTTCCTGTCTTCAACCTGACATGCAAGGACATATTCATAAAGCCTTAACCTAGTTAGAGATGTATAAGCCCATATTATAAGGGGAACAAGGTAAGCCTTCTTGCAAAGTGGATTGGAATACCTCCAAACAGCTTTCAAATTTCTGTTTTTAAACACTTTCCCAAGACCTGGCTAAGAACTGGATTAAAAAGGCAGGTGTCGGTTGTCTAAGCTCTGTCATAGTTTGTGTGTGTGTGTGTGTGTGTGTGTGTGTGTGTAATGTTAAACCAATGTTCAGTGATAACTACAGTTTTATGCAAAAATCAAAAATGCCATTGCAAGTAGCAAAATGGTTGCATACACAAAGGCAAACTTCGTGTGGCAAAGGTTTGCAAAATTGACCAGATCTTCAAGATTTGCCAGTCCATTACAGAACAGAAATGCATGAACTGCGTGATTATTAGTGAATGCTAAGTAGCAAGCACTGAAATCAATTCTATTTAGTGAGGAAGCAAATCCCCTTGAGGCTTTAAAATGTTTTTTAAGGTCTGATGAGGTGGGGAGTTGACATGTCTTCTATAAATGCACAGAATTACCGCGCACAGGGGATTTATTTAACCAGGAAACTTGCATTATTGAAATCAGACATCTCGCTTTCAAGGTGCTCCTGGCAGATAATGATGGTTATATCCATAATTCATGGCAGGCATCAGTTTTGTCAGGTAATATATAAATATGCTTCAAGATGGAACTTGGCTGTTTTCACTACCCTCTGTTACAAAACAAAATGATGGGCCTAGATTTCCAGCATTCATTAGAGATACGCCACCAGAAAAATTGATCCCCTAACTTTACTAATGAAAAAAGCTATCTGCCCACTGACATATTGTATGTATCTATATGTGTCCACCATCCACTGATTCACTAAAAGAGGATATTAGTTGAAACACTGAATGCTTTAGGATTTTTATAACTCTTACAGACTAAGGACATGAGATTTGAACACATTTTAACCCACTCAGATAGTTATATTTTGTTTAGACTTCTCTTCTCAACTCTACATATTTCTTCTTAATGCCTTGTTCACTCGTCAGTGTCAGGTACATTCTACCTTTTTAAAAGTACTGCACTTCTGCCCCTATAAAACTTTCAGACACATGAAAAAGTCCCCAGATTAATATTTTTCTTCATTGCAGGTCCGTATCCTGCATAATGGGAGTGGCATCACTGGCTGTGGCAAATTCATCTGTTTTCTCCATATTCTCATAACTTCATCAGTAAAAGGGTTTTGTATTTGGATTTTTTTTTTACCATCCTAGGTATGAATAAATATAGATTGATTAATTTCATTTTCCCTTCTTTTTCCATTTTGGCCCATTCAGGAACATTCTCCTTTTTTATAAAGTTAGTCACTTGTGCTATTTGAAAAGCTTTGTAATATCCCAGTAAATGTAGTATTCCTAATCTCCCTCTTGAATTTGGTTGGTATTTTGCATAATTTATAAATCTGATAGTTCTTCCCTTTCCTGCATTTTTTTGCTATAATTGTATATTTTTCTTTTCTAATTGCAAGGGCATATTCTGAAATTAAACATAAAAATTTTGGTAATATATAAGCCTTAATTGTTGCTATTTCCCCTAATAATGATAGGTTCAGTTTTTCCCATTTTTAATTTTTTCCTTTATATTTGCTAATATAATTTTATAATTTCTCTATACTAATTGGTTTATATATTTCCTCAGCCATATCCCTAAATATTTAAAATCTGGAATAGCTTAAGTCTAACTTTGACATTGCCCTTATTTTCTTCTGTTCTATTATGGGAATGTTTATACATAACAGTTTAGAGTTTTGACATTAGAAACTGAAGGTGTTTTATAATTTTTTTTTAAATATCTCCACTTTACCACTGAGGAAGGGGGTAGAGTTTGTAAACTGCTTAAATACTTAGTTATTTCTTTTTACTATTGATCTTAGGCCAGTAGTGTGTTGGTGAGATACATCTGGACAGTGGCAAATACAACATTGTCAATGGCAGATTGTTTCTGATTAAAAACTTCCTTTCTTTATGTCTGGGTAGTCACAACTCATGTGCAATGAGGCAATGTCACAAGGATCCTGAAATCAAGAATCTTTTTAATCTTCATCAGTCTGCCACTGATGATGATGACAGGTGCATACTGGCCAGATAATCTCCCAGTCCCCATTTCTTATCTCTAGGTAATTACTACATACCATATTCAAGCTCAAATTACCCTAACCTGTTAGGATAGCAATGGGTTCAGATCTCAAGGGGTCATCTACAAAAACAGTAGTACTTAGAAACAGCTGATTACCATAATCTCTGCCATCATGTGAATGACCATTGGGACAAAGCATCCTGGGTTCAGAGGTCCACAGATTTGCAGGCCTTATAGTCTAAGAAAGGTGCCTCTGAAAGTACTATGACTCCAAGAAATTCCTGTGGCATAGGTAGCACTTCAGTAGCTTCTTTCTTTTTGAAAATGGAAACAGAAAAGGCAGTGATGGAGGTGAATACTCACTGGCATGCAGCTGCCAGACTTCTGCCTGGGGGATTCCTGGAGAATTCTGGAGGTTTCCGTCCAAAACTATGGAAGAATTTTGTGTTTTTGGAGGCAGTTTCATAGTGTAACATCAATTTTTTAAGCTGAAGCAGCAACTTCAATACACCGTCTGCATCTGCAGCAACCTTTGCTTTCATAATCTACAGCCATTAAAATGGATCTATTAAACGCAGAATGTAATGGAGCTCTAAGGACCTAATACACTGATCCTATGTAAACAAGCAGCCACTTAACAGCACTGAATGCCATAACGTTGTCCTTAAAAATGGTGTCAAATTGATCACAGTGCCACTTTGGTGGGGTAGACAAGGAGTTGGCATGGAGCAGAATTGCTTCTGAGCTAACTAATGGTAGAAATGGGTATTAGTGGGTAAGTAAGTGAGTAATACGGCAACCCAGAACAAGGAAAGAGAAGCGTTTTTAGTGGTTAGGACGGTGAAAGCAAAGCACACAGATGCTTCGGCAGTTGCCAACATTTGCACTAGCAAACTCATCATCTGTGGCCTTTACCTATGATGACAGTGAGTTTTCCAGTCCCTGTTTGCAGAAGATTCACTACCAGACTGGAGGAGCCTCTTCCTTCAAAAAAAGCTTTCCACCAAGGCTTCCAGGACACGTGCAACAAGCAGACTCACAGCTCATCATGCCAGGACTGGACTCCCTGCTGTTCTTCAAGAGGTACAATGGGTCCAGACACCTTCAATCCCCAGCTCTTTTCTCTGTCCTCTTATTTTGTAGCTGGCTTTTAAGTGCACAAACATTGCTCAAGTGCAAGAGCTGTTCAAATGTTTTGCACTGAATAAGATGCCTAGGCTTGAAATGTACATCATATTTTTTTTAAAAGGCCCCAAGATTTGTCCTTGCTCATTTCTGTTCACCATGAGACTTTTCTTCCTGTTTGGATGTCCCAGGGAAGGAGCAATTTCCTGGGCATCCCGTCAGTGTCTAGAGATCTGGCAAGACTAATAGCAGGTGGATGAGGGCAATGCGTTTTGACTGCCATTCTGTGGCACAAACACAAAATGCAATTGCATAGAGCACACATGTGCAAACTTCAGCCCTCCTGATGTTTTGGACCACAATTCCCAGAATTCTAAGCTTAGATTGTCAATGGCAAAGGACTGTGGGAATTGTGCTCCAAAACATCTGGAGGGCCGAAGTTTGGACATGCCTGGCATAGAGTGTCTGCTCATGACTAGGATAGATGGGGCTCCCTAAATGTTCAGGTGAGGAATTCCTCAGTAATAAGTCATTCATGGCAAATAAATCCCTCATATTATCAAGATTAGGGTCAGTCTTATTTCTGAAATTTGCTCAGCATAATTGACTCCTCTTACAACATTAATGTCATATCTGGATTTAGCTGAAATTACTCTAGATTTAAGCAGGGTGTTTCCTGTGTTTTAATTAGCCAGTGCCATAGTCAGTGGAGGTATCTGATAACTGGAATTGTAAATTGTCTGAACGCTATGCGAAATATTTTAAGAGAAAGTTATTAAAACGCTCCTTTTACCATGTTCAATTAACTGCTGAGTAGTAGTAGAAGAAATTTAAAAGCCATTTAAATGGAAATGGATCCTTTCAACAACAAAAAAATCAATAGCATGTAAGAGTTCAGACTTTCGTGGGTTCATTCCAAATGGTTTAAAAGAGTTGTAGCTCAGGACCACTTATTGTCTGCTTGCATTCTGGAACAGAGTGTTCCAAGTCTTCTGAACTTATACTTATGAGTAAAGATGGGCACGAAACGGAAAAATGGGGTTTTGTTTCCATTCCGTTCCGTGCCCATCTCCCTTTGTTTACCCTTTTTCGGAAATGAACGTTTTAAAAAACTTCGTTTCCATTTACCGTTTTTGGGTTATTCTTCCCCGTGGTGGATGAGAGTGCCAGGCATGCTGTCATCCCTGCGGGGAAGATCCCTTTAAAGAGACCCCATTCTGCCTCTGCATGCAGAGGTGGAACGGGGGTCTCTTCTTCCCCGCGCCGGTCATGACAGTGTCTGGCACTGTCATCTGGCTGAGGAGGGAGGCGGAGGGCAGTTGGGAGGGGGCTGCGTTCCAGCTCCCGCATGTGGAAGCCAGATCCCAGACCGCTTTCCCCGCCCTCCCTTGAGAGGAGACCAAGGGCTCTGCTCTAATTGCACAGCCGAGCCCGTGGTCCCCTCTGAAGAGAGGAATGCTGCCGCCCTGCCATGGGCTGGACCCCTTGTCAAATGACCCAGTTGGCCCTAGGGGGACCCCCTGGTGCCAGGCGGGCCATTTTTGAAGGGGTCCAGCCCATGGCAGGGCAGCAGGACCTCATTGCAAAAAGTGAATTGAGGTAAGGCAAATAGTCTATTCAAGATTTGTGCACTTGGAAATGGAGCCCTGATACATACATGCATGCAAGCCACCCAACTGGTAATATTAACAATTGTGAATCTATCTTAATTTTTCTCCTTTAGCTGCATTTATTAAATTCAGGAGTACTAATGCATTGATTTGCTACCTATTTACAGAACTCCTAATATATTGAACTACAAAATTATCATCATTCCCTTCTCCTTTTATGAACCAGCAGTGTGTTGTGGCTACAAAAAGGCAAATGCTCTTTGAGCCTGCATTAGCAGAAATACAGTCTCCAAATGCCATGTGGTGTCAGTTCCCCTCTATTCAGCACTGGATATCATTCATCTCGAGTACTATGTCCTGGACACTGCACTTCATAAAGGATGCTGACAAACTGGAACCACCTCATAGAAGACCAACAAGGATGATTGGGGGGTGGGTGGGATGGAAGCCAAGTATCATGAGGAAAGTCTGAAAGAACTGGGGATATATAGTCTCAAGAAAAGCAGACTGAGCAAAGATATGATAGCACTTTTAAAATATTTGAAAGGCTGTCATACATTGGAGGGGCAGGATCTGTTCATGATCCTCCCCAAGTGCAGAACATGCAATAATGGGCTCAAGTTACAAGAAGCCAGATTTCAGATGAATATCAGGAAAAATGTCCCAACTGTTAAGAGGAGTATAGCAATGGAACCAATTAGTATTTGAAGAGGTGGCACTGGCGAGTGCTCCAACACTGGAGGCATTCAAGAGAAATTACACAGTCACTTGGCAAATATCCTCAGATTTGTATTCCTGCATTGATCAAGGGCTTGGACTCAATGGCATTATGGGCCCCTTCCAATTACATGATTCTATGATTTCTCAGTCTTTGTTATTCTCCTTCCCCATCTAAAGCTGCAGACTTCTTTTCTTCTATGGCACAAGATGAATTCCACACAACCAACCCCCATTCCCTGATGATGATGATGACGATGATGATGATGATGATGATGATGATGATGATGATGATGATGATGATGATGATGATGATGATGATGATGATGATGATGATGATGATTGAGTGAGAGCTGGTCATGATTAAAGAAGGCAAAATTCTCGGCTCCATCACTCTCTTGGAGCATAAATGTATCATCTTATTCAGGCCTTTTGCTAAAGCTGGAAGAGAGTAGAGCACTGGTTTATTGCTGGCTGTGCTGACTGGGGATGGTGGGAATACAGTAGTCCTACCGGATCTCGAAGGCTACACTCTATCCACCCTGTGCTAAAGCAACAGGAACATTATGTGACTGGTGTGACCAGCACCATCTAAGTTAAAATCAATAATGCTTCTAAGTCCAATGAGATGGAGGATATTTTACATAGCGTTTTATGGTTCACCATCCTCACTACCCAGCAGTATTTTCTGAGCTTCAAAACAGTGTGTCATGCAGAAATGCAGCGGGTCATTTCCATTTTCTTTGTCCCACAGACATAGTGCACGTGCAGTACCTCTGCCCTTTTGCAGCCCTACATGAAGAATGCCGGTTAAAAAAAGCAAATAATAGTGCAATATTCAGGTAAAATAAAATCCAAAACTGGGCTTTAGTTTGTAATGCCTTTTATAGTCAGAGTTTTGTTGGTAACATCATTCATTAATTTAGGGAACTGCTTGTGCTGGCCCAGGCAATCCTGTGTCTCATTTGATAATGGGCTCAGAATCCAGTGGATTATTGCAGGGATTTTATCTTGCTCTAATCTCTAGGGAGAAATATTCAAACAGCTGGGAAGGACAGGAAGAGGCTGCACTCCGAGGCTAGGATTCTTTGAAACGGGACAATACTTGCCAATGTGGTAGAATCTGCCTTGACAGGAAAAATGAACCTTTTCTGCTTTTCACTGGTAAGTTTTTCCTTAGTTTATTTGACTGCTTTACTGGGCTGTAGAAGAAAGCTTGAAGCAGGTGACAGAGATTAAAGGTGTTAGAAAGAGAACTGTGCCTTTACTGCATGGAACGATTTATCTAGTAAGGAAGGAAACAATAATTCTTAAGAGCAGCAAAGGAAGCAGGCCATTTCAAAACCAAGCAAAACTAATATACAGCTGAGCGTAACAATGGCTAGGTTTAAAAGTATTTAAGTAGTTTAGAAACTCTTCCCCCTGCCCTTCTTCAGTGGTAAAGTGGAACTATTTAAAAAAATCATAGTGATAAAACACCTCCTGTTTCTAATATGTATTGAAGAAACTATTTAAATATATTTGCTTACTGGATACTCTAGGACTATTAAGATGTTCTTGTATCATGTCCCAGTAAAGCAGTTTTCTAGTGTTCACAATATAAATGCAACTAGCTTTTAAAACATAGATTGACACTTACATTATGGGCAATGCAGTAACATGTGGGCCTTTCCGCTGAACTATTTCACTGTATCTGCTATATAAATATTGGATGCATCTTTTGGTAGGTTGCAAGCTGAATGTTGTGGTTGTTTAAAAAGTCTTTCGTGCTTCTTTACGAGCACATTATTTCTACTCTGTCAATGCTTACTGAATTTATTTTGTATTTGTTTATTTCCTCCCTGAAAATGAATACAGTAATATAGTGACATTGATTGAATTCAAGACTACAAATATTTTGTTTGTATATATTTTTAGATATGTAATCTGTTGTTCAGTCCTCAGACTGTCTTCTACCCTCAATGAACACATACACATTATAAATTGCCGTGACAATGGCATGAAACAAGCCAAAGACCTTCTGGGAATGTAAAGAAATCTGATTAGAAGATAGGTCAACAATCAAGTCACACCCACTGAGGGGGCTTGTAACATTTGGTGGATGGCATTGGTCCTGGTACTTTACCCAGAAATAACAATCTAGATGGCTTGTTATATTTTTCTTAATCATATCATAAAAGAAGCATTTTTGCCTTGCGAGTGTCAGCGAAAGTTACTATGTCACTGTAAAAATTTCCAGGAGGCGTATCTCTGTGAGATGGTTTCAGTGAGAAGACAAGCTAAAGAATGTTTTTGTGGCAGCTTAAAATTTTATTTGACATAAATTTTCATAGAAGCCAGCTGCAATATGTATCTGATAAAGTGGGCTACAGCTCTTGAAAACCTGTGCCAAACAAAACTTCTGAATCTTTAAACGGTTGCAATATTAATTATCCTACCATTACAGGAGAGGTACATACATAGTTCAGCATTAGGAATGAAACTTAACAATTCCCTCTACCAACAACCTCCTGTATTGCATAATCCATAAAAATGAGCACAGTTCATTACAGTTTGTTTGGATGTGTATTTGGATTCAGAAATAGTCAGAAATCACCAAATAATGCAATATTTGCATAGTTCTGAGTCACTATATGCAAATTTGAATAGTTTTGACTGCATGTTCCTAATATTCCTAATAGCTAGAGCCATAATATTTTACTCCAGTAAATTGGAAAACAAAAGTGTAGGTTTTAGCTTGTTTTAGAGAGAAATGAAAGGCACACTGGATTGATTTGTTGAGAAGTGAAATTTAAAGATATTCTGGCACCAAGGGTAGTGGGGGCAAAGAACCTAGTGTCTACTGATTAGGGTTTCCATGGATTTCTCATGGGAGGGGGACTGGAGTGATAACAAAGCCTGTAAATGATATATGTCTGCACCAATGAAATCTAGAAGCAGGCCCAGACATTAGAAGGTATTTTTTTCACATTGGTTATTTCTAATTAAAAGGTGAGCATAGTTGCTTATAACTCCACCCCCCCCCCCCGAAAATTTGCTGTTAGTGTATGCCTGCAAGAAGATTGCAATCCACTTGTTTTCTTTACATCCTTTTCTGAACCTCACAACTTAGATTTCATACTTTACATGTCATGGTATATTATTTACTTAATATAGTTAAGAATAATATTCAGGATTAATATATTCAAATATTAATATGTTATAAATCAACAGGCGAATGTTATACAGTACTAGGTTTAGGTTCTTTTGGGATATATAAGGCAGGCAGAGAAATAAGAGTTTGTTGTCAGAGAGAGAGAGAGAGAGAGAGAGAGAGAGAGAGAGAGAGAGAGAGAGAGAGAGAGAGAGAGAGAATAAAATGAATTTGTGGTCTGAGTGTGTTTGTATGTGATTTTCATTGGAAGGGTTTGTGTTTTGCTGTGGCAAAATGAGATGCTGCTTTTTTTTGGGTTGAGTCTACAGGCAGGATGACACATGGGTGTGGTAGAAGACGCGGGCACTTGGAGAAGGCTGCAGGAATGCTGCCTGCACCCTCTGCAGCAGCTTTTACTGAGAGGAGTGGGAGACAGAGAGGAGAAAGACAGTCTACTTCTGCTGTTATGATCCTTCCCCCAAACAAAATCTGTCACCCAGCTGCCTTGTTCTACACTGACACAATGAGAAAGCAGCAGGCAGGAGTACAGGGTATATCTGTCTCTGCCAAGGAGGTGGCAGAGAAGCATCTGTTTAAAGTATGAGAGATATGAGTGAACCTCAGACATGTTCCAGTCATCTGTTTGTGCAGTCCAGCCAGAGCAAAAAGCCATGGAAAAGTACTTTCCCCCCAAAAAGCCAATGTGCCAATGAAAGGCAAAGGACACTGAGCACTGAGAAGGATATCAGCAACGAGACTGGCCCTGTCACCTTGGGCAGCAACAGTGCTATTTTACTTATGACTAGGAAAGAAATTTATGAAGAGTACCAGACTTCGCCTTTCATGTTCATAGAATGGAGATCCATCGTATGCAAGGAAAGACTTACCCCGCACATCTCTTACCAGGAAATCTCTCATGTGCAAATTAGCTTTGAACTTGGTGGAAATTCCCTTTCAAGAACATATGCATCTGACAGGAAGAAGAGGAGGAGACTGAGGGGGCTCATGTCGTCAACATTTCAGAAGGATGTGAAACTGAAATCAACCTTGCTTCCACTTGTTACTGGAACTACAGTAGTAGGGCTGATAAGTTAGCAATCCCGGTTGGGAACATGCAGTCAAATCAATTAGTACCTCCCAAGAAGTCAAACATCTGGAAATATTTTTAATAGTGTGCAACAGAGGCTTGCAGGCACTGCTCAAGCATGGTCATGAGTTGGGCCACTTCTCCAATAGTAGCGTGCTGAGCCATCTTTAGACTCTGCATAAGGCAATGTTTCTGGCAAATGAAGTGGGTTCTATGGGGGGTAAGCGTCATCAGAGGGCAGAGACTGGGCCATCAGCCCAGGGAAGCAGTGAGGTAGATGGGCAAATAGCAAGAGATAGGAGGTGATAATGATTTGCTCTGCATGATTTGGCTTTGGATACTTCCATTGGTGTGGCTACTCCTGTGGACAGAGATGAATGGGCATTGAGTCACAATTAGAGATGGGCACGAATTAAAAAAATGTTTCATTTGCCGTTTGTCGTTGAGAGGTCCGTTTCGTTTCATTTGTCATTTGTCATGAATTTTTGAAAAAATTTCGTTTCCTTTTTTCATTTGTCATTTCTACCCGCTTTTGCACAATTCTTAAAGCATTTCCCTAACTCCCACTGGAGACTGCAAGGAGGACGGGGGCTGCCAGAGCTTTTTATGCCCTCTGTGGCTGCCATACCCGCCCAGTCTGTCGCCTGGGCATGCTATTGTTTGAAGTTGTCCAAGAATTTACATGATCCCATCACATGGCTTGCCTCCATGTTGTGGCTGGAGTGTGGCGACATCCATTTTGTCATCCTTAAAGGGAAAAGAAAAATACATCGCGATGGGAGAAGACAAAAGCAAACGTTTTAAGGACCCCAACCCCCTGGTAGGTAATAATTTCAAATAATTATCGCATTATCGCTGCATTTTTATGGATGTCCAGGGTGTTTTATACCCAAGAAATCAATATTAGGCAAGCATCTGGGAGCCATTTTGGGTCAATGTCCCCTAACTCCCCTTAAAGGAAAAAAATACAGCGATCTGAGAAAAGACATAAATGCACCTTTTAAGGACCCCCCCCCCGGTAGGTATTATCAGACAGTATAAATAATTATCGCTGCGTTTTTATGGATGTCCAGGGCGTTTTTTAACATTTAAAACAGCTCATTTCATTGTGTGTTGCCAGTTACGGAAATGAAACGTAACAAACACAATTTTCATGGTTCTGTTTGTTTCGTTTCATTTTCATCACATTTTTCGTTTGTCGTTTCGTTACGTAACGGAAACGACAAACGGTAACGGAAACGAAAAACTGTTCGTTCGTGCCCATCTCTAGTCACAATGCCTATATCTTCCAAAGCTTGGTGGGTTCAACACAGGTCCTTAGTGGAGATACCAACATTCTTACCCAAGTGATCCCAATGTTCCAGGGCTTGGGTAGCATAATGAGGGGCATAAAGAAGGATATCTAAGTGGATTGGGTGGGGGGCTTTCTATAGAAGAAGAAAAGCATTTTTCCTGTCTAAAGTGATGGTCCTGGCCAGAATATAAAGGACCTGATTCACTTCCAGTTCACCTTCTTGTGGAAGAAGGGGGAGTACATTCTAGCAATCCTCTTGGACTCCTGAATTAATCAGAAGACAATGGATATTATGCAGCAGCAAGTTTGGGGCCCATGTCAGCCAGCATTTCATCATATTCAGCAGCAGCTACTGGAGCGAAAAACATCTGGCTCATCATCATACCTAAGATGATGATGTCTAAGTGGATGGGGGAGTTCTATACCTGTGATCCCAATATTCCAGGACTTGGGTAGTATTTCCAAACTTCGGTGTCATTTTAAAGGAAATGCTGTTCTCCCGTTTCACTTACCTAGAAGCCCACTGCTGTTCTCTGAATGTAAAAAGAATTGCAGGATGTCTTTACCCCTGTAATCCAGCCCTTAGGTCCTCTCTCACAATGTGACATTGGAAGGGGGAGGCTTTCCCCACATTTTTTGGATCACAAAAGTATCCCAAGTACCGCTGCATCAAGAGGCCTGCCCAACAACAGATAACCTGTTCCACTGACTTTACAACCAAACAAAAGCTGCTGCAGAAACTTTCTATCTATCTATCTATCTATCTATCTATCTATCTATCTATCTATCTATCTATCTATCTATCTATCTATCTATCTATCTATCTATCTATCTATCTATCTATCTATCTATCTATCTATCTATCTATCTATTTACTGCCCACTTCAACAACAACAAAATGCTTGGCAAGATGGCGGAACAGAGCAAAACAAACCCCTAATGGTTGCCAAATGCCTCTCTGAAAAGCACTTTTCTAAAGGTGGTCAGGGACTGTGCAAGGTGATTCTCACTCAGCAGTTTGTTCCAAAGCAAGCTAACAGCAATCAAAAATAGCCTTTTCTTTTGATGGTGTGATACAGCACTACTTCTACTAAGATCAATGAAACATATGCATCTGTACCCTCAACTACAATATATGCAAAACAGATACTGCCAAGTGTTTAGATGTTATAAATGAACTGAACTTTTTCAGTCCTTGTTTGAAGGACCCTCATGATGCAGTGATTGAACTGCTTACTGCAGCTAAAACTGTGCTTATGACCTGGGGTCCATTTCCAGGTAGCCAGCTCAAGGTTCACTCAGCCTTCCATCCTTCTGAGGTCAGTAAAAATGAGTGCCCAGCTTACTGGGGGGGGGGCAATGTACAGCCTGCATAATAAAATTGTAAACTGCCCAGAGAGTGCTTTAAGTGCTGTGGGGCTGTATATAAGTAGCACACTTTACTTTTGCTTTGCTTCTCAGAAAGGAGATTGAAATCAGTGGGGTGGTGGACTTTGTCATATTGTGCTAGTCTCTTTGGGCTTCTCCATTTCCTTTTTGCGTAGTTGCAGAGTTGCATGGTAGGAAAGCTGATTTTGCAAGAACACTATACTGCTACAAGACATTCAATTATTTGAAAGTAATTTTGTCTTGAATTGGTATTGAACAGCCCAAACTTGAACAGACTGATAATAACTGTTTGCATTCATGGAGTCTCTTTATTTATTGAGGCTGGCTAGAGGTATTATCTTGAGACTTATCTGCACTTCCAAATCCATTTATTCGGCTGTGGGCAGTTTCAGACAAAGCCAAGAAAAAACAAAATTAAATATTTTTAATATGTGATGGAGCACATTAGTGATGGTCTCTTACATTCAAAAAAAAGAAATCACTTCCCCTGCCACTCCCCCAACGAGTAGAGAGTGTTCAATTTGCCAATATTCTGAAGTGAATGGCTTATTAAGCCTCTTCACAGCATTGGAAATTCTAACTAGAAGGAGGCTTAAGAAGCAGAAAGTGTTCTGCTTATATACCACTCCATACCACTTCAAGTAGTCTCTGGGCAGTTTACAGTTTAATTACAGTATGCAGGCTACACGTCCCCCCCCCCCGAGTAAGCTGGGTACTCATTTTACCGACCACAGAAGGATGGGAGGCTGAGTCAACCAAGAGCCTGCTACCTGGGATTGAACCCCAGGTTGTGAGCACAGTTTTACTTGCAGTACAGGCATTTAACCACTGTGCCATGGGGCGCCTTACTGAAGAAGGCTTATTTTTGGTCCATTCCCATGAACTCACTTACTTATGCACAGAAAATTAGAAGCCCCTGAAAGGGGCCCAGTAAAGTGTGAGCAGGGATACCCTAGAATATTTGGTTTAGTTCAGTAACAATGTCACACTACCACTAGGAGAAAAAGTGAATCAACTCATCCCTGCAGTGGACCAAACTGTGGGCTAAATGCCCATCTGATCTATCAATTACAAAACAAAATAAGCAATATTTCAAAATAGAGGGACACCAGACTCTTATATTTACTTTTAATTTTAATTCATTGCTCTTGAACAATATACAGTGGTAACTCGGATAACAACTGCCCCAGATAACGAATAATTCGGATAACAACTGCAAATTTCCGGGTATAGGGCTGCCTCTGATAACGAATTTTCCCTATGGGCTGCCTCGGATAACGAATCCCAATTCCTAGGTATAGGTCTGCCTTGGAGAACAAATTTTCTCTATGGGCTGCCTTGGATAATGAATCTTCCTATGGGCTGTCTCGGATAACGAATTTTCCCTATGGACTGCCTCAGATAATGAATTTCCAGCATGCATCAGTAAAAAAGTTATCCCAGGTGAAATTGCATCTGTATCTTTAAAGAGCACTTTTTAAATAATTTTGAGCAAAAAAACAGGTGTCTGCGCCTTTTTCCTAGGCTCCAGAATGGATTAAACGGTTTCCCATTCATTCCTATGGGAAACTGCGTTTTGGATAACGACGTGTTTCGGATAACAACTAACCTCGGAGAACGAATTACCATCGTTATCCGAGGCACCACTGTATCTACCTAAAATCTGAGAAACATTCAGAATCACAGTTTTAAGCACAGGTGGATACTTTTATCAATTTATGTGTACAAATCTTCATCTTTTAAAATAATTCTGCACTAAAATACATAAGCTTGAAAAATTAAGTGCATGAGGCATGGTGCCACATAGTAGAGGCTGTTTCCTTAGTTTAAAAAATGAAGAGAAAAATGAGTGAAAATGGAAAGCAGCTGCACTCAGCATGTCCATGTATTCAACCAAGACCCTACAACCATTACTTTGAGATGAGACTACTAACTCACACAGTTTTATAATAAAGCTTCTAAAATAGTTCTGCTATATTTTTCTGTGTATAAGACACCCCATGTATAAGATGACCCCTACTCTTCCAACCCAGAACTACAATTTTGCAACCACACGATCCTCTCCTTGGCTTATGTCTGTGTATAAAATGACCCTTAAATTTTAGTCTAACAATTAGACATGGGCACGACTCGGCGAAATTGTCGTTTCCGTTTTCAGTTATCGTTTCTGTTACGTAACGGAAACAGTAACGATAATTAAGCTGTCAGAACTCGAACTCGAACCGAAAAAATAAAAATTTGGTCGGGTTTTTCATTTTCGTTTGTGGCATTGCGGCAATCGCGTAATGCGAAGCACAGAAAACGTTTTTAAACTTTTTTTTAAAAAAAAAACCGACTCCCGGCCAAAAAAGCAGGTGAAAATATGCCTGCCTGAGGCTTTGCTACCTACCAGAGGGGTGGTTTCTGGGGGGTCCCTGGCCTTTCCCCCCCTCTTCTCCTGTCCTGGGCTGATTGCACCAGTCTGGGGGGGGGGTCATCCTCGTCGTCTCGCCATGCCATGCGGTGGGGGGGGGATCCAAAATGGCAACCACAATTTTTCTTTTGAAATCATGGTAAAAAAAAAACACCAAATCACCACAGAAACATGTGAAATTTATTTATTTTAAATGCCTGAATTTTAATAGTAGCAGCAGTGGGGTTTTTTATAGCAATAAAACGTCGTATTGATTTTATTTTATTTTATTTTATTTTTTATTTTTTTAGACCTGCCCATTTGGGCTGGGCATGGGATGGGACCATGCAAATTGTTTGAACCATTCCACCAATGGCATCACCAGGTTTTTGACTGACACTTCTGGATGTCTCAGAGGGCATAAAAAGCCGAGGCACCTTCCAGAAATCGCAGTCGGGTGTATGGATGTGGTTGAGGGAGGAGGGCTGGCTGCTGGTGCTGGTGTGATCTGATCGAGATTGAGGAGGGAGGCTGGAGGCTTTAGGATTTAAGTTAGGCAGGCAGGGAGGGAATTGAATTTAGAAAATAATTTCTTTGATTCCCTGCCACTTCGTCTGCTGAAGGGAATAGCAGTTTATTCTTTATTTCTTCTCTGGCAGTTTGTGAGGATTTTTTTCTGATATTGGATAAAGGGGGAGGTTTGACTGGGAGTGGGAGGTGTGGATTTATTTTAAAAATATATTATATACTACCATTTATTTTCTATTTTCCCAACTTCAATTTGCTTGCACACACACACATTTGGGGTGCAAGCCAAGAACAGAACCTCTGTCCTAAGTGATATCCTAACTGCCCACTCGCTCATCTGCCCACGCCGCCACCCGCCTGCGGCCCGCGACGCCGCTGGCCCACTCGCCTGCCCGCGGCCGCTGCCCGCCGGCTCGCCCGCCCCCGCCCTGCCCGCCGCCTAGGGCGCAAAAATACCTAGCGCCGGCCCTGATTGCGGGACGTCCCTATGCTCTGGGAAGTCAAATCACGCTAAATCGTGGTGGAAACGACAAACAACAAATGACAAACGGAAACGACAAATTTTTGAAAAATTTCGCGACAAATGGAAACTACCCGAAACGGACCCGTTCCGATAAACGAAAACTCAAAACGTCATTTTTTCTGGTCATGCCCATGTCTACTAACAATATTAGACAAAAATATAATCTGATACACAGAAAGCTACTGTATTTCTAATATGTCCTATAGAAGAAGGCCTCAAGCTGTGTCACAGTTCAGATGCATCACAATGAACCAAAATCTATTATCACAAGTATGAACCTAGTATTCTTTTATACTTGCACGCACTCAACTTCCTCCCCTCTCCTTTCTGTGGCTTTGTCTTAACATTTGAACTCTAAGCTTTGATTCATCTTATGAGGATTTGTTTATCAAAACAACACCAGCTTCAAATGGCACTTCATGAAACTGGCTTTTGAAATAAATATGTAAATGATATAATTAATCAGCTTTAAAGTTTGGGTAGCACAGTAAATGAAGATTAGTAAAAGGGAAGTAAAAGCTTCCAGTCCCTCTTTACAAATGGGTCAGAAGAGAAGAAGGGAAAGGGGAAACAGCTCAAGACTGTGGGGGGGGGGGGGGGAGAGAGACAAAAGTCATAGTGCCTATCCATACTGGCCTGTTAATATTGATACTGATATGGATCACTGACTCATAAAGCCTATCCATACTGGCCTATTGATATTGATGATATTGATATTGATATTGATAATTTGATATGGATCACTGACAGCACAGACTGATTGTGGGGGAAAACCTCATCCACAAGTGTTTCTACTTAGAAAGATCCGTCCTTCCTCTTTAAGAGCTGTTGCACATCTTTCTGGCCAACTGGTAGGGCATGGATTCTTTATAGCACACTCCTTGGCTAGACTGGAGATAGCAGCCTTCAGCAGCCAATGCCATTGTGCCTGCAGGTTCTGAGGGAGGAGGGGGAAATGGAGGGGAGAATGAGGGAAGAAAGTAGGGAGGGAAAACAACATTGACAAGATGAGAGAGGAGTGGCATTTAAAAATGATTTCGCTTTCCCAGGGCCTCTGCAGATGATTGAGGAAGCATTTAATTGACCCTGATCAGGTATAAGGGGGTCACTTGCTGCTCAGATGGAAAGAGGACACCAAATGGCACAAAATGGACAGGTCCATGTCTAATAGCACATACTGTGGGCTTGTTTTTAATGAACAAAAAAGTCATTATGAATCTTCTTTTGCCTGCATAAAAGATGCTTGTAGGTGGGGTACCAAGTGTTATCTTAATCTGTTGTGTTCACCAAGAATTTTAGCAGCTGTGAGCAATGAGCAATAGGGAATGATTGTTCCAAAGTACTTGCCTAAAGACCAAACCATGTCTTAGGGTGTTTATACATGACCCCTAAGCTCCGCCGCAAATGGCTGCAAGGTCCGTACCTTAAAAATGTTTACCCACCAGCTCCGGACTTTGCAGACAATTAAGTGCGACCCCGCCCACTTTAGCGTGACCAAACAGCAGTTTTCTTGTACCTGGTCTTTGATGGTGACAAATATTTGATCCGGTGTAAGGATAGTGAGTGTGGGGCTCTCCTGGCTTCTGTTTGTTCTTTTTTTGCGCCCCGCCCCTTTAAGAGATCTGAATGCTGCCAGGAACAAAACGGAGGTAAACCGGCAGTCTTTTCTTTCTTTTTTCTCCCTCCCTCAGGCAGCCAGCAACCAGGAAGTGCGGAGGGGGGTGGGGACAGAGGAAGACAGAGGAAGAGCGACGAACCCCTAAGATCTCTGGTCCGAATTTAAGTGGCCAGCGGATCTTAGGGGTCGTGTAAAAAGGCCCTTAGATGTATAAAGTGCCTCTTCTTTTTTAACTAGAACATTCTTGGGGAGATATTTTATTTGTTTACTTAAAGTCAACCTACAATTGTTGTGTTTCCCTTGAAGTGATTTGCATGAAATATACAATAGTATTCTAGCTAAAACATGTAAAATATGTTATAAAATTAGAACAATAAAGAATAATGTCATGATCAATTTGACAAACCAGGAAATATTGTGCAAATTGGCAAAAAAAATTCAGAAGGTGTTTGAAACCCCATACACATTTGTCTCACAAAATGTGGGTTTAAGGGCGTGTAGAATTCTATTATATTATATGGTGTGGTGTTTTAATTTTAACATGGACAAAGAACACTAGAGTTTGTGATATGATTTTAACATGGACAAAGAACACTAGAGTTTGTGATATGACATGGTGACCCATCATTGATTGTGGAACAGCAAACAAGGACTCCTCTGATGATCTCAGAGGGTGACTTAATGTCTATAAGAGAAGTCATTTTGTTAGATATCCTTGTTGTGGGTGATTTAGTGGTATGTATGTCATCAGCAGAACAGTCCCCATGCTTGGTAATTAATAGACTGCAGACCAAAGAAATGGCACTACCTGTACGTGTATCCAAGTGTGCTTGTGTTTAACCTGAACAGTAAGTATACAGGCTGGTTACGCACTGCGTGCGTATTTGAATTATAAATGCTTCTTTACAGAACACCCCACCAGACAGTTCTGCTCATTCAGGGAGTACAGATATGTGAGCAATCACACCTTGGTGCCAGGCCTGATAACAACTGGAAAAACAATGAAGATGCCCAAAGCTATCAATTCACCTCACATACAAGATCAGTTTTTCTCTTCCATTAGTACTCTTCAACCTGTAACTCCACCTGGAGACTCAGAAAAGCATAGAAAAATCCTGAGACTTCAGTCAGCACCCTGTGACTTGGCAACTCTCAAGTATTCTCAGACTCTGGGCTTGATCTGTATCTTGCAATGTGCAAATAACACAGACAGTGTGCAGAAGTGTAGAGAGTGGGCATCCGATGCAAAATCAAATTGTGCAATGACAAATGCATGCATACTATCCAAGGTTCCATGCAGCGTGTTCATGGCTTGTTTCAACCTGAACACGGGAATGTTCTTTTCAAGTGCTATAGAAAAAATTGTCCAGTCTGTTTGCATGAGCTGGAAAGAATTAACCCAAATAAGATTTCTTGCATTTCACTATCTCCTTTCCATATGTTGGTTCTTAATTTTGCTAGCAAATCCTAATATTAAATACAGTGGGCCCACATAATCGTCTTAGTGATTTTCAGGGACATTGAGCTACTTTTTGTTTCATCAATATTTGGTTCAGCAAATCTGAAGCAGGAGTAATATGGGACAGAAATATTTATGCACTTGATAATCATTTAACATTAAAACAGCACTTCTGCAAACAGAATTCCTTGTTGGTGGAACATAATCTAAATGTATATAACTTGCAATGAAATGTAATATTTGATCATTTAAAATTTTGCAGCACATTGGTAGAGCAAAAATGGATTTATTAGCATCATCAGAAATAAGCTGGGTTTATTTATTCTGCACATTTTCATTATTAAAACTTTATTTTGTTTTGTAATTCATCTGTTAATACTGCAGTCATTCTGTTATGCATTTCTTAGATTCAGAGTGATTTCATCATTATTCACAATTATTCGCGCATGAAGGATCATTCCAGAATAGCATCCCTTACCTGCAGGTTGGAAACACGTAACTGACAATATTGCCTCTGAATTCTGTTACTGCCTTCTCCTGTACGTGTTAGGTGAGACTGATAGTTTTGAAGCTATTAGCAGAGCAAGCAACAGCTAAGTTAACTACTGGATTCAATCCCCGAATCTTACAGTGATTAACATTTTGAAGCAAAGTTATGCCTTCTTATTCTAGGGAAAAAAGAATGCTAGTATTTATAATAGATAGACAAATCAGATAGAAAAGTTTATATGACATATACTAAACACATATATGTATGTGTATAAAAAGACATGAGTCTTACGTGAACCCACTTCACAAATTTACAATGTTCTTGAATTTCAGGAGGGCTCCATGGATAGCTTATATGAACCAGTTAAAGAAAATAAAGATCCACAGGAAACTGTCTGCATGATCAGCAGAGAGAATACCCCTATAAGTGCCTCTGTGAAATGTGGACCTCCAGAAAGATCTCAGTCTCTGGTAAGTGACACTAAATTGTGAATGTCATAATATATAATTATAATTATATAATTGTAATACATATAATATATAAATATGATATCGAATATATGAAAATGAGGAAAATCTTGACAAACCAGGACTTATCTATCAGACCATGGGTGCTTTTACACGACCCCTAAGATCCGCTGGCCCCTTAAATTCAGACCAGAGATCTTAGGGGTTTGTCACTCTTCGTGCGTCTCCACCCCTCTGTACTTCCTGACTGCTGGCTGCATGAGGGGAGGGAGGAAAAAAAGGACAAAAGAATAAAGCCTTACCTCCCGGTGCTGGTGGAAGCTGCGGGGAGGGGGAGCCCCGGTCACTTCCTGGTTCCTCTTAAAGGGGTGGGAGGCAAAAAACAAAAAGAAAAAGAAGCGAGGAGAGCCCAGCACATCCGCATCAAATATTTTTCACCTCCGAAGAGCAGGTACAAGAAAAGTGCGCTGGGTCGCGCTTAGGTGGGCGGGGTCGCACTTAATTGTCTGCAAACTCTGGAGCTGGTGGGGAAACATTTTTAAGCTCCAGAGCTTGCAGCCATTTGCGGCGGAGTTTAGGGGTCGTGTATAAACCCCCTTTGTACTCGGATAGTTGTCTTATGTCTTCAGCATACTTCTCTATGGTATTGAAACTTGGACCGTTACAGACGCATTATGCAGGAAGCTGGAAGCATTTAAAATGTGGACATACAGACGAATTCTGAAGATATCTTAGACAGCTAGAGTAACTGTGGCTGCATTACAGTGCATGAATAAAAAGTTAGAAATCCTCAATACTGTAAAGAGAAGAAAATTGCAATATTTTGGACACATAATGCACAATAAGAAATACCATCTGCTGCAGGTTATCATTCAAGGAAAAATTGATGGGAAGCATGGCCCGGGGCATAGAAGAACATTCTGGCTAAAAAACTTAAGCCAATGGTCCTCAGCGAGCACAGCTGCTCTTTTTTTTAGAATAGCCTTAGATCAGGCATGTCCAAAGTCAGGCCTGGGGGCCAAATATGGCCCATTTTCAAATTTCAAGTGGCCTGCAGCCTCTTCTCCCCACCAGCTCAGCCTGTCACTCATCCCTGCCAGCTGCCCCCCCCCATACCGGATGGAGACGTTGGGTTGCAGTTTTACAGTTTGCCTGACCTCCCTGCCTCTGTCTGTCCCCTCAGCCACTTGCCCCGCCTACCTGCCCCCGGCTCCGTTGCTGCAGCATCTTTCCCGCCTCCTTGCATGCCCTAGAGGCTTGTACAAAGTCCGGCCCGGGGGCCAAATGTGGTTGAATGTTCAGCCTCCACACATTTTCACCTCACCAAATCTGGCCCTCCTTGCAAAAAGTTTGGACACCCCTGCCTTAGATACAAACCAGTTCAGGATACTGATTCCCAATGTCCTATGAGGACATGGCACACGAAGAAGAAGATATGATATAACTCAGGTAAAGCAGGCAAAAATGTGCATTGGGAAGAGAGAGAGAGAGAGAGAGAGAGAAAAAAAACAATAATAAAATTTTTCCAAGTGTTTTTAAGATTGAGTTCCATTGGCCTTGCTGTGTTTTGTTGAAAATGGAGTGGCTGAAGCCCTTGCCTTATTTCTGACACAAGTTCAAGCCATCTGTGCAATGTTTAGCAACATTCAAAAAAAAAAAAAGACAGTGCACAATATCTCGGATGAATGCTGTATGAATCAACAGATGTTATTTTGAAACACAGCATGGTATTAACCATGGACCAATTTCAGCTATCTCTTGGAAATCAGGTCACCATGTTAATGTATGTTACTAAAATTAAAATTGTAGCATAAAGGATAGTCACATGGGCATAGAGGGCAGCCAGACAACTGCTTACAGTAGATTTAGCTTTCCCACAATTTCTGAATGAATGTGTATTAACTCTCATCCACCAGGATAAAACACTTGCACTGAATGGATTTTTAGGGTATATTCTTACCCCCTGAGAACTCCAATATACTGAGTATGGTTAGGATTGTAGTTCTTAGGGTTACATGCGCATGTTTTGTGTTTCCTAAACGTACCAGATTCTGCACCTGGATGCCACTAAACTACTAACCAGCAGCTTGCCACTTTTGCTTCTCAAAAAAAGTCAAGGGGCATTTTCTGTCCCCTCACCTATGAAAAGATTTGCTGGAACATTTTTTGTCCCCATACATTTTTATCTGGAGAAACAAAGAGCAAAACAGTAGAAGCCACAATAACATTTCCTCTAGAGTGGAAAATCAATGCTCTAGAGTCGTTTTGGTAAGCCTATGGCATGGGTGCCAAAGGTGGCTCTTGGAGCCCTTTCTGTGGGCACCCGACATCGCCCCTTCATGGGCACCTGTATTCAGGTTAAATTGCTGTATTGGCACTTTGCGACAAGCTAGTGAGTTCTGGATCGCAGTTTGGGCACTCGGTCTCTAAAAGTTTCACCATCACAGCTCTAGAATTTTAAGATTTGTGTCACATGGCAAGTAGCTGGAAGATAGGAACATGGGCCAGCATTCTGCTACAAAAACCTACATGTACATGCATTAATTTCCCCACTGAAGTGAACCATCTTTGTGCAACTCTGTTGTGCACTGATTTTTCATGCACAAGGGGCACACAAAAGACAGGTTGCAGAGAATGGGGGAAACCCCCCTTCTACTATTGTCCTTCCACTTCATGCCTACCTAACAGAATTCTAACCATTGTTTGCTGCTTTCAAGTAAGAATGAATGTTGTTGTTGTTCAGTCGTTCAGTTGTGTCCGATTCTTCGTGACCCCATGGACCAGAGCTCGCCAGGCCTTCCTATCCTCCACTGCCTCCCGGAGTTTTGTCAAATTCATTTTGGTTGCATCGATGACACCGTCCAACCATCTCATTCTCTGTCGTCCTCTTTTCCTTTTGCCTTCGATTTTTCCCAGCATCAGGGACTTTTCCAGGGAGTCCTCTCTTCTCATGAGGTGGCCAAAATACTGGAGCCTCAGCTTCAAAATCTGTCCTTCCAGTGAACATTCGGGGTTGATTTCTTTCAGAATGGATAGGTTTGATCTCTTTGCAGTCCAGGGGACTCTCAAGACTCTCCTCCAGCAGCACAGCTCAAAAGCATCAATTCTGCGGCGATCAGCCTTCTTTATAGTCCAGCTCTCACTTCCATACATCACTACTGGAAAAACCATAGCTTTAACCATCCTGACCTTAGTTGGCAAAGTGATGTCTCTGCTCTTTAGGATGCTATCTAGGTTTGCCATTGCTTTCCTCCCAAGAAGCAGGCGTCTTTTTATTTCGTTGCTGCAGTCGCCATCTGCAGTGATCAAGGAGCCCAAGAAAATAAACTCTGTCATTGCCTCCATTTCTTCCCCTTCTATTTGCCAGGAGGTGATGGGACCGGTGGCCATGATCTTAGTTTTTTTGATGTTGAGCTTCAGCCCATTTTTTTCACTCTCCTCTTTCACCCTCATTAAGAGGTTCTTTAATTCTTCCTCACTCTCTGCTATTAGAGTAGTATCATCTGCATATCTGAGGTTGTTGATATTTCTTCCGGCAATCTTAATTCCGGCTTGTGATTCATCCAGACCTGCCTTTCTCATGATGTATTCTGCATATAAGTTAAATAGGCAAGGTGACAGTATACAGCCTTGTCGTACTCCTTTCCGAATTCTAAACCGTCAGTTGTTCCATATCCAGTTCTGACGGTTGCTGCTTGTCCCACATATAGATTTCTTAGGAGACGGATAAGGTGGTCAGGCACTCCCATTCCTTTAAGGATTTGCCATAGTTTGTTGTGGTCTACACAGTCGAAGGCTTTGGCATAGTCAATGAAGCAGAAGTAGATGTTTTTCTGGAACTCTCTGGCTTTCTCCATAATCCAGTGCATGTTGGCGATTTGATCTCTAGTTCCTCTGCCCCTTCGAAATCCAGCTTGTAGTTCTGGAAGTTCTCTTTCCACATACTGCTGAAGCCTGCCTTGTAGAGTTTTGAGCATAACCTTGCTAGCATGTGAAATGAGTGCAATTGTGCGATAGTTGGAGCATTCTTTGGCGTTTCCTTTCTTTGGGTTTGGGATGTAGACCAATCTTTTCCAGTCCTCTGGCCACTGCTGGGTTTTCCAAATTTGCTGGCATATCTTATGCAGCACCTTTACAGCATCCTCTTTTAAGATTTTAAAGAGTTCAATTGGAATGCCGTCACCTCCACTGGCCTTGTTGTTTGCAATGCTTTCTAAGGCCCACTTGACTTCACTTTCCAGGATGTCTGGCTCCAGGTCAGCAATTACGCTATCTTGGGTATCAGGGGCATCCAGATCTTTCTGATATAATTCTTCTGTATATTCTTGCCATCTCTTCTTGATCTCTTCTGCTTCAGTTAGGTCCCTACCATTTTTGTCCTTTATCATATCCATCTTTGCACGAAATACCCCTTTAATATCTCCAATTTTCTTGAACAGATCTCTGGTTTTTCCCTTTCTGTTGTTTTCCTCTATTTCTTTGCACTGTTCATTCAAGAAGGCCGCCCTGTCTCTCGTTGCTATTCTTTGGAAGTCTGCATTCAATTTTCTGTATCTTTCCCTTTCTCCCTTGCATTTTGCGTCCCTTCTCTCCTCCGCTATTTGTAGGGCCTCGTTGGACAACCACTTTGCTTTCTTGCATTTTCTTTTCTTCGGAATATTTTTCATGCAGCCTCCTGTACAATGTTACAAGCCTCCATCCATAGTTCTTCAGGTGTTCTGTCCACCAAATCTAGTTCCTTGAATCTATTCTTCACTTCCACTGTGTATTCATATGGGATTTGACTTAGGTTATACCTGATTGGCCCAGTGATCTTCCCTACTTTCTTCAGTTTAAGTTTGAATTTTGAATACATTGCATTATTTAATTAGTTTATTTATTAGTTTTATATACTGCCCATCTAGTTACTGACTGGGCTCCACTTGGTGGTGTATAGCAATCAATACAAAAAAGATAAGGTAGTAACTAAATCAAGCAATGTAACAAAATAAACTAAATATAACAACAGATAAGGAAATAAAACATGACCCACATGGGAATCAAATAGTAATTGGGAAGGCAGAGACGGATTGAATCTTGATGAAATTGTAATCAAGATTCAGGGAAAACCTGATTGAAAAACCAGGCTTTCAGTGGCCATTTGAATTGTAGGGCTAGTATTATGTTGAACTTTGGGGAATTACATGATGATACATGAAGGCTAAATACTACAGTATATAGAGTACTACCAACCTAAAATTTAGCTGGTTTAAGAAACCCGCTGATCTAAGGAAAGCTGTGGATGTCGAATTTCTACCCCAAAAGTCTCTTCACTGAGTGCCTTACCTCCTTTAGATGATTTCCTTTATACTTACGCCTGCTGTTTGCAATTATCCATTATTCCTTTGTACTCTACAGCCTGCCTTTCTATACACAGCGTTCAAGATTAGTCCTAAGCACAAGCATACTTATTTGGAAATATGTTGAATTTGGGGGGGGGGGGGAAATGACTTATTTCTAAGTAAATTTAGTTCAGAATTTGTAGCAGTATTTAAACAGAAGTGTTTGTTAAATCAGCCACTTCAGAAATCATTTTATATTTGTTGTTGCTACATATCATCAAGTAACTTCTGATTTATGTCAACCCTGTGAATGAGAGAGCCTCAAAATCTCCTGTCCTCAACAGACCTGCTCAGCTCTTGTAAACCTGAGCCTGTGGTTCCTTAAGGGAGTCAAACCATCTCATACTGGATCATCCTCTTTTCTTGCTGCCTCCAACTTTTCACAGTTGTGTAGTCTATTCCAAAGAATCCTGCTTTCTTGTGATGTGCCAGTTTCATAGTTTGTGTCTTTAGAGATAGTTCAGGCTTGATTTGCTATAGGATCCACTTACTCTTATATGTGGCAGTCCAGGGTATCCGCAAAACCCTCCTTCAGTCCCAATAGATGGTGAATGGAAATAGAAGAGTCTGGATGATCTTGTCCTGGGTCTCTAGTGACACATCCTTGCACTTGATGATCATTTCTAATCCCCTTATTGTTGCCTTCGTCATCTCAATCATCTTCTGATTTCTCAGCTACTGTCTCCATTTAGATTGATGATTGAACCAATGTACACTAAATCTCTATTTCAATTTCTTCATTGTTTAAAGTAGTGTATTTCTTCTGTAGTCTTAATGTTCATCTGCAGTCCTGCTTTGATGCTTTCTTCCTTCACTTTCACTAAAATTTGCTTCAGGTTGTTTCTGCTTTCTGTAAGATGGTGTCATATGCACATCTTATATTACCGATACTTAATCTACCATTTTTCACTCCTCCATCTGAATGTTGCTCACCTTTCCATTTATGTTCTTCATATAGATTGAACACATAAAGGAACAAAATACATTCCTGTCTGATACCTTTTTCTATGGGAAACCATTCTATGTCTCCATATTCTGTCAGTAGCTTCTGATGCATGCAGGTAATTGTGGAGATATACACATTTCTTTCAGAATAACCCATAGTTTTATGTGATGCACATAGACAATGGTTTTGCTGTAATCTAGAAAACATAGACTGATCTTTTGAAATTATCCAGTATGTTCGAGTAGCCACCAGATATTTTCTAATCTGATCTTGATACATCTTTCTTTCTGGAATCCATCTTGAACATCAGGGATTTCTTGCTCCATATAAGGTTGAAAACCTTTGTTGTAACACATTGAGCATCACTTTGCTTGCATACAAAATTAAATCAATAGTTAATGCACTCTTTGGTACCTCCTTCCTTGCAGATTCAAATGTATATTGAATGTTTCCTGTTTGTGGCCTGTTGTTTTATTTTTCTTATTTGTTGGCATATTCTTGTTTGGATTTTGACAAGATTCAGTCTCTGTGGTTTAAAATAGTCCTCTTGGTATCCTATCTACTGCTGGTGATTTATTTCCTCCCAGTGCTTTCAAAGCAGTTTTCATTTCAATTTCTAGAACTTCAAGTTCTTCATCATTGGATTCCTCTTCAAAGGAGTCTGTCATCCTTTTATCTCTTCTGCATAGAATACTGTTTCATTATGCAGTACTTCTCTTTATATACTTCTGGTCAAATAGTGTGCTTCCCTGTTGGTCATTTAGCATTCCAATGTTTAAATTTCCCCTTTGATTTCCTGGATCTTCTGGAAGAAATATCTTGTGTTTCTCCTTTTTTGTTGTTGCCTTCCCTCTGTTTATTGTCTTTGTCTCTTCATGACAACCATTGAAAAGATGCATTCAGGGTTTTAACCATGTTTCTGTCACCTTTTAGTTTTGCTTCTCACCTGTCCTTTACTCTGTCATCCAGCTGATATTTTATTTTCTTTTTACTACAGGAATTGTATTTTTGCCTACTTCCATAATATCTCTGGTTTTAATCTACAGTTTTACTCATTCAGCATCAATGGAATTTTGTAATGAAAAACTGTTCCTTATATAAAAGTTATGTTAATCAGGAATGTACATACTACGTACTTTAAATCATATTTGGCATGACAATTATTTTAGGATGCTTTTTCATCTTTAATGTTGGATATTATCAGTTCATGACCTGTTCCTCACCTGAATTTGGTCTTGGACCCCTTGATATTTTTACTTCAGCATCTTCACAGAACAAAAGTGTTATGTCCCCTCTTCCTTATACCACCCTATACTATAACAATGCACCTCATAGTTAAGAAGTATACTTCAGCCCTGTATAAAATCTTTAATGGGCCACTGGTGGAGAGAAGGGGTCAGGATTGTTGTAGGTTACAAACCAAAATATATTACATCTGACTTTTCCCTCTTATTGTAGAGGTAAACATATATAGCTTTTTGAGATACAGGATGTAGGAAGAAATCCTAGAAAGGAGGGGAAATAATAATATAGAGTAGAAGGGTAGATGCCAAGGTTCACCATCTGGTTCAACAATTTTTTTCCTCCTAAGTGTTTGAGAGTACTGTAGATAGTGACTGAAATCTTGCTTTCTGTAGTGAGCCACAACTAGGACTACTCTACTATGATTTACTACACTTAGCAACAGGATTTCAGCCATTAAGTACTGAAGGAAATGCCCTCTATAACTCCCCACAGGTACTTGTAATGTATTCTTACATCATATTTTCCTTCAGAAATAGATGTCAGCAGTGATCCTTAAGGAAAGCCAGTGCACCCAGACACTGCTAGTGATTTTGAGGCTAGTGATTTTGAAGAGTTCATTATTTGTGTAGGTTGAAATTCCTAGTATGCTATTAATTATTTTATCTTTAGTGGAATATTGGATATTAGTTGAACTGGGTCAATGGAGGCTCCGCGAGGCTTTTGCTGGCTGGGCGGGGCTTCTTTGCATCCCAGCATGAAGAGGTGGCAAGATTGCATGCCCTTTCCGAGGCTGGGGGTGGGGGAAAGCGAGCTTAGTTAATCCTGCCCCTGCTCCTTCTCAGCTTCTTGCCTCTGCAACCATTGTCCCCACCCTCCCACCCTAATTTGAAGATGATGAGATTAGCTTCCGGATGGGAATTTTTGGCTGTTACTCATATTGGCCACCGAGTAACAGTGTGTTTTCACACATCCCATTATCTTCAACACATGGCAGGGTATCGTTCATAACCTTAAACTGATCACAATTGGTGGGTAGCACAAGGGGTAGATGAATCATGTATGCCCCATCTCTGTTTGCACCTATATGATGCTAGGCGGCCCTCATTTTAACAGAAAGTAATAAACAGTAGAATAGCATAGAATAGAGTTAGAATTAATTCAATGACAGGAAGGAAATGAGGGCTGCTTTTGGCTTGTGAGAAGTTGGGAGGGCAAAGGGTGCTCATCTTGTGGGTGGCTCCCTTCCCCTCCATGTAGGAATCTGCTTGAAGCCATGTAGGGGCATTTATTATTTTTTAATAGTTTATTTATTTATGTGCAATAGAAACAAACAAAACAAGCAGTTATTCCAATGACACATTCCATAAAGCAAAAAGGAAAGGGAAAAACCAATTTGAAATATACACACAAACAAAATCTGTGGTGGACACTACCTGTCCACTTATCTATTACTAATACAAAAGGGTTACGGATTCCACAGTTGATTGGCCATCTGCAAGTCTTTCACGGGTTCTGGGGAGCACTGTATAAACATCCTTATATATATTTCACTGCTGATTCATTTGTCTGCTTCTGGGCCCAGTTATATGGCATCTTCCAGCTCTCGTTTACAAAGTTGGTCTCGCAACGCCTCTGAGAGCATATCTAGTTCTGCAATGTCCAGTAATTTTTTTAACAGTTCAAGCTTAGTTGGTATTTCACTTTTCTTCCATTTCTGGGCCCAGAGCAGTCTAGCTGCCGTATATACAGTGGACCCTTGTATAACAAACAGCTTGTATAACATAAAATTTGTACAACATAAAAAATTCTGGAGATAGGGTAAATTTGCTTAACATAATCGCCTATGGGGAAAATCCGTACAACATAAAAACGGGATCACTCCGTTTTCAATGCATTCCTATGAGAATTTGTATAAAGGAAAATTTGCTTAACATAATTTCATTTGGAATGAATTAATTCCTTTATACAAGGTACCACTGTATATACAAGAGAATATATTTTATTTTTTTGTCAATAATCTCTGGCATTATGTTCAGTAACAGCATTTCTGGTTTAAAGTTCAATTTAGTTTGTACAATTTCTTGTGCCACTTTCCAAGTCTGTCGCCAGAACTTCTGAGCTTCGTCGCATGACCACCATGCATGATAAGTCGTCCCTGGGTTTTTTCTGCATTTCCAACGAACATTATTTGAAGGGGCATTTATTATTGATGTCAATAGGTTTGTGACCCTTGTGCTATGTTACAGGTCATCTTGCAGGCTAATATTCAAGAGTTAGAGTTAAATTGTGGCCCAATTTAAATCCAAAACTTGTGTCTCGGCTCGTTATTTCATGCTGGGTTGGAAATATCCTCCCTACAAAACACAAAATCCCTACTTGCCTTGTACTTTCTGTTTTGAATGAAGTTCACGGATGCTGACTAAATGTAGGACATATCTCCAGTCCAGTTCAAGGTTTTAAATTGTAAAATATCCATGAAACTAAGGGCTGGCTCTAGTTTTCCATACTGAATTGTGTAAATGTTTGGAAGAAAAATCCTTATAATTGTGAGGGTTCAGGAAAATCTCTCTAGCCCTCCAAGGTGGGTAGAAGAATGTTATGATTCCTTTTCTAGTCCTGTGAAGATGAGATAAAATAAAATCCTTGGCTATTAATTTTTTTTAAAAAATGTGGCTAAACTGCTCTGCCTTCAACTGCTTTTAATTAGAACCATAAAATCCTCGCTAGATCGGCATTTCTGTATTGAAAAATGTTTAAAAGAGCAGTGAACTAAAAATAACAGCTCTCTGCTGTGTCACTCTGTAGGGTAGAGAATCAATATGGTTATTTATAAAATAGTTTCTAGAAATGGAACATGAGATTAGTTGCAACATTTCAGCAATGCAGCCTGTGGGAAAACGCTGCTTAGCCAAAGCATGACGTGTGATCTCCTCTGCTATTTCTAGCATGAGAGTTATTAGTCCCACAATTTTTATGCAGTTCTAAGCTTATTAGCCAAGCCTACTCACACTCTCATTGTGCCTGCTGTACACAGTCATCTGAACTTTGTTGCATTAAACTTTCAAGACAGCCCAGCTATATGGCAAAAGCATTAAGGGTTCTGTCACTTTACGAATTCTGCTGCAATAAGGAACCAAGGAGCAAAGGATCCCAGAGACAGATATTTATTTATTATATGTATTTCTTGGATTTCTTGGACAGACAGACAGACAGACAGACAGACAGATGGACAGATGGACAGACGGACGGATAGTCATGCACTGCAATATTTTATTTAGTGTTTTCAAGTGCACAAGGAATTTAAAATGCATTTTCTTCCTTCCTTCCTTCATTTGTATACCGGTCATCTGGCAGCGAGACCACTGTGGACAGTTCACAGCACAAATTATGAACCGTTATGAACTAATAGTTCATATTAGCTCATAGTTATGAAACAGAGTGGGATTGATTATGAAATAACTATGAGTAAGAGTATGATCACACAGATTAATGGGAACTTTTCTGTACTATCCCATGGCATTTAAGTTCTTATGGCTCAAACCGAAATGTATAATTATCCTGGGAACATCTGTTTCAAGTGACCCCACATCACTCCCCACCTCTTCTCTCACCCATCTGTGCTATTATCACCACCCTAGGACTTACCCTTTTCACTGGTATTCACATCCTTCTTCTTCTTTTAAATGTAGCATCTGAAATAGTGCTGACATGATATGATGATGCTGATGATGGTGGTGTGCCATGTGAGTTGTACAAAATAGACTGTACATCCATTCCATAACATCAGCTCTGATTGTGATTAGCACTAGTGATGTGTAATTGATGGACAAAATATCAAACGGAACAGTGAGAAATATGACACAAATAGTTATTCCCTAAGACAACTATAGTATGAGTAATGCTATTTCCCACATTCAGAACTTACATGGGCTGCTCTATCTTTGCATTTTTTCCCATTCTCCTTTTTCTTTCTGTGTCTCTACTTGTCATTCCTGCTTCATCCAGTGGAATAGTGGTAGGAGGTTCCTTGTGCACAGGAACACCACCAGTGCCCTGTTGTTCCACATTAATTTGCCACCACAACCAATGCAATTTCATTTATGCAAGTGTAAATTGGCAATAGGATTTTGGCCTACATGAAAGATTGTGGTGAAAAGACATAGAGATATAAAGGAAACAGAGATGATTACTTAAATATTCAAACAATTTCCTGGGCTGTGCCAAGGTATCTCGTGATGGCCAGGGATGGCAGTGAGAGTTATCTAGGAGAAATCCTAGATAGAGATGGGCACGAAATATAGCATTTCATTTCATTTCACTTCAGTCTTCATTTAATTTTGTTTCATTAATAATGGATTTTTAAAAGAATTTTCATCATGAAATGAAATGAAACAAAATGCTTTGTAAGGCTATAAATATTGGGGGTTCATTGGAAGGACAGATTTTGAAGCTGAGGCCCCAGTACTTTGGCCACCTCATGAGGAGAGAGGACTTCTTGGAAAAGTCCCTGATGTTGGGTAAGATTGAAGGCAAAAGTCAAAGGGTACGACAGAGAATGAGATGCTTGGACGGTGTCATCAATGCTACAAATATGGATTTGACCAAACTCCGGGAGGCAGTGGAAGACAGGAAGACCTGGAAAGCTCTGGTCCATGGGGTCACGAAGAGTCGGATATAACTGAAAGACTGAACAACAACAAATAATGGGGAGCTTCCCTTTTTTATTTAACAGGGAGCCCACTGCATTAAATCAAAGATCCTCAAACCTTCCAATCAATTTGGTTTCAAGCAAACAACCCTCTATAAAAAAGCTAGAAACCTAATGGTTAGCTGCTGCATGGACAGATCAGAGAGATAAGCTCACCAGGTGATAGGCGGCTTGGCGAGGGAAGAACAGAACATATTAAAAAAAATAAGCTCCACAGTCCTACAGGAAAAGAAAGGAAAACAGTCAGTTTAAATCAATTTGCAGACACAGCCACTGAAGGGAAGAGCACAGCTCCAGGCTAGCTGCCAGGCAGATCAAGATTAGAGCTAAGGTATCTCAACATCTGAGGTACAGGAAGGAAGGAAAACAAATCAATCAGTTTAAAAAAAACCTACTGTTCTCAAGATGGCTGGATCAAGAGGCTAGGATGAATCATTTCATTTCCAAAACAAAAATGGTGTTTCATTTTATTTCTTGATGACATGCTGTTTGCTGTTTCATTTCATTTGGTAAGGTTTCATAAGCTTACTAAATGACAAAACGGTGTGTCATTTTTCGTAAGGTGCTCATCCCTATTCCTGGATGCTGTGATTGAGCCGATGAATATGACACATAAGACTAAGCGTGAGATGGAGAGAAAGGATCGTCATGGTTACAAAATGAGAGAAGTACAAAGTGGAAGCCAAGACAAAGAAAGGAGAAACGTTGTGCAAGTCACAGATAGGATGCTGAAAAAGAAGGGAAAAGAGCAAATGGGTCTATAGGCCTCCTGAAAAGCTAGTTCCTATTGATAAATACAAGGAACTTAGGATGCATTGTCTAGACGTGAAGTGAATGTGTCTTATTTTCACCCCTGATTCCAAAACATTGTGGGCCAGCCCTGATTCAACTCTTGTATATGAGTAAAATTATAAATGTATGCTTGAGAAGTGGGTGGAATTCACATAGTCTCATATGTTGTAAACCGCCCGGAGTTCCTTCGGGAAGATGGGCGGTATATAAGCTCAATAAATAAATAAATAAATAAATAAATAAAATAATATCACTGAGTAACAAGTATAATAAAAGTGGTTGAAAAACAACTTTAAAAGCACTTTTTCAGTATAAAAAGCAACTAACCTCTTTTCTTCTTGTTCTTCTCCCAAAGGAATTCTCTGATACTGAAAATACAATAACGAAAAAAAGAAAGTAAGTGAAGATTGCAATTGTCACATGTGGTTTACAGTTTGTCAACTATTGTAGCATTTATTCTAGTTTATAATGCATGCTTGCTCTTTGGATGGAAGGGTTTGAGAATTCCAGCAAGTGTATGATTTATCCCTTAAGTTTTTCTGCTGTTTTGTGCAACATCACAAAGCTTTCTGTCCACAGTAATGGAAACAAGGATGTCAAAAGTCAAATGCAGCCGGTCACTGTTAATCTGAGCTTGGTTTAACCATATGTCGGTTTTTCTGAAAGACTTAATGGTAACCTATTTCAGAGCATGCTTTGTACCAGTGACCTGATAATCTTCTCTGAGTTTCCCCACCCCCTCTTTATCCCAAGACGAATTAGTTTGCAAAATGATTTGGATTAACCAATCCACAGTGTACTTTATCAAGTACTTCCAAGGCAGCAGCTTGGTTTAAGAAAGAGGCATATGAGCAAATCTGATATTTAGTGCTAATGACCAGTACAAAACTGTTTTATTGAGGAGTGGGGGGCGGTCAGAGCAGGGAGGTAAGGAAAAACTCCCCTGTGATGACTGTTTCACTTATAAAAAGGACACATGGGTGCAAGCAAGATAGAAATGTGCAATATGATATGATATATTGAATAACATCAAAACCCAGTCTCCCTGTTGCACACTGCAGTAGTAAGGGGGCAAAATAAAAGGAAGGCAGATCTGTTTCCATTGTAAAATTCTAAGATCCACTTGAGTGTCTCCAACTAACTAATGCTGACTACAGCCTTTTGGTTAAGATTCAGGTGTGCGTGCATGTTTAATACTGCTGACACGAACATCTGTTGGAGGAAAAATATTGTAAGGTAAGAACAGCTTTGATGATCAAAGAGGGGCCACATGTGGTGTCTCATCGAAGGCAATGACTTCTGAGCAATCCAGCTTCTTGCTTTGAAACCTCTCATGGTAGACTGAATGTCCATTCATCACAGGTCACGGATAATATAAGTTAATTATATGTAAATGGTCTAGAAATTGAACCAGACACCCCCCCTATACTATTTGATACATACTTGGCAGTCATTAACAGAAGGAGAAAGGGCTATGTTTGAAAATGATCTGCTCAGGTAAAGCAGTGGAAGCCTTATAATAAGCAACCTAATAGTTCTGTGGAAATTCTGATGCGGGAAGTGTTTTTGTAAGGTACAGCCGAAATTATCTCTTAGTAACAAGACAGTGTAAAAATGTTATTTAAATATAACATGCCAGAAGAAGCTACTATTCACGGTTTGCATTGTTTTATCTCTACCTAGGTCCATCCAGAAGTCTTTGTCAGAAAATGAAGTGTTTGGTCAGTATACCAAGTAAAATTGTCTTCCATTTTGGTTTTTGCAGGGTTGATTACCAAAGGGACACAGCATACCTTCAAACACAAGCACACTCAACTGTATGTGGTTACAGCTTGATGGAATGTTTGAGCAGGTCCATGCACACAAATCCTTAATGTCAATGTCCCACAGTTAATTATGATATCATGATATTCATTGAATAGTGGATAAATTATCACTGTTCACATTCACAATTGCATGTATATATTTAATATCCTGCTATTAAAGTGGTTGTTTTCCCTGGCCAGTCCAAGCCACAAACATAAGTTGAACAATTTCCTGTTGTGAAACATTTAGGGTCATTGATAAAATGCCATTATTTTTATATTCAGTGATGGCGGACACATTATCTTATTTTTCACAGCCAGTTTTTAAAAACAAATCACTTTGTACATATGCCAAGTTGTATAACTGATTTAGCCAGAAATTTTAAAATTCATTTTTGCTGAATGTGGAAAAAAACAAAACATAGCAATCCATCATAAGGAATCTATTGACCTCTCAGAGGATTTTGCAGTTCAGCAGGATTTCCATCTGCTCATATTCTATCTCACTAGATGACAATGAGTGGGTAGCATTTACATCAATTATTGCTTTCTTGTGGGAGGTGTGGAGGCAATATATACATTTAATAACACCACATTAGTTTAAACATTTGTTATATATAAAAGTTTATCTGTGTCGTATCAAAAGTTTATCTGCTTCATTTTTCTATCAATGTGTTTTTTTAAAACAATAGAACATTTTTAAAAAGCAAAAGGAATTAACCATATTTACAAGGGAAATTGCAACAGATATTTCATTGAGATGCAAATACTATGTGGAATTAAGCAGCCATCACCGCAGTTTTTATAACAATGGGGATGAAAGAAATGTAGCCTTATTTCTGAAATGAACAACATCTCCTTTCCACATGTTAATACCATAAAGATGCTAATATTTGCAGTGGCATAATTATAATAGGATAGAATTTCCTATAGGAAATGCTCAGGTTAGATGCTCAGGTTGATATCCAATGAATGTGAATGGAATGGAATTCAGTTTTTGTTTTGACCCATAAGAAGAATTCTTAAATGTCAGAATGAGAGAAGGAATCCTCTCCCCTTCCATCAATATACAGTTTGCACAAAATGTCTGTGTACTATATAAAACTAGTATCCTTCCCCTTTAAGTGTCAAACAAATCACATGCACAGAAAGTTCAGTGATCGTTGTAAAAGATGCATATACAGTATTTGTTCTTGCAACTATAGGGACTCATCAAAACAGGCAGCAAATACCTCCCCCATGTGAGCAGAAAATGTTTCTGATTTCTTGTTCTCATGCACAAGAATTAAGTTGTCCTAACTTTCAGTTATCTTCTTAAGTTAGCACAGTTTATGCAAGCCAACATGTGTTGTAACACTCATTGTATATGTTGTATTATTGTGTTGTACTGTATCGTTATAAGCACACTCTGTAGCAGCAATACAGATCTGAGGAGCAAACAAAATGTTGTGCAGAGAGGCCTGTTGGCCAAATCATTTTCCACTTTTGAAGCTTTCTAAAGGAAATTGCCAAATGGAAATAGTTGATTTGCATCCTGAGGCTAATTATACAGAATTGTCCATTCTTTTGCTAAGATCATATAAACTCAGTGCTAGGGAAACTGTGAGTGGCACACTCGGTCAGCTTCCCAAGAAGCAAAATAATTATTTGTACTTTGAAAGGCACTATCAATTGGAAGGTAATTGCAAAATGCATTTCAGGTGATTTTGCATTTTCTACAAAACATTTTAAAGGGTGCAGAAGAAAAAGGGAAATAATTTGTCAAGGTCTCTGATGGGGGAGAGTTGACTCTACCCCAAGGGAAAAAATATGTGCTTTAAATAAAAAGGAAAGTTGAAATAAGGAACTGCATGGCTTATATCCAATGCTTCCTGATGCTTATAGATCAGCAAGATACACATATGCAACCATTTTACTCCCCCCCCCCGAAGCATAATGGTAGATTACTATTGTTACTATCTGACCTGTGTTTGGTGCAATCTGTATGGTTGGTACTCAGTAGATCACAGAGGCCTAAATCAAGTAATGATGTGGACAGCTGCTGCTTCCAGGATCAACAATTCTTCTTGACCCCTGCAGCCCTCCATGTATGTGGAATACCAGCTGGAGGGCATTCAGAATGCCCTTTGAATTAGGTTTTTGAAACCAGGTTGGGATGAGCAGAAGGAGAAAAGGAAGCAAATTCTGCTGCCACTGAATTTCAAAGTGCAACTCTAGATTTGGTAACAAGATGGAGGCCACCTTAGAAAACTGGTTCCAAACTTTTTGTTTGTAAGTTTTGTCTAGAAGTAGGATTGATGGAATACTGATGGAATACTGATGAAACTTACAGTACATCTTGTACATCTTTCTTAGGATTACAGCCTTGGGTTTTCTGTCAACTAACTGTGTTATAGTGTATTCTCAAATACACTGACTTAGGTAGGTAGGTAGGTAATAGTTTATTGCTAAAAACCACATTTACAATGCAATATAATTCTTCCAGGGTTAGAGATTGACCCGAATTTTCATAGCTGCCAGCGCAAACTTTGCTACTTGCTGTGTGACATACCTGTCTGTACCGACAAGTAGCATACTAAGTTGGGCTCCAGGGGACCTATCAACCAGTGAACTAATAATCCCACCAAGGAATTTACGTCTAGGTTGGTTGTGGTGGGGTCAGCTGAGCAAGTAGTGGGGCACATCTTCGACTTCACCTGAGCCGCAAGGGCAAAGTCTGTCCCAAACAGGGATATTATCACGTCTCCCCTCTAAAAAGGCAGAAGGCATGGTCTGGAAACGCAGGGCTGTGAAAGCTGTCCTCAAGGGAGCTGAGGTTAAATTGTGGAAATAGCTTTCCAGCCCGAAAGATGTTTTATACAAAGGATAATAGAGGGAGGATGACGATAATGAAACTGCAGCCAATTACTTCCATTTGGAACATAAATAAATCTTGTCTTTGACCAATTTTTTGATACTGGGGGAGACAAAAGAGGGGATAGATTCAGTATTGATCCCATAAAGATGTAATATGGGTCTGACTAGCTTTGCCCAGGACTCCCGCAAGGGGTGCTGGAGTTGTTCTATATAGCACTTCTTTGGCAAGCGGGAGTCACTCATGACAGCCAGCTTCAACCAGTAGATTGCACTGACTTAGGAGAATCAAAGTCAGGCTGGTTTCATTGTGTGCAATGACCTTAATGCCACCTTGGGCCCTTTCAAGTAGGAAGGGGGGATAGAAATATTTTAAATAAATAAATAAATAAATAAATAAATAAATAAATAAATAAATAAATAAATAATGCATATTTAACTACCATATGGATATACAGTGGATAAAAAGGTAAAGGCTTCCATCTATTGAATCAATGGGAAATAAATAAATCACAGCATGCTGTAGTTGGTTCAGGCAATCTGATTTAGTTGGGATTAATAATTAGATTTAGGCTTTAAAGTTTTTTTAATGTACTAGTCTATGGTGAGACCCAGTTCTACACAGGTACCCCCATGCAGTCCGTTATACATCTGTCCCAGATAAATGAATAAATTACATTTCATGACACCACCCTGGAAACCAGAGTTTGTGGATTCCTAGATTGCAAGGCCAATCTGCAGCACCAATTAAAATCTCTACAAGTAAATTGGCACATGCTAATCACTGCCCCTTTGAAGTGATACATTATTCTATTTTTGATATTGCATAATAACTAGCCCATAGAGTAGTGGCTCCTAATCTTGGGTCCCCAGATGTTATTGGACTAACACTCTCAGAAGCCTTCACCACTAGTTGTGCTGGTGAGGGTTTATGGGAGTTGTAGTCCAAGGACACCTGGAACAAAGTTGGGTACCATTCCCATCGAGGAAGTTATAACTGATCACAGTGCACCTGCAGTAGTATCATGGAAAATGGAAATAATCTGAGAGAGCTGCTTTTCCCCTAGACAGGCACAAGGTCTAGTTATATACCGTGACACTGGTGTATGCATTGGCAGGATGCCAATGTTGAGCCAGAGATGGAGCAGAAAGAAGAAAGTGGAAAAGAGGAATGTAAACTTAAGCCTTCATTTCTTCCACCATGGATTTAAGATATATTTAGCTTAGGGTGTTTATTCATGTGATCACCGTTTTCTGTCCATGCACAAGACACTGTTTCTACTCTTAAAAAGGTAAAGCTTTTCCCTGCATATGTGCGCTAATCATGTCCGACTCTAGGGGCGGTTCTCATCTCCATATCTAAGCCAAAGAGCCAGTGTTGTGCAAGTCTGTGGACATGTGGCTGGCATCGCTAAACACATTCCTGTGCACAGAACAACTTACCTTCCCACTTTTTATGTTGGTACCTACTTATCAGCTTTCGAACGCCTAGGTTGGCAGGAGCTGGGGTTCATAGTGGAAGCTCACTCTGCTGCATGGCATCCAGTGTTCAAACCAACAAACTGCTGACTTTGCAGCCGACAGTTTCAGCACTCTAGCCCACTAAACCACCACACCCCTACATTTCTGCTCTTACCTCTCTTCTAAAATCCTTTTGGCCTTCCTTCCTAACTTCCTTCCTTCCTTCCTTCACCATCCTTGTGGCAGCTCAGAACAGCTGGAGAAGCTGTTGTCAGTTCTGCTATCCTTTCCCAGTTCTGGCCTATTCATATCAAGCCACCATCATCTTGTGCCTTAGCAAAAAGTCTACTTCCTTTGAATTTTCAGTAAAAACTACAGCAGCTTCCTTCTTTTTTTCCTTCCCCTTTCTTGACCCTCCTTTCCAGAGACAATTGGTGTGAGGATTAAGTGCTTGACCCCACAGAACACAAGAACCTGATGAAAAAAAAAACTGCTAAACCACGAGCTTAACTTTAAGCACCTTAAAGCCATAGATTTCAAATAGGCTATTCAAGTGCTTATTTTAGCTTTCAATGTTTCCTTAACCATTTCACTGCCTGCAGTATATTATGGGGGTCTTGACCCAGTTCACAATTCAGTTTACTCTCTTATTCTTTATGCCTCTGCATAATGCAATGCTGTGTTCTTACAATGTCATTTGAAGCTTAATCTTGTGGCTTTTAGAGCAATATTTGCAGGACACCTTGGCTTACATTCTGCCCAGTTTATAACAAAAGAAAAGAAACATGAAGAGACAAAAGAAAAAGGCAAAAAGAGAAATCCTAGTCATAATAAAAAAGGAACTGAATACCTTTTCTTATATTAGGCCAGACTAGTATCTGCATCCCCTTGAACTCCTTAGCATCTTTGACAGAGGGCAGGACTTCCTGTCATTTGCCGAAAAAATCAATCTGTAATTGGTGATGCTGGGGATTACACTTGGGACATCTGGCATTTACAGCACTGTCACTGAGCACTATTGAGCTCTAGCCACCTTCCAGCTCAGAAAAAGCCTTCACTCCTCCCTAAAAAGGATCCTCCAGAGCTTGGTATGAGGAAGATTTGTAGTTCCACTGAGAGATGAAAAATCAATGTCACTACCCATAGAACAGTATCCAACCAAAAAGTGACCCACTAAGGAAAAGTCTCATGGCACAGTGGTTAAACAGCTGTACTGCAACTATAACTGTGCTCACAACCTGGGATTTAATCCCAGGTAGCCGGTTTATGGTTGACTCGGCCTTCTAGCCTTTTGAGGTCAGTAAAATGGGTACCCAGCTCACTGGTGGGAAATGTGCAGGCTGCATAATTAAACTGTAATCCACCCAGCGAATGCTTTAAGCACTATGTGGTGGTATATAAGCAGAACACTTTGCTTCTTGCTTTGCTTTAAATTATGTAAGATGAAGGGAACAGTTCTTTTCACTGTAACTCTTCCTATTTGAAGTATTATCTGAATCACTGTATCACATCTGTAACTCATTTCATGATAATTGCATCTGAGAAAAAAGTTTCTAGGAATACTGAGTTCAAATATTGGGAAATACAGGAAATAACCATTATACACCTTTAAGATAGGAAGAACAATGTGTACATTTTGTTTCCAGAGCAAAATAAATAAATAAATAAAACCTAGAAAAGGAGGGTCCATTAGAAGATAAGCAATTGAAAAAGAACTAAAGATATAATTGCAACCTTTGAAAATTTAAACTCATACCATAAGTTTAAGTGGAGTGGTGGTAATTTGGTACTCAGGACAATAGAGAGAATGGTCTGAGGGGGCATGACAAGGTAACTCATTACTCATGAGGGGATAGCAGTTGAGGGGAATGTACTGCTTAGAATCCTTTAGAGAAAAAATGGTGTATATTTCTTATGATGTTGTTGATGTTGCTCCTGCTGCTGCTGAGAATACAATACAACAAATACAACAAATACAGCTACAACACATGTTAGAGAATATTGAACTTTGCTTTAAGGATAAAATTATAGCATATATGAAGTTTTGGAAGATGAAATATTTGCATTTATCCAAAACATTAATAACAGCAAAGGATATTTTGAAGTAATGGGTGGCTTTATATGTATTTGGATGGCTTTATATGTATTTGGGTGGCTTTATATGTATTTGATTTACTACAAATTCTGTTGACATTCATGATGTTATTCTGAATGAAAGTTTTAGCATCAAGATGTTTTTAATCCTTTTATATAGCAACAAATTATATCTGAATAAAAGGGCTTTTTTTTTAAAAAAAAGCAACATGTCAACTGAACAAAGCAAAACAAAAAAGGGGAGGTACAACCTTGGTTTCAAGCATTAAAATATGTTTTAGGATTAAACATAAAAATGATGATTAGAACTATCTCTAGAAGTACTTCACATGTGGAAAATGGCAGAATAATACCAATTGTGTTTTTAGAGTTAAAGACATAAATGTTATGACTATCTGTGTGTCTGATGTACTCCAACATTTTAAATGTTTTCCTAATACTGAAGAGACAGTTCACCCCGCCCCTCAAGGTGACAGGTTGTCTTAAACTCTTTTTAATGTTTGAAAACCTTCCCATTTTTCAGTTTTCATATTTTCATATTTTCATTTTTCTAACAAAACAGCATCACTTGTTTTCTTTTGATAGACTACAACATTTGCTAGGTTCCTTATTATAATTTCACTTTTAATTTTCTTTCCCCTGCTGCTCATATCTGGATAGAAATAAATGAAGATTTTGTTATTGGTGAACGGTTTCATTTGTTGCAAAAAACAAGGATAGAAGAAACAACATGTCAGGTAACTTTCAATTGCAAATATTAATACAAAGTCACTTGTCTTTAAGGTGCATCTCAGTCAAGATTCTTGGTTGTTGTTTCAACAGAATAACTGTCTGGGCCTGGGATCAGAAACAGTAATGTAACTGAGGCAGTAGGTTGTATGCTTGCTGACATGCAAAATGCAAAATGGACAGCACAGTATATGGGCTGGTTGGAATTTTAATATCTGAGTGCTGAGAGATTTTGTGCAAGCAGTAGGCTGCTTAGCATGTATTTCCTATGTTGTTCACTGCCCAGAGTTCCCATTGGGAAATTCAGGTAGTTTACAAATGCAAATAAATAATAATAATAATAAACAAATAGTCCTGCAGCTTCTCAGTGGACTGCAACTCAAATAGTCAAACTGGTTTTTTTGCAGGTTTTGTGTGGCTGCTGCCAAAGCCTGTGCAATGAGAAGGTTCATCAGATACATTGCTAGTCCTCAACTTCTAGCTCTGCTCCAAATGGTACTATAATTCCAGCACTGGCATACCCAAAACCTAGGACTTAAGGGACTGGAGCATGAGACAGTGAATGCATGTGCTTTGGTTCACTCATTGTGTACACGTGCAAACAGCTTGGGCCTGAAGGAGGAGGGGGAAGAAGGGGGGAAAGAGTGAGTTACAGCTTGATAGGCTGGAGGGGATGTCAGTCAATGACACCGGAGGCTGCAATTGGCTGAGGGTTCCTGTAGAGGGAAGTTCTCTGTGGCACCTGTGGCAGTGGCCTGCCAAGGGGGCTTGTGGCCTCTTCCAAATAGGGCAAGGTAACACACACACACACACACACACACACACACACACACACACACACAGAGAGAGAGAGAGAGAGAGAGAGAGAGAGAGAGAGAGAGAGAGAGAGAGAGAGAGAGAGAGAGAGAGAGAGAGAGAGAGACATTAAACTAGTAGGTTGGAATTTTATCTGGCACAGACTACATTAAGTGCTTTGATCAATCTGGCAAGCTCCACTTTGGTATATGTGTCCAGAATGTTTCTCAATTTTTATAAACATATACGATGTCTCCAGGCACTCTTCTTCAGAAGACTACATTAATTAACCCACTAGTATGAGCAATTAAGAAAGCCTGACCCTTGGGCCTGTGCATAATAATATGAAAGTAATTAATGATTTGTCAGTTGCTGAACACCAAGGAACAAGAAGAGACAGCAGAACTACCGGTTTCTATTGATGGCGTACTTACTGATGCCTCTGAAATCAGTGGAGGGATTAGAAGAAACTATGAAGGTGTTCCTTTCCCTTATAAATATGTGTAGGAGGTTTTCTTCATAAGCCAGATGTTGTGCAACTATGGATTTACTGTACTTACAAACAGGAGAGTGAAGATACATTTGACTAAAGATATGCTTAGGGATAATGCCAGCTCCACATTTTGAAGGCCTTCCAGGCACACACCACCAATATAGGAAACCATGTTCTTGGTTACTATTGTCACCCACAGCTGCCCACTTACTAAAGAATGAAAACACAAGTGAGCAGTCAGCTGTTGCCTACTATTTGCTTCACCATCTTGGGAAGAGAAGGTGAGTGAATAAGTGCATATGACAAAAAGAATAAGCAGTAACCATAACAGGTTTGGGCATTTTGTAGCAAGGTTCTGCTAGAGATCCTAGGTCTTCAGGCACCAGGTAAAATCTCAGAGAACTGCTATACTTCTTCACATCTCCATGAAGACGTGTATGTCTTAGGGCAAGTGATGGGTGAAGTGAGTATAATTTGATTTTTTTAGTACACCAGACTGTTTTCAAATGTGAACTGCCCTCTCCATTTGGGTTCATTGGCTCAGCATGCAAGTGTTTGCATGTGTAGTGTGCTTGTGTAGGGGCAGCTAGGAAGGGGACGGAGAAAGAGATGGTGAGTTTATATACTTGGTCCATCATATCGTTTCGAGCAAAGTGGTGAGTTGTGGGTCTATGGGATTTTTCATTTCACAAACCTTTATAAGGATGTATAGTGTAGAAAGTAATCTATTAAGGCTGGCAGTGAGTTTTCTATAAGTGCATACAACAATGCAGTACCTGGAAAACATTGCCATGTGTCATGTGAAATGTAGATAATGTCATCTTGTATACAAGCCGAGGCAGGAATGGTAGCATGAATAGGCATAAATTGGTGTTTGCCAGGCCACCAAAGAATCCAGCATCTATATCAGTTGCCATATTACTTAATTGACTAGGCTTTTCCCAGATGCTGGCTCCATTTGCCTGGATTCTCCTTATGTATACCACCCTAATAAACTAAGCCGGAAGCAGTGCTCCCTTCTCCCAAATCACAAAGACCCACTCAGAGTCATTAGAGGGTCTACTCCTGTGCCATTATAAGGATTGTACCACTTAGGATCACAGGAAATGCGATGTTCCTGTGCTGGTGGATTCTGGCACCTGGACATCTCCCTAGGTGCCCTGCGGAACTTTATAGCCCCCTAGGGAAAAATCAGAACCTGTGTCACAGCTGGCCTTTAACCTAGAAAAAGTGAGAATTCCAGAATAAAGCTAGATTACAATTGCCAATCAAAAATAATGTGGTATCAAGGCAAAAAAAGTTTCATTGTTGCAAAGATTCTGGGCAACATCAGCTTGTCTGTTTCTACAATATTTATTCATCTACATTGATTCTACTGAATTATTGCTGATTATTTCACAGTGACTTTTAGTAAATTGGTGTTCAGACTTCATTTTTAAAACATAGTGTATGTTTTCAGTGCATTTGTGTGTGTGTATGCACGTGTACACACACACACACACACACACACACACACACACACACACACACACACACACACACACACACACACACACACACACACACACACACACACACACACACACAAGATTTTACATCTTGATACCTGACATGGTGACCCTGACCCCTGCAGACATATTATTTGTGAGCTAGGTACCAGCATCAACAACCTCTGACTTTTGTCCTGTCAAGATGCTGCACAATGTACAATAGATTGTACAGTTGATATCATAGTATCACAGATGCAGAAACAGCATTGAAATTAGATGCATATACATGGTACACTAATATGTTTTCATAGGCCCAACTCCTAACAGAAGGGAAAGGGATAATTCATTGCTGCATATTAACAAATCCCTACCTGGGATTCCCACTACATGTCAGTCAGGTGGTTTGGTGCATGTCCAGGAAACCAAGTGGAGACTTGTTAATTTGCAACAACTTGCAGCTTCCCTTCTGCTTATGTAACTAAGCAACTGTCCTGCTGTGCCCAAGAGCAAAACTTTGCCTACCACCCACAGACTGAGCAAAATGCTGTAAGTGTACCCCACATTACCCAGGTGTGTGTGGATAGGACTGCTTTGTTTAAGGGTGTTCCTCCCTGCAATCAGCCTCTAATGAGGCTCACAACCCAGCCACCCCCTCTTGAGCTAGTGTGAGTATAACTGGTTGCATTTTGGGGCCCAAACAGGAATTTTGACACACTTCCTGATTGGTAGAATGAAGTGGGGAGTGGGTGTCTTTTGCTTTTCCCATACTGTCACCTTGTAGGGTTTTGGAATTGGCAAGGGTAGCATCAGATTAAACAGGTCACACTGGCAGGTAGGACAGAAGAAACAAGCATTGCTGAGTTCCCATGGAGCACAATAGTATTCATAGCACATCTGACTTCCTGGCACTGTGGATCCAGCGATTATAGTACTGGTTGGCAGATGCACAGGGAACCCCACACCTTCAGCTGTAGGCTGTCTAAAATCAAGGGGGTTCACTGGGCCAGAGGGGTGGCCCATCATGGCCAGGGTAACACTATATTTTGACAGAACCACATTGGCGCTTGAGACTTGCCAATGTAAGGTAGGAGAACAGGTCTGGGGAGACCTCCCAGTCCTAATCGGTATTCAGTACTAAACCAGGTCTCTTCTTTACCTAGGAAGTTATCCTAATTCAAGTTCATGTTAATAAAGTGTGACCCTGGTTTCAGCCCATTATCTCTTACCTCTTTATTCCAGGATGAGTGAGCAAAGGATTTTACCCAAAATTTGTTATAAATATCAAGATAAAATTGGTGACATGAATTATGATAAAAACTAGAATAGTCTCTTATTTTGTAATGTTAAACTAAAGAGATAGAATAAGTTACAGGTCCTAAGCAAAGAAGAGAAGGAAGAGCATATATTTGCAGAAAAATGTGAATTAGTCAAATAGATGTAAAGAAGCTTTCATTTTCAGTTGGATGGGTTGTACTGCCCACAATAGCTGGCTCCGCGGCGCGGCTGCGCCAGGCGGAAGCCATTTTGCCTCCCCCCCCCCGGAAGCCACACGGGCTTACCTCTCACGAGAGGGGGAGGAGGGAGAGCCCTTATAAGGGCTTACATGCATCCTACCTGGATGTACCTGGAGGGCCCAGCGGGCAGGCAGGCACAAGTGGCGAGCCTGGGCTGCCCGGCTGGGGAAAGGGGACCGGCTGGCCGAGGGCGTCCCGTTCTAGGACAGGGTGACCTCGGGGCTATTGACTTGCCCAGTACACTGTCAACGGCAGGGGGTCATGGAAGACCCCAAGTAACAACTTGCAACCAGCACTACAGCAGGCCCCAAGTTTGAAGTTCTGTTAAAGTTGAAGTTATTAATAAAAGTGTGGCCCGGAATGGTACCCAAAGCACTAGTCTTGCATGGTTATTCTGGCGTGGGGGGCAATAGTAAATGTGCAGTGGTTTACAAGCAGATTGAGGTATTGAGGACATTACAAGTGTATGCTTGAATCAGAAGGCCACTTTTAAGTTACTATTGGACAAAATACATACATATCTATGCCTGTTGTTACTGCACATACATAAAGAGAATTTACAAAGACCGTTCATACTTCTTATTTGAATTTGACTTGTGTCAGTCTTCTGTTGAATCAGATTTTGAACCTAAACAAATAATAGTAACCTGAGGCAATATTCTTGAGGCTGAATATTTTAATTCTGGTTTCCTTGTTTTATTTTCTACTTTTCTGACAGCATTTACCTGATGATTAAGATGTTTTGCAAATGTGGAAGAAATTATATTGCATCCATGAAAAGCAATTTGGGGGATATAAAAGAATGTTCTGATTTTATGTTTTTTTTTGTTCTGCCTTGTCCTTCCAAGTTTTCTTCCTGTTAAGCTTTTAAACATTTCAATAATAATGAAACTGAATGAAGGTCTTATAGCAAAGAAAACATTCTTTTATCTGTATACTGCTATTTTAACTGAATTCCGTATTATCCAATTAATTCCACAATTGTATTGTTTAATATTTTTTATATTTAAAAATCAGCATTCCTTATATAGTTTCTTTACTCTTTCATGGTCAAGGTTTTGACGTTTGAACAATGGATTCCACCACAGCAGAATGTTCTCAGTGCATCCAGAGATACGGTGAGATGCTGTAGTTTATATTCTTTTTAGAATTGTGTCTTACAAATAAGAATATAAAATAACTGCACAACATACTTGCAGGTTCTGTGATTGGCTGCTTTCCCTGACCTGGTGCTTTTCATATATACTGAAGCCTGATACACTGGGAATTAGTACCACACATCTGGAGGGGTAGACTTCTACATGGTTGTTGACAGACCCATCAACTGTGTAGATCCATGTAGATGAGATTGAAGCAAGAGGTTCCGTCATTCCTACATGGGAATTAGTCCCACTGAGATCATATATCTGAATAGATGTAGGCAAATGCACTGTTTTTAAAGGCAGGAATAACCTTTTTTGTCAGACAGAAAAAAAGGCCAAAAACATTTTTTCTTAAGTAGACATTTGTTGAATCAAAAAGATTTGGGCAAATCAGCACTTCTGCAAGTTTCATTTAGAGATGGGCACGAAACACCAAAATGGCATTTTGTCTCATTTTTCATTTTCTTTTTAATTGTTTTATTTTATTTAAAATTAAATGAATATTTTTTTAAAAAAATTCATTTTGTTTTTCATTTGTGTTGTATTTTTTTTTTTTACTTGTGCCAACCAGCTGGCCTGCAGGCCGTGTCAGCACATTTTTTACTTTTTGCTAATGCCGACCAGCTGGCCTGCGGGCTGGGTCGGTGTGTTTATTTTTCTTTTTTCTTTTATTCGTGCCAACCAGCTGGCCCACAGGCCGGGTCAGTGCACTTTTAATTTTTTTCTTTTTTAATTTTTTTTCTTTTTTACTTTCTTTTTTTCTTTTTTAAAACTTGCACTGACCAGCTGGCCTGAAGGCCGGGTTGGCACTCTTTTTAGTCTCCCCACTCTATGGGACCTGATTGGGAAAAGGGTGGGCTTTAAAACATTTTTACCACTGAAGCCCCACACTTCAGCTGATCAGCAGTGGCTTCTGGTGGGAAAAAGCCTCAGTTTCCCTGCCCGGGCATGTTGTGGGGGGAACCACCAGCTTTTCACCATAGGAATTCATTGCTTCAATGCATTCCTATGGGAAAATGAAAACCAAAGCAAATGAAACTGATATTTCCATTTCATTTTGTTCCGTTTTCTTTGGTGGTCCCTTCATTATTATTTTTGTTCCATAACGAAACGAATAATGAACAATGAAACAAAAAATTCATTTCGTGCCCATCTCTAGTTCCATTCATTCATTAAACTGAGGTGGGATTGACAATTGTATTCTCACATATTTAACTTTTATTTAATCTTTCTCATATGCTGTTTACTTTCCTAATGTACATACTGTATATACTTGAGTATAAGTGTTCTGCTTATATACCACCCCATACCACTACAAGCTGTTTACTTTCCTTAATGTACTATTGCTGTGGGTATATTTACTTGGAAGTGATAAGCCCCAATTTTACCTGAGTATAACCACTGCGCCACGAGGCTCAGTGGTTATACTGGCTTAATTTTAGCCCCCCCCCCAAAAAAAACTGGGAAAACTTATTAACTCGAGTATAAGTCAAGGGCATTTTTTGTTATACTTGAATATATATGGTATACTGACTAAGCTCTAAAGGGGCTGGGGGTAGTAATTGGCAATATGTGCTGGGAGTGTGGAGGCAATTAGGGAGTCAATACGATAAACTCCCTGATTGCCTCCACAGTCCCGGCACAGTGGACAATACTACCCCAGCCCCTTTAGAGCTTCATAACTAAGTCCCCTCACCCCTAAATCTTTCCAGATTTTAGGGGGTTCTCTGAAATCGCTTTCTGAAGGTACCCCTGCTACATTGGAGTCCCAAGGTAAGTAAATTTTGATTGTATAATTTTTAAAAAAATAATTTTCGAGTGCATTTAAAAAAATGTACTCAAACATTACTTACCTTGGGGGCACCAAAGTAGCAGGGGTGTCTTCAGAAAGCAATTTTAGGGAATCCCCTGAGATTTGGAAACATTTGGGGGTAAGGGGGCTGAGTTATAAAGCTCCAAAGGGGTTGCCCCTAAACCTCATTGGAATCATATGGAAAGCGGAGGCACCGCTAACGCTCACCCAATCAGGACCTGTCCTCCACCCTCCCTAAGCCATCCGAGGACCTAATTTTACCCCCCCCCCAAACTGGAAAACATGTTGACTCAAGTATAAGCCTAAGGCATTTTTTCAGCCAAAACTAAGGGCTGAAAAACTTGGCTTATACTCGAATATATACATTATATGTGATATTAATTCCCTCTCTCCCTCCTTTGGACATCACAATAATCCAACCCTTCCTTGTTTGATTGTCGAGTTGGTCTTCAGGTCATGGCAACCTGACAGTATTTGAATAGGATTGTCCAATTCACGTTGTTACTTCAAAACCAACAATTGCTCCCCATCCCCAGCATTTCAAATATTGTCTCTTTCATTAAAAGAGGTTGCATGGCAGTTTATGTAAAATATAACCACTGCATTTATTATTTCAGTCACATTACCTTAACTAAATATAATTTTCCCCCCTCTCCACATGAATTGCTTTTAAAACAAAGAGGATTACACATCATCCATTAGCAAAATTGTTTGAGTAGATTATATGCTGTTTTACTTTGAGAGCCCCTCCTCTATTAAAATGCATACTCAGACCTCTCTGCCCAAAACTCATGGGTCTGGTAATTGCAGCTGTTCAGTATGACTGCTGAGCATTACCTAATTGGGTCGCTCGCATTTTACAATCACTTGATGTATATTTGGCCAACATTTTCACAAGCATCAAATGGAGAAGCATCAGTGACCATACCTCTAAAGTCATATGAAATGAGAATGCTATATCTTTATTTGGGATTTAAAGTTGGAATATTTCCATGCATTAGATTTACATAATATGATATAAGCCTAAAGTTGGCTTGGGCATATGTTTAACTCAATAATGTCCACTTGATTTTAATGTGGATGTTTTAGCTAAAATGGCATCATGTTAGTGTCTATGTGCATCACATTATGGTATTAGTAAAACCCCATTTCAGTGAAAAGTGTACTTTTGGGTAGAAGAGCAACCACATAATGAAGCATAACTAACTAAGCAAGCAAAAAACAACATACTGGCTTGCATCCTATTTTTTGTTCCTGAACAGAAGGCATTATTCCTTCCTTTCAGAAATGGATCAATTTCATCAGTGGAACTTTATTTTCATTAACCGAATGGCATTATAATTTCTAATATGCCTCACCCAGCAGAATAGCTTTGCTTGTTTTTAAAAACTGACGGGGCAGAATGTTCTTCAGATGTGACCTTTCTGTACTGCCCGTTTCCAACAGTGTTAAGCTCAAACATGACTTGAGTTGTGTCAGCAAGCGCCAACTACAGATACTATCAACTACAATAAAAATTCCGTACAAAACCATAAACTGGTTTTCATCTTTCAAATACTGTTCATTCTTGTATTGCAAAGGGCTATGCCTGTTTTGAGACAATCTGTAATGCAATATTACTTCTCAGGGTCCTATTAGTTTGTATTATCTTGGAAAACACATTTGGCTCTCTAATTATATTACCCAGCTAGGACATTGTTAGAAGCTGGACTTGCCAATGTTCTGAAAGATGTCTGTCATAGCATGAATTGTGAGGATAACAGGAGAAGAAGGAGAGTCATGTACTGTTTTCAGCTCATGGGAGGACAGGTGAGATATAAATATAACTACAGGCAGGCAGATACACAGAGAACTAGAGGAATGTTGCTATTTCCCCCCATATCTGATCTTTCACACAGTATCTAGCACACTAATGACAATAAACTATAATAACAAATATGTCTCACATGGCATATTGTCTCGCTTGGTCTTTGTTCTCACAATGAGTTACATAAACACAACTAGAGCGTTCTTGTGCACATTCTGCATGGAGGTGGCCTCTGTTGTAATTTGTCATTAACATTTTTTGAGTCACAGGGAATTCTTGCGATTCACACACTGCATTTGAGGGCTTTTCTTCACATTTGCCAAAGAAGCAACATGTCAGCAGCAGAGAAGGGAGGGGGCTGCTCCACCTCCTGTCATTTAAGGGTTTTCATTCCTATAATTTGGCCTGGGAGGGTTCCCCCCTCCAACTAATTTATGGAAGTGGAAGTCCTTAAAAGATGGAATATATATCCCAGATGTTGACCACTGGTGTAAATAGGGAGGGGTGGAAGAGTGCATTTGTCCTGGGGTATGAAACAATCTGGGGGTACAGAGGGGGAGCAGGAAGAGGAAGCCATGTGCCATCCCACCAGCAGTCCTCCTTTTGCCCTGCTAAGGCTTGGCGATCCTTAGTCAGGGGAAAAGAGGAGAGGGAAGCAAGCAGTTTTTCCCCAAGCAGCACCTCCTTCAATTGCCCCCCTCCTCCCCACCCCCCACCCCTATGCTTGGCAATTGTTAGCCTGGGGAAAGGAAGAGAGGGAAACATGCAATTGAGGTGCTGCTTGGAAAAAACCCATTGTCTGCTTCCCTCTCCTACTTTTCCCAGACTACCAATCACCAAACCTTAGCTGGAGGAAAGGAGGAGGGGGAAGCATGCTACGGAGGTGATGCTTCACACACACACACACACACACACACACACACACACACACACACACACACACACACACACACACACACACACACACACAGTCTGCTTGGCAGTATCCACATGCAGTGTGGTTTGCACAGGAGAGCCTTAACTGGAAAGGAGACCGACAAAGAGGGCATGAGAAGGAGAGACCTTTCTTCCCCTCCCCCACTGTTCCCACAGGACCTGGCCCTCCTTGCTGGGTGGGTGAGATATGGTTGGGGGGGGCGGAGGATGCCAAAACTGACTTTCCCTAGGCACTCCAAACTCTAGCTATGCCACTGATGTTGACATATTTCCCTTTTCTGTTAACAAAAAAAAAAAGCAACAGAGGATTCTTTTAGGCTGACATTATTTATAGACCAATGACTTACCATCTCATCACAAATCTTGATCTTTTTTTTCCCACAACCACACAACCAAATAATCTTCCAAAAAGACTTGAACCTGCTGTTGTGCTTGAAGGAAGAGGCCGCAGCCCAATTGTGAACATCCACAATAGATCTTAATAATGCAACAGTCTGAAGTTTGCAAGACCAGGGAATGCAGATACTGTAGAACAAGCCATGTGGAACATTCCAACCTTTTCCATAGATGGCCCTTTGAGAACTATTGTTTGAATCAATACTGCTGCTATTGTTTCAGCGAGCAACATGACTGGGATTTTTTGTAATATTTCTGAGATAACATCCAAAGTGGTGTTTAAAAGAACACGTCCTGCCTTTCTTTAAGTAGCATATACTCCATAAAACCGAGAATGTTTAAACAATTGCACTATTCTGTTCTAGGTTACTGACTGTGATGAAAATAAAGCTGAAACTATGGGAACCTTAAAACGATTGCAGAAATTAGTCCGAACCAAGAAAGCCAGTGTGCATAGTTTGGATGATGTCAACCATGTTTTAGTGCCACTCAGTAAGTAAAGACACACTGTTTGAATTTGTGTATGAATACATACCACCTCAATCTTAGGGCAGAATAAGTAGCTTCAACATATTTTTGAACAACAGCTCCCAGAATTGACCCAATAGCCTAGCTACGGGACAGGTCCACTGTGGAATCATTGGAGTTATAATTCAAAAACTAAAAATCCCCAAGCTCTGTCAATTACACCAGTTTGAAATGTAAATCCCTCAGTGCATAATACACACAAGATATTCTGCAGTGTCTCCAAAATTAGCTCAACAAATTAATGAAATCTTAGATCAGACAGCAAGCAGTAGTTTCACAACTGATTCTGTGGAGTGGTTCAGACAATACCTGAAAGAGCTTAGAAAGGTGACTGCATGAATCCCAACCCTGGTTGTCCTGGTTGCCAGCCTTGACTATGCATATATAAGAACAGATGCACAGGGACAAATTGGTCGCCAGTTATCTGGTTTATCCCTTTCGGATGTTATCTGATTTGATTCTACATTAATGATTCTTCATGACCAACACAGCATTTGCTTCTGTTATTTTGTCATGGGATGGGGGTGGGGTTGTAGAAAATTGTGCAATGTTTTAAAAAAACATTTTTTTAAAAAACCTTTCAAAGATCCACCACCACCACCACCACCACCACCACCACCACGTTTTTCTCTCTGAAGACGAAGATGAAGCACCAACATTGTGTATGAAATTAACAAAATCCCAGGACAAAAAAGTAATGAAGGAGAATACAAGACGCAAGGAAGAAACTGAGCCTAGAACAGAACTTATCTCTGCTTCCTTGGGCAGATCTTATGCTTCTAGACTGAACAACTTAGGAAATATTTCCGTCCACTCAGAAACTGAATTTCACCTATGGAGTGACTGGAAGCCTTTCCCGGATAATCAGCTACATCCCGGTGATTTCTTGATCACGAGGATAGAAGAGTGGGAAAAATGCACATGTTGTTCTCACCAGCCGCGCCTTACTAGCTCTCTCACAGATGTGGATCTCCCAAGTTCATGGGTAAGTCACTTTAATCCTGTTAAATAGCTAGTAGGAGCTGTAACAAATATAGATATATGAAATGTGTGGCATATCTGAATGTTATTGCAGCTCTTTTTTATTTTTTCCAAGTAATTTCTTATTATTTTTAAGAGAAAACAATAAGTAATACATACACAATGATATGTACATAATATACTCGCGTATAAGCCTAGTTTTTCAGCCCTAGTTTTGGGCTGAAAAAAGGGGTCCTCGGCTTATATGCAGGTCAATACTTTTAGCCACTGAGGCAAGTTTGGGTCAGTGGCTAAAAGTCATTTTAAACATTGTGCGCCACTTCTCCTGACCCCCCATGTCTAAAATGACTTTTTAAAAGGTCATTTTAAAACAATGTTTAAAATGACTTTTAGCCACCAACTCAAGCACTTGCCTTGGTGGCTAAAAGTCATTTTAAACATCACACACACACACAGCTCACAAAGGAGGAGTAGCCAGGCCCTGCTGCATTTCCCACCCTAGGCTTATACTTGAGTCAATAAATTTTCCCAGTTTTGGGGTTTTGAATTAGGGGCCCCGGCTGGTACTCGGGTCGACTTATACTCGAATATATACAGGTAATTAATTCACTTATTTTTACATCCCCCCTCCCCAACACCTCCCCAACCCCTGGGACCGAAGAACAAATTATTTTCCATACTTTCATACAGGCCCTTTAGTACGTAACACCAATATCTTTGGCTTCCTCCTAAACCTCCTTACTTTGTTCATATCGTAAGCCAACCCTTCAGTTTTTTACATTTCTCCCATATTTCTTTGGATACTTTTTCTTCCTTAATCTATCTAAAGTAACTATACCACTTTTCTTTTTTGTAATTTCCCAATCTTCCCTTTTTTGATCTTGCCAGTATGTCTGATTGTATTATTTCAAGAAGATATAAATTCCAGTTATCCTCATTCCATTTCGTAGAATCTTTCCACCCCCATGCAATCACTGCATGTGCCGCTACCAGCATTGCTTTCAATAGATATTGGTCTGCAACCCTTAATTTTTCACAGCCCAGTATACCCATAAATAATAAACTTCCATTAATTTCTAATTTAATTTTAAACCAGTTTTCTATTTTTCTGAGGATTATATTCCAAAATTATTTAACTTAAACGCATTCCCACCAAAGGTGGGAATACCAGCCTGGTTCATTGTTACAATGCCAACAATTTGGTTTGAATCCTTTTATCATGTATGCAAGTTGTGTCGGTGTTCTATACCATTTGAATATAACTTTCCTTTCTAATTCTCTAAATTTCACCAATTTTATTTCTCTAATTCCTTTCATCATTTTCCTTATATCGTCCTCCATTAATATCATCTCATTGCTCCATTTATTTTGCAATGCTTTAAACAGAAAATCTTTATCTATACCCATAAGTTTATATGTTTCACCTGTCAGTCCTCTTCCCTTTAAATCTAAAATTTTATGAATTTTCCCAAACCTCTTGTGCTCTTGTGTGGAACCTTCGGCTTGTAAGTATAACTTAACCCTATTATAAAGCCCTAACAGATTCAACCAGTATTTTTCCCCACATCATTAACTAATTCCTGAAGTGGAGTTGGTTTGCCATCCTTGAACAAGCTCTTTTTTATCTCCCACTTTTCACCAGTGTTGCTCTTTTGTTCCGTGGAATGCTATATGCAGAAAAAAGAGAGTGGATGCATAGTAGGAGCCTGGCATGCTTTACCATCACTCTATAGGCAGCATCACCTGCTAAGTAGAAACTTAAGTGTGACATGTGAAATTTCTCCTACCTAAACAATTGTGATGGTAGAGGTGGTGGTAGAGGGATATTCATATGTTAAGCTAGTGAATGGCAGAACTGGAAAAAAGGCACAAAGAGTGAATGGAACTGAAGTTAAAAGCCAGCCATCTTATCCTTCATATGTTGAAGCCTTGTTTAGACTTCACATGCTACCTTTCGGTCCTACAGTCTTCCACTCTTTGTTGTTTCCTGATACTGTTTACATTTCCCTGTTTAAATGATGAATATCCAGTGTGGTGTAGTGGGTAGAGTGCTGGAGTAAGACTCAATGGGCTTGGGTTTTACTACCTGCTCAACCGTGGAAACTGACTGGGGGTGTGGAATAGATAAAAACACTCTCAAATGTCTCACTGATCTTGAAATCAAAGATGGGCACAAATAAAAAAACAAATTGTGATATTTGTGATATAGAATAGATATTTTATTCTATTCTATTCTATTCTATTCTATTTGTCAGAAATCTCTGACTCCTCAAAAAGTCATTGCTTCATACTCACTGATGACACTGAAGAATATGAAATGATAGACTTTTAGCATTTTTTGATTCATCCACTTGTCAACCCCTTTGGGGCCCTTGTTAGGGACCTTTTGATCTGCAGCCTGTGTCACTTCCCTGAGTCCCCTCATTAGGGCTACATAAGTTGGACATCCAAAACCCGCACTTAATCAAATTTGCGGGGGTTGTAGAGGAGAGACAAAGGAAGCTTCTCAGTGCTTTTGTTGCTTCGAGGTGCATGGGGGGAGTATTTTATACATTTTAAAAGGCACAATAAACTGACAAATTGATTTTTTTGTAAAAAAGAACACCTTATGTGTGTGATGTGACAACACTGACAAATTACAAATCAGAAGAATTCACAATTTTTACAATTTGTGTCCATTCTTCCAATTGCCCAAAAAAATAAAAATTTCACTCGGTATGCACTTTTGTGCTAGGTTACAATGAGAAAAAAAATTGAACCTAGCCCAGGCACGTCCAAACTTTGCCCCTCCTGATGTTTTGGACCACAGCTCCCAGAATTCGAAGCTTAGATTGCCAATGACAAAGGACTGTGTGAGTTCTGGTCCAAAACATCTGGAGGGCTGAAGTTTGGACGTGCCTGGCCTAGCTAATGCTGCATCTCTAGAAAAATTTGAAAGATTATCCACAGTGGGACTAATGACTGATGTTTAGTATTCTGTGGCTGCAAATACTTACATGCATAAAACAGCCTCATGAAGCATAATTGAAAGCTTTTTGATTTGCAATCCGGTTATGTGCAGTTGCTGATAGCATTAGGCAGTTGTTGATCTTGTTTTTGCCAGCACCAAGTGTGCTGCAGTTAGAAGAATGTACAATGGACCCTTGTATAACAAGTGGTTTCTTTAACAGAAAATCCCCTTAAAGGAAAAAAATTCCGGAGATAGGAGAAAATCACTTAACAGAATTGCCTATGGGGCGAATCCGTACAACAGAAAAACAGTCACAATTAGGGTTTGATCTGTTTCCAATGCATTCCTATGGGGAATTTATACAAAGGAAAATTTGCTTAACAGAATTTCATTTGGAACAAATTAATTCATTTATACAAGGTACCACTGTATATCAGTATTTTAATTTTTCCTTTGGCTAGCTAATTTAGTTATTCTAACTTTTAATTTCCAAAATTTTGTTTGCATAGTTTACCTTATTCTCCTAGATAGACAAGTAGCCAATTTGTATTTTGGAAATTAAATTTAGAAGTAGTTTGATCCCAACCTCTACCCTTGAAAAAACAAACACCCCTAAATTCGAATGAGTGCCATGTGGAGAAAGAATATTTCCCTTCGTATCTTAAACTGAAGCTGGGCTTCCACTGTAGTATTTAAAGACCAGTGTTAATGTTATTTACCAGTGTGACACTCTGATGTGAAGAAACAAATGCAGTCTGAATTGTTTACTGTTAGAAGATGGTCATAGTAAGAAAAAAAGTGTTTCCAGAGATCTGAGTGTGCTTTAGCATTAATCAGAATATACACCGGTTGATCTTGATTTTAGTTAGAGATAGGCAGACTGGTAATTAGACATTTGCAGCATGAAAAGTCATCTTCCGCATATTGCCAGTCCATGGAGTGGTTCCTATAAACAAAGAAGCCTGCAACACCTTATATTGTTACTCTGCAATTCTCCTCATTATCTGTTATGTAGTTCCTTTAATTAAAGGGAGCTATGCTTCTTCCTTGTCTACTCCCAGCAGGCTTTCCTATTTTCAGCTTTGTAGAAACATTTCTCGTCACCTTCTTTCTTTCTCTGTGTCATAGTAAAATGAATAAATATATCAGATAATTTTGGACAACATTAAGAGTATTTGGGGTAACTAACAAAATTGTCCATGGTATACAGGTATGTATCAGGCACAAAACACATTGACATACACATGAATGTGTCTTTTCTTCTTTGCACTCACAAAGTATTCAGTGAAAAAACAACAGACCTACACAACACATTCTTAAATTCACATCAGCTCTACCAACTCCAGTCCATAGCCTATTAAGTGACTTCTAAGTTACCTAGTTCTTTGTGTGACTTGGTGATAGCATTTCCTAGGGTTTAAGCCATTTGGAGAGGTGGGCAATTCTTTCCACATGTTAGCCTTGCCATTATTTATCATTTCTCCAGGACTTACAGGTGTTCTGAAAAAACTTTTGCTTTATTTTAGTCCACGAAGGGCTGGGTAGTAGTCAAAACCTGGATATATATTTGATCTAGATTAGATATGGGCACGAAACATTTTTTTTTCATTTTTCTGTTTTGTTTTGCTACAGAACAAAACAAAAAATGAAGTGCCCCTTTTTAAAAAATGAAACGGAATAGAAATTTTCATTTCATTCCATTTCATTTTCATTTATTATTTATTTTGACAAGCACCACAGGCCAGCTGGTTGGTGCTAGTTTTTTTTTAAAAAAAAGCTCAGAGTGGCCCATGGGCCAGCTGGTCAGTGCTAGGCTAGAAAAAATTGCTGACCGGTCCATGGGCCAGGATGTTCTGAAAAAAGCTTTTCCTTTATTTTAGTCCAGGAAGGGCCAGGTAGTAGCCAAAACCTGAATATACATTTGATCTAGAGATGGGCATAAAATGAATTTTTAATTTCATTTTTTGTTTTGTTACAGAATGAAGCAAAAAATGAAGTGCCCTTCTTATAAAAGGAAATGAAACTAAATGGAAATTTTCATTTCATTCTGTTTCATTTTCATTTATTATTTATTTTGACCAGCTGGTTGGTGCTATACTTGAAAAAAACTGTTCTGTGGGCCAGCTGGTCAGCACTAGGCTGGAAAAAGGTGCTGACCGGCCTGTGGGCCATCTGGTCAGTGCTAGGCTAAAAAAGAAAAAAAGTGCCAACCGGCCCACCGGTCAGCTCGGCAGTGCTAGGCTAAAAAAGAAAAAAGCACTGACAGGCCCACAGGCCAGCTGGTTGGTGCTAGACTAAAAAAAAGTGCCTACTGGCCCGCAGGCCACCTGGTCGGGAGAGCTGGGCAGCACTAGGCTAAAAAAGAAAAAAAAGTGCCAATCAGCCTGCTGTAAAAGAACATCAAAAAGAAACAAAAAACCATTGCACTAAACTTGCCATCAGGACCCCAAATCTATATTATGTCAATTAAAAAATGTTTGGTGTCCAAAGACAGAGAGAAATGCTCATGTGAATTCATAAAACATGACATTTGAAGGAATGATTTCTTACATGGTAAACCAGAATTTTGTAACAGGTAGCCTTCGCCTACCTTCCTTCCTTCCTTCCTTCCTTCCTTCCTTCCATAGCTAAAAGACTACAGCATGCTAGTATCATTTACAACCAGTCCTTAAACCTCTTCATGGAGACACATAGACACACTGCGTAATATATACACATTCACAATCTTCATTTTTTTTTGCCCCATCCCATGATCAATGTTATACATTCCATTTTTCTTATTAAAGACCATTTGAGAATTAAAAAGATGAAATTCAGAGGCGACATTAGCTCTCTGGGCATTAAAATTCATTCAAGAGTCCTACTTAACTAAATTATGTGCTTGTAATCTTACCTACATTGGTCTTTCATTCTATTTGGTATTTTCCACAACTACTCCAGAGGTCAAACTTTCAAGGACAAAGATATAATCAGGTCAGCCTTCAAACTGCTATAATTTTTCTGATGCATGAAGAGAGGGAATAGATATAGGGTGGGCACTATATCTCATGAAATGGTCTTTCTTCCTGTTTAACAATAAATATTCTAGTGAAAGGAAGCTCATATATTACTCTACATATGAATTCTCTTTTTATTAATCACACAGGTGTTAACGGTGGCAGAAAAGGGATTAATGTTTGAATTATCAAGGTGGCTTTATTCCCCCCAAAGGTTTATATGCTGCTTTGAGAGCAGGAGGACTTACCAAGGGTACACCAATGTGTAATTGGATTTGTTTGGGCAATAATTAGTATAAAACACAAAATGTGTATTCTCAAATTTGGTCACAAATGTATTACCAGGTGGGCTGTGTTCTTGTAGTGTTTCTTCTTCAGTTAGTGTATTGACCGTTGAGTCAAGTCATTATGATAAGATATTTTGCCCTTCCCAGTATGTCATTCTTGACCTCATTTCAAGAATACATGGTAGAGAGTCATCTATGATTTAAAGTGAGGTAAAACTATTCAAAATTCAGGAAGACAGCAGCTTAATATAGAGCCCAATAAAGGAATAATCATCTCCTGCATTGACTGGAATTTATTTAGTACCAGAGACAGCGTGTGAAAAGAACTGGTGCCCCACTCTGGAATTTTGGATTGAGGTGCCACTCCATCCTTGGACCATACTAGGCTCACTATTGTTAAATAGAATAAGTTGTGATTTAATGGAATCAAGGACACACATGCCTGTTTATTATGTAATTAAATGAAAGTTCTGAAAGAAAAGAGGTACAATAATGTGTTTGTAATCTTTCTTAGCTAGGCAGTCCATTTTGCTCAATTCTCCTTAACATGATATTGCTCCATCTGAGTTGCATAAATATATTGAATGACCAGAATCATAAAATCAAAAAGATACCTAATCTGAAAGGTAATAAAGAAGTTTCAAGCACCTGTTTCTCTAGAATATTGTTAAGTACCAAAAGACAGAAGCCGTTTTAAAACATACAGCAGTTGCTCCTTATTTCTCATTTAAGTATTAGTGGAAGAGGAAGGAGGGAATACAAGAAAAATAATTGTATATTATAAGGAAGGGTGCAAGATTACCCTTGAAGTTGTTGGTATGTGGTGGAGTAGACCCATGCTGTTGTTTAGCATTTCAAACCCACAAACACACTAAGGCAAAGACTTGTCCACCCAAAGGAACACAAAAGGAGCAATATAGTATATGCAATCCAATACAGTGAGGAGTGTGCAAACCTCTATAATGGTGAGAAACTAAAAAGCCATTAAACAGAAGGATGGCCCAGCATAGGAGGGGCAACAGCTCAGGACTAGAATCAGCAAAACACCTCCATTTGAAGCACAAAGGACACTCATTCAAAGATGAGGATGTGCACATAGTAGACAGAGAAGATAGTGGTTTGAGTGGTATTTCAACAATACCCAGACAAATCAAAAGTACTTCACACCTTCACCACTAAGGCCATAGCTAACGACCCATACTTTATGGATTACAGCACTTTAGGCCATTGTTCACCTTAAGGCTATTGAGACTGTTGTCTACCTAACAAACTTATTCAGGCCATTGTGCATCTTATGAGCCTATTTCAAACCAGGGTGACAAGTGAACTATAAAATGGAAGACTCGAGGACTCACAACTAGCTTTCTTCAGACTGACAAAGCTGTTTGGATGAGCAGTGAAACATTTCTATCTCTCAAGAAAAAGAAGTCCAGGTGCCATGACTAAACTTCCAGATAAAATCACCTGGATGACTGAGAATCTTCACAGACATATTAGCATAGTAAATCAGTGTAGGCCCTTTGGAATCAATCAAACCTATGATAGAGTTGACATATTGAAGAGTTGGTTCTACTCTAGTGGAATTCACTACACAAAGCAATAGGGTTTTTTTAGGTTTGTTTTTCAGCAAACAAAGTGCCTGGGGCTGGGGGGAGGTGGAGAAAGAGAAGAGAGTAGGGTTCAGCAACTGTCAGGTTCGCTTTTTTAATTTTAGCACATTTTACAAGAGCTCCCCAGTCACTACTATTCTTTTGCAACAGTCACTTTTTTCTGTATTACTGCTTCCCCTCCCTTTCAGTTTCTAAGCTGTTAAGCAGTAAATAAGTACTGAGTCAAACATCCAGGGTTCAGAAGTGGTATTGGTTTGGGTGGTAGATTCATGTTTTATTTGTCTTTGTTCAAGTGTTCTCTCCCCCCCCCCATCTCAAATATTTTCATTTGATTTCTGATGTTTATCTGCAATGAAAATTTGGTTTCTTTGGGAGAGTTGATGGCAGGTTTTTTCGGATCTTGCTGGTTCAATTCATTGGCTACTTTCTGTGGCACGTATGTGTTTCATTTCTGTCCAGTTTAGGCCATGAATTCCAAAGTCAGGGGAAATAAATGACTTATACTGGATTCATTTCTTTTTTAGGAAAACTAATACTGCTACCTAAAAATGTCTACACCAAATCATCTAAAATGTGGCAGCTTTGATTCCCTTAAAAGGAAGAATGACGTTGCACAGTTCTTTTAAGTGTATCAAGAAATAAAAACTACCCTTTAAGATGCTCAGAAATGTAAGCAATCTCCTGTACCTGCAATGTTGCATGAATAATCCTGTCCTAAGTTCCTCCTGTGCTTGTAAATTTCATTGAGTTCTGAAAAAGAGAAATAATAGCTGTGTTTATTTCCTCTGAAAGTGAACAGGATGCACCAACTTTCAGGTTTCTTAATTAATTGCTTGGAATCAGTCTGAGCTGAAGTGTACCAAATTGTACTAAATCAGAATCTGTACCAAATTTTGTGTCACCCATCTTCAGCACACATCTCTCCATAAATTATATACATATAAAATTTCAATAATCTAAATAGAGAAAATATGTGATAAATTATGACTGAGAATAATTTCTGAGAGTATAAACTATTGCAGCATTCCTCCTTCTCGTGGAGAAACTTACTGGTAAACTTACCGTTTCTCTTCACACAAACCATATGAGAATTTCAAAAAGTCATTTGTACACACCTATAATCATAAGTAGGGGAATGGTGGCTCAGTGGGCTAGAGCACTGAAAACTGTCATCTGCAAAGTCGACAGCTCAGCAGTTTGAATCCCGGGTGCCACGCAGCAGAGTGAGCTCCTGCTGTTAACCCCAGCTCCTTCCAACCTAGCAGTTCGAAAGCATGTAAATGCAAGAAGATATACAGCTACCACTGTAAAAAGCGGAAAGGTAAAACAGTGTTTCCTTGCAGCCATGCCGGCCACATGGCCACGGACTCACTCAACATTGGCTCTTCGGCTTGAATACGGAGATGAGCACCACCCCTAGAGTTGGACACGGCTAGCATGCATATGTGTGGGGAACCTTTACCTCTACCTTATAATCAGAAAGATCTCCTAATGGCATTGGAACACCAAGGAATGAGAATAATTAAATAGTTATAGAATAAGCAGGATAAAAGCTGCATAATAGACTGCAATGGTTTGGACATTTGCTGACCCATCATTCCTCCAAACTAGCCCAATACTGTTTCCGTGGAAGCCTCTGAAAGGGAGAAGCTGAAGGAGCAGCACCCAAGGCCTCTTTCTTTTAATTTTGCCAGGCTCTCTTTCTTCTTCTCTTTTTGTCTTCCTTCCTCTTCCTTGAATATTTCAATGAGATCTAGCAGACGCCAGAGTGAAGTCACATCCTCAGCAGAATCAGGAAGTTTTATCTGACTTCTGCGTATCATTCACTCTTGCATGCTAGCTGAGGAAATAAAGCAATCAAGCAATTTTCTCTTGTAAGGATATTTTAAATACATCTCAGTTGTAAGATGTTGAAGAGGAAACCCTCCAATGCTTCAGAGAAGGAGAAATCTCAAAAACCAAAGGTAAGAGCAGTTAGCCTTTTAAAAATTGACTTGAGATTAAAAAGCAATGGTGTTCCATCGTGCTTAAACCAGGCTAGGCTGAGTAACATTAAAATTACAGACTTCACATCTCTGCCTACTTGCCACAGTTCACTGTGACAGAGGACAGCTTGACATGGCCATTATGGAGCAGTTCTGTGGCAACAATTTTGTACAAATAGCTCTTCCCATAAAAATAGGAAGGCAAAAGATATTGGGTCAAAGTTACTGCTCCCAAATACTCATCACAGCTCCAAATGTTCAGTAACTACAGGTAGCCTTGAAATTCTTTCAGTGTGCTATCCTAAGACAAGCCCAAATTTAGTTTAAGCCTGTTCTGATGTTAGCTATATATTCAGGCCCTAATTCAGAGAAAAACACATGCACCTACCTACCAATCTGATAGGGACTAAAAGACTAGATCAAGTACAGTACTCATCTTATTCAGAGGAGACAGAGTACAGTTAGAGGGGCTTAAGTTCATTGTGAGGGGTCCCATTCATTTTCATTTCAACTGCGTCTACTCTGGGTAGGACTGACGTTGGATTTAGCTTAATGCATTGAGTGCCAATGAAGGCAGTACTATCTCTTTGAGTACAGTTGCATGCATGGTTTCCAATCCATTGTTTTATAAACATGCAACTTACTTTAGAGCCTGTTTCCATGTACTGTATATTTTTTCGTAGAGGAATCAAATAGTTCCAGGTTTGAAAGTGGTTCTTTAAGAAAGGTATTACTCATATAATACATACTGCAATTGAATGACGATCATTTAAAACTAACGCTCTGTGTAGTACAAATGTCATTTATTTTCCTTATCTACTTGTGTATACAGGTGCATGGCTTTGTTATGAAGCATATTAAACTATCATATTATAGAAATATGCTGTGAATTAGCCATGAGGTATACAGGAAGATTGGAGTGTGCCTCGTTTCATATATAAAGCAGTCAGATTTTGTTTCAGTGTATTTGAAAAGAAATAGTCAGTCTGAGGGGAGCGTTTATTGGACAGTAATGCGGCCAGCAGCACTGTGCTGGAAATTTTGTTTGTCTGAAGTGCTGAATGTGTAGCCTGTAGAGACTTTAAATCTGAAGAACTTAATTTGAAGTTGTGAGGGGTTTATGTTGTGTAATAAAGTTTTGCATATAGTCTCTGACTTATAACATGCTGCTGCTGACCTGTTTTTTTTTTAAAGTGTCCTCTCTAAACTGTATTACTGAATGTGCAGACATTACATAGGGATTACTGTACTAATAAACTGCATTGGCACAATTTTAGTGAAAATTCTAAATCCATTCAATAGCAGAGATTCAGGAGAAAGACTGCCATTTGAAGAGTTTCCCTGATCAAACCGGTAAAACGTTGATTGGTGAATGTGTTGAATTAGCTTTCTCTCATTTTTTTAAGTTAAATGGTCTTGAGAGGAGGTTATTTTGTAAGAAACAGTGCAACAACTCACAGAAAGGACATGGCACAGCATGGCAATGCTGTATGAACTTCAGATGTTAGATAGTTCTCTGAAAAAGTTGACTGTTGGCTACCTTATTTCAACAAAACTACAGTGACTTGTGCTTGCTTGCTTTGTATATAATCTATAGTGTAGTTCTTACCGCATAGCATATAATGTCAAAATGGGATGATAGCTACATAAGAATTTATTTATTTATTTATTTATTTATTACACTTATATACCGCTACCTACTTCCCAAACGAGAACTCAGGGCGGTTCACACAAAAGAAAACACAAAAAGCAAAGACAGTAACAGCGGCAGGGGCAGACTTACAGCATATGGGCGAAAGAACAAAAAAATATATTTGAATATTTATTATTTGAATATTAATATTTGAATATTTATATATGGAAATTTAATGCAAAAATTCCTTCTAATGTTTTTCATTAACTCCCAACCCAGGACATGGCAACTATTCTTTACTTCTTTCCGAAAATTTCTATGGTAGTTTTTTAAAAAAAAGTTTATTATTTGTGTGTTGAGGGTACTTTTTTAGGTTTCAGAAGGAATATCTAAAACTCTATATATGTTTTCTCCTTTTTGTCTGTTTTCTTTCATTTTGTAGAACTTATTTCTGCTGAAGTATCAGTGGATATTTTTGATAATGGGGTTTAATAATGTAAACTTCTCTTTAAAAGAGGCTGCTCAGATAATCATCTACAGATGGATTCATAATTTTACCTAGTCTGATATTCAGTGTATTGCAAATGTAACAGGTTTGAATAGCTCTATGCCACATTCACATAAACGAACACAGTGGTAAATCTTGGCCTAAACTTCCTAATAATGATTTCTGATGTAAGGAGATGCAGCTGTACTTCCTGATGCCTTCTCAAACAAAAAGGGTGGGGGAAAAGCAGATCAATCAGTTCCACTGAGAGTAATTTTGAAATGTGAGCCAAGGGAAAAAGAAATTGTTTTTTTTTTCATTGACTTTGAATTGGTAGAGAGGAAAATGAATGGATTAGTTATAAATACTAATATTTATTCAGATTGAGCATGATCGATATTACAACTCTTATATTTTAATTTTATACTATGACTTTCCAGTAGAAAGTCTCATAGGAGGCTGCATCAGTGGAGCTAACAGAGGAGTTGACTCACCAAATCCCCACTGATTCAATGGGTCTAATCTACGTAGTTGTGGCTTATTCCTGGATTTCAGTCATTTTACTCAAGAATACTTGTAAGGAATTAGAGGGGGAAATATTTCGTCAAATAAAATCTTGTACAGTGGTACCTTGTATAAAGGATATAATTCATTCCAAATCAAATTATGTTAAGCAATTTTTCCTTTATACAAATTTCCCATATTGAAAACAGAGTAACCCCTAATGGCGACCATTTTATGTTGTATGGATTCGCCCCATATGTGACTCTGTTAAGCAAATTTCACCTATCTCTGTAATTTTTTATGTTGTACAGATTTTATGTTATACAAACTGTTTGTTATATAACAAATCACATTGATTTGTGAGCCAGAATAAGAAGTTTTCTGATCCCCAGCTGTAGACCATCTATCAGCCCTATCTTCTAATTTAGGTTAGTATAATTGGCATTTAAAGTAAAGAACATCATGTACTTACACTTAGATTTGGCAAACTATTATTCAGTTATTAACCATGTATGCATAATGACTGATAGTGGGTTAAAAGCAAGGGATAAACAGAAAGAAACAGAGGACAGCTTTTCAGCTTCAGCTTTTGCTGTTTATACTACGCGGCTGTCTGAGTAGCTCAATGATTTAGTTAACTGACTCTGGAGAGAGTAATTGGGGTGTTCAGTTATGTACTGTGCCTTCTGTGAGTAGAGCCAGCTTGTGTGGCCACAATCCCAGCACGACCTCAGAAAAAGGGAATTGTAAACCACCTCTGAGTGCTTTCTCCCTGGAAAACCCTGAAAAGGTTCACCATAAGTCAGAGTTGGCTTGATGTCACACTACTACTACTACTACTACTACTACTACTACTACTACTACTACTACTACTACTACTACTACTACTACTACTACTATACTACTACTTAGGTAAATACTTGGGTAAATACATACTACTGTTTAATTACAAGAGGCCTCACATATGTTAAACTATATTTCTGGGGGAGCCTATAAAAACTTGCTTTCCCATTCCTGCAGTTGTATCTGGTTCCTATTTATTGGGCATTCTCCATTTATTTATTTAACGGACTCACCATATGTCCCTTTCAGTGTACAGCTAGTATTTTGAATCCTTTTAATGTTAAACCATCTTGGTGCTATGCTAACAAACCAGATGTGTCTTAATAAAGTCTGTCTTCACAGTCCGCTTCATTTCAGAATATTTTTACAATGATTATATACGTCAATAAAATAGGTCTTTGACGGGAACAGCGTGTGAGGGGAAAAAACAAAATAAAAGCGATCTCGTGTTTGTCACATCCAATTTTGCAACTGTTTTCCTCTAAGCAGACTGTTACCAAATTTGCCATATGCTTGGGAAATATTTAAAGCACCCATCTGTAGTTACAAAGACAGCGGTAGAATTTCACAATCGACTTCCTTGTCGGCCCAACTTTCATGAAAAACAGCTCGCGTTCCTAAATGCTATCAATAAGCATGCTTAAGCAATGCTGCAGTAAGAGTCGTTTACTTTTATTTTCATTCAGTTCTGTGCATGTTCGTTCCCCTCTCCCCTCACTTTCTATTACATGCTATGCTTTTAAGGGTGGTTCTTTGTTTTTTGGCCCTAATACTCATCGAAGACTGACAAAGCTGCTTGGATGAATAGTGAAACGTTTTCAATTTCACAAGAAAAGAAGTTCAGTTGCCTTGACTCAATTTCCAGATAACCTCACCTGGATGATTGAGAATCTTCACAGATATAATACTGATTTAAATTAAAATATCCATTTAAAATTTTAAAAAACTTCTTTTAAATTTTAAAAATCCAATTTTAATTTGAAAAAAAAAATCATTGTTTTTTTTATCCACCCTGCTAGTTATTTAAATCATGATTTGATTTACAGTAATTCAAATATGTTCTGCACATACTTAGATGCAGAAGAGCGAAGCACAGCAGAACAGCTTTCTTTTCTGATAACTGCAAATATGGATAATTACAGGTGCATCTTCGCTCTTTTCCTAATGTTGAAATGTGCAGGAATGGTAAATAGTATCCTTATCCAGGGCTGGAGATGTGTATGGAAACAACAGATGAAATTCACTTAACCTGAGGAACCAGTTCCTACGCTTCATTACATCATATCTTTCTGTAACTGAAAACTGGCACGTGACTGGGTGAACTATCTCAGTTTTTAAAACAGTGACAGGTGCCATTTATGATGTTTTATCCACACTTGTGTTACACTTATGTCATAAATGTGCACTGGTGAGCAAGGTGCAGGGCACATGGCAGACTAGTGGCTTGGTTTGTTCTAAATGTATGCAGAAGAAGGACTCTTACGGATTGGGTCAGTGACAGTTTGTGACTGGGTTCCTTCCCAATGCATGCCCCTGTCCTGGCCCACTAGCTGCCCACAGATCAAACAGAGTCTTTTGATGTTTGGTGCTGATCCCCTGTGTTATGGCAGACAGAATGATTTCCAAAACAGCAAGCACAAAAAGAATATCAAACTTATTGTCATACTATAAAGATGGAACACAGATATATAGTAGTTCTAGGTTTTGGAGGCCAAGATCTGCAATGTGGAGTAATATGCAGTTAATGAATATTAACTAGGGTTAATCAAAGTGCTTTCTACTGTTATTTCAAAGTCATTTCTGAGGAACAGCTTTAAAATATAAAATCTGAGATTTATTTTAAAAAATTGAGCCCATAATTAATCAGCTATTCTTAATATCACAGCAGCTAGGTATTTTATAATATTCTTGGCAGTCACATTTTCTTCCATTTGCATTTTTTCTAAGAATAATTAGAGCTGATGATGAGCTGATGATAAACTATGTTCTTCCAGCTTCCAACTGAGTAAATTTATGCTGAGAGGTAACAGGGGCAAATGCATCTGCTGTGAAAGGTCTTGAGTACAATGTGGCAAGAAGGCAATTGTCAAGGCATTTGCAACCTTGCAAAAGCATCTCAAAGAAGCAGCGTCTGACTCTGAAGAATTCTGCTAGAAATACCTGTAAGCCTTATCAGATGAAGTCCGCAAGTGTAATGCTGTAGAAAACAAGGCTCTCTGCACAGAGATATAAAAAGAACTGCTGGGGTGACATTACAGATAAGGCTTTCCTGTTTCCTGCAGGCCTTGTAAATTAAAGTAGGTCAGAGCTAACATTGGTTATTTTATTATACAGAGACTTGTGTGGCCTCATATTCAAAGTACATGCAGCCAACAATACTAACTCTTTTCTTGCATTTTTTCATACCTTGTTTAGACTGAAAAATCTCTGGAACATTTGGGGTGCTTTAGAACCCTCCATTTATTTCAAGGGAGCTTGCAGAGAAGGACTTTCCAGGATCACCTTAGGATATTTGTGTTCCACAGATAACAGGATACTAACATTTTTGAGTTTGGAAACTCAACCTGCTGATCTTAGTTAGGGAAGACCCACTGGGAGTCTTGGTGGATCACAAATTGAACATGTGTCAGCAGTATGATGCGGCGGCCAAGAAAGCCAACACAGAAGGGGAAGTGATAGTACAGTTGTGCCCTGCCCTTTCGCGGTTCATATACTGCGGTCCCGGTATATTGCAGGTCTCCAATATATGAAAATAAGGCCCACCGGGGTAAGGAGGAAAGGCCTTCCCAGGCCCATCAGAGGCCCTAAAAGTGCTTCCCCGCAAACCGGAAGTGACTTCCGGTAAACCAGAAGTGACCTCCAGATCACTAGAAAGCACTTTTGGGGCTTCTGGGGAACTGGAAAGTCCCCTGTAGGCCTGTTTGGGGCAGCACCAGGCCTGGGGTAAGTAAAAGAGCCCCCAGAGGTCCAACCCAGTCCTGACCTGAACTAGCATCCGCATATTGCGGATTTTCAATTATTTATTTATTTATTTTCAGACTTATATACCGCACCTATTTCCCCAAAGGGGACTCAGGGTGGTTTACACAATACCATAGCAAATAAAACAGATAAAAACAATAAAACAATCAACAGCGGTGTCCAGGACGGCAAGCCAATGTTAGGAAGGGCAGTGAAGGGGGGGGAAACTAACCCCTGCAATAGGTGGGGGTTTACTGTACCACTCTATTCTGCTTCGATCAGACCCTATCTGTAGTACTGTATTCTGTGCACCTGGATTTAAAAAGGATGTTGACAATCTTGAATTGGTACAGAAGAGGGTGGCCAAGATGATTGAGGGTCTGGAAGAAATGTCTTACGAGGAGCGGCTTAGGGAACTGGGAATGCTTAGCCTTACAAAAAGAAGACTGAGAGGGAATATGATATCTATGCTTAAATATTTGAAAGGATGTCACATTGAAGAAGGGACTGTTTTTTTTCCCATGGCTTCGGAGACTAGGACATGGGGCAGTGGTCCCAAACTACAGGAAAACAGATTCAATTTAAACATTAGGAAGAGTTTCACCAGAACTGTTGGTCAGAGCTGTTCGGCAATGGAATATGATGCCACGGAGGGTGGTGGAGTTTCCTTCTTTGGAGGTTTTTAAGCAGAGGCTGGATAGGTATCTGTCGGGAGTCCTGTGATGGGGGTTCCTACATGGCAGGGGGTTGGACTAGATGGCCCTTGAGGTCTCTTCCAACTCTATGATTCTATGATTCTGTGAATCAGTGGGATTTAAAGAAGTATTGACTTAGCCCCCAAGTTGGGACAAGCAATTGAATGCTAGCATTTGCTTCTTTGTTACAATCACATTTTTCTTCACTCATCTCCATATGCCACAACATTTAAGAGTTTAAACGGTTTTGCCAAAGATACTCAGGATAATGTAGGAAGTTATAACAATGCAAGCCTTTCATAATATGGTGTAAATTTATAAAACAAGTCACTCCACCTTCACATTAACACAGCAAGATAAGTACAGATGTCTTCTGGTTCTTGTTTGGACCCAATTTTCTATCCTCCCTCCTTCTGACTTCAAATATTGAAATTTATAAACAGTTGTTTAATCAATTCTGATATTAGGAGGAAAATTCAAGACACATTTTGATGCATGTGTTGTATTTCCAAACCCAACTGCTCCTCATCAAACATTGAACCTCACGTGCCTCACAGTATCCTGCCTGTAGCTCCGTCTTTCTCTCTCTCTCTCTCTCTCTCTCTCTCTCTCTTGACAACTTTGCAAATCAAGAGGAGAAACAGAGGATGTGGTTAAAAGTTCTTTTTGTGTGGTGACAAATATCTTCCAGGAAATCCATGTCAGATGATTCTAATCTACTAACCACGTTAACATTAATATCTAAATAACTGCAAGCAAATTAACCATCCAGGTAGATAAATAGAGAATAGAAAGCACCTAATAGTACCTAAATATCTGTTTGAGATAGTCTGACAGGATCTACCTTGGTTATGCACTGTAGATTCCCCACCCCTACAGCTGCTGTGGTTCGCCGTAAGATTACTTTGGTCATTGCTGCAATTTCAACATCTTGTAATTTTTAGCATTGTAGCATAAGTTATCACGTGTATTTTCAGCAATCACGTGTTTAATCACTATGTTTCTTCTTTGCTATTTCCCTGGCTCACGTGAAGCAGCTTGCTGTGTTCTTCACATAGGAGTCCCAAATGAAGGCCCTCTTTGGGGGCAAGATCGTGCATAGTGTATGAGTTTTCACATTCCAGGCTTTTCTTCCTTCACTAAATCACAGTAGGAGCAAAAACTGCTTTTTGTCTGACAGCAGTACTTAGCAGACCCCGAATCCAGGTATCTGAATGCAAAATTAAGGCATCTTCTTACTGAGCTCATTGATGCTTGGCCTTCTTCCCATCAATCATCTCATTGGGGGTGGAGGGAGAAAAACACTATTGTAGATTAATCTTCCAAAAGATGGGTAAATTATCTTTACTGTACCCTGATCTGTGGTAGTTTTGTCCTTCTGTTCTAAATATTGATGATGGGTGTGTGGGGTGTGTGTGGGGGGGAATTATAATTACGTGTGGGGTGAAACTGTATAGGGTGCAGAATAACTGCTGCAGTTTCCTCCATTTTTGACAAGGAGACTTAATCAAATTTTGTGTTTGGAATTTGAAGGAACCAGAGTAAAAGATATTATCCCATGGCAGTCTTCAAAAGTGAGGGACACCTTGGGTCACCATGACTCTAGATACCTCATTGTTGAATGTAAAGCAACAATAAATCAAAGGAAAACAAAACAAAAATACCATTCAGTCTGATAAACCGATTTCATTGTGGAAGTTTATAGATTACAATTCACTTCCACTGACCTCTTGAGTGCTAGGATTCATTATTTCTTGGATTTATATCCCGCATTGGGAAATTAAGGAAACAAATGGAACTCACTGAGAACTCTATGAAAGCTGATCCCACCTGTTCTATCTTTGTCAGTTCTGCTACCACCATAAAAAGGAGTTTCACATAAGCCTGTACAGTAGGACCCCAGTATCCACTGGGGATTGGTTCCAAACCTTCCCATGGATAATGAAAACAGTGGATAAAAGAAAATGCCAAAAAACCCTGCTGTTTTGTGACAGTAGCTTGCTTTATGGCTGTTATTTTGTGACAGTAGCGTGATTACGGCTGCTGAATTATTTATTTAATTATTTTCATCTGCCAGCTGTGGATTAGACATGGGCACGGAGCGGCAAAATTGTCGTTTCCGTTTTTGGTTATCGTTTCCGTTACGTAACGGAAACAGTAACGATAATCACACCACTCCAGCTTGAACCCGACCCGAAAAAAGAAAAATTGGGTCGGGTTTTTCGTTGTCGTTAATGGCATCGCAGCGATCACGCAATGCCAAGCAGCACAGAAAAAAAGTTTTTAAAAAAACCCCGACTCCCGGCCAAAAAAGCAGGCGAAAATATGCCTGCCTGAGGACACCTACCAGAGAGGTGGTTTCTGGGGGGGGGGGTCCCCGGCCTCCCCCCCCTCTCCTGTCCTGGGCTGCTTGCACCAGGCTGGGGGGGGGTCATCCTCGTCGTCTGTCTCGCTGCATGCCACACCGGGGGGAATCCAAAATGGCGACCACAATTTTTCTTTTGAAATTGTGGTCAAAAACACACCAAATCACCACAGAAACATGTGAAATTTATTTATTTTAAATGCCTGATTTTTAATAGTAGCAGCAGTGGGTTTTTTATAGCAATATAACGTCGTATTGATTTTATTTTATTTTATTTTATTTTTTATTTTTTTAGACCTGCCCATTTGGGCTGGGCATGGGATGGGACCATGCAAATGTTTTGAACCATTCCACCAATGGCATTGCCAGGTTTTTGACTGACACTTCTGGATGTCTCGGAGGGCATAAAAAGCCAAGGCACCTTCCAGAAATCGCAGTCGGGTGTATGGATGTGGTTGAGGGAGGAGGGCTGGCTGCTGGTGCTGGTGTGATCTGATTGAGATTGAGGAGGGAGGCTGGAGGCTTTAGGATTTAAGTTAGGCAGGCAGGGAGGGAATTGAATTTAGAAAATAATTTCTTTGATTCCCTGCAGCTTTGTCTGCTGAAGGGAATAGCAGTTTATTCTTTATTTCTTCTCTAGCAGTTTGTGAGGATTTTTTTCTGATATTGGATAAAGGGGGAGGTTCGACTGGGAGTGGGAGGTGTGGATTTATTTTAAAAATATACAGTATTATATACTACCATTTATTTTCTATTTTCCCAACTTCAATTTGCTTGCACACACACACATTTGCGGTGCAAGCCAAGAACAGAACCTCTATCCTAAGTGATATCCTAACTGCCCACTCGCCCATCTGCCCGCGCCGCCACCTGCCCACTCACCCGCCTGCGGCCGCCGGCCACCCACGTGCCCACCCGTGCCTCCCCCCTGCTGCTGTCACTGCCCGCCCATGGCCCCCCGCCACCGCTGCCCGCCTGCACCTTCCCCCCGCCGCCCGCCACCCGCCCTGCCCTCCACCCAGGGCGCAAAAACACCTAGCGCCAGCCCTGATTGTGGGATGCCCCTATGCTCTGAGGGAAGTCAAATCGCTCTAAATCGCAGTGGAAATGACAAACGACAAACGAAATGACAAATTTTTGAAAAATTTCACGACAAACGGAAACAACCCGAAACAGACCAGTTCCGACAAACGAAAACTTGAAATGCCATTTCTTCTTGTCGTGCCCATGTCTACTGCGGATAACTGAATCAGTGGATAATGAATCAGTGGATATGGGCATCCTATTGTAAGGTCTACCTATGGAAATGTCCATGCTTAATGTATGGATCCATGGATGTTGGCCTACAGTTCCTTCATTGCCTGGATACCCCTTCATGTAACTAATCCATGAAGGGTATCTATGTTATTGTATAGTGAGTTTAATCCCTTCAGAGTAAAAGGAGAAGGAACAAAAATCAATTTAACACTGAACTTTTAATTCCTTGCAGAAGATGAACTAAGCTTTTTTCATTTTGTTTTGTTCTAATTCAGCTAAATGATGATTGAATTATGGAGATACAGTACCTTAACCTAAATTTATAGTAGTACAAATTGTTTCATCATTTGAAATATCCCGCTGCTTTTTTGTTCATGAAATGTAGTGGTATTTGTATGTTTTTATTAATCCTTAGTAAATATACAGTCTGAAGTTTGAAGGATATATTATATGACTTAGTAAGGAAAGAACATGAATTGAGTTGTAGGGCTCAGCTTGTTTGGTTGCCTGATTAAGCTTAGCAGGACTACTTTTCAATAAAAAGAATAATGTGCTTATCATTTTTAATGCACAAATGGCAGAATCCTAGTATTGATTTGCATTCGCGTGAAGGCATTGGCATGTGCCTTAGCAGATTGTTGTTAGGCAACATGGTGATGGTGGTGCTTCTGGAAGCATGCCTGGCTGCATGTGCCTGGAAACGCAACTAGCACCTTGTTAAGGAGGAGCAATTTTCTGCCAAGACTTTCACAGCTTCCACTACACAAACATAAATTGCCATTTGGATTCTCACCAATGATTATTAGGACCTCACTGTAAGGAAAATGGAAATAGGTCTGTCACAAGGTGAATGACATGGGTATAATATTAAGCAAAGAGACTTAGCTTGCAAAGGCTTAGGGGTGAAGTGTGTGCTTACTGAACTTGGTTGAGAATTTTCAGAGGAAGAAATATTTTTAAAGGAAAACATCACTTCAGAGGAAAGATGGTTGAAAGCCTTCTGTCACTGAGATGAAAACTTAGCCTATATATGACCTGTCCATGAGGCAGGCTCCTACACACCCACTGCAGTATGTCATTCATTCAGCAGGAAACTACCTTTCGTCACACTTTTGTTTCCTTTTTCTTTCCAACAGAAGTGTGTCTGTAAATGGACTGTGCTTCCAGAATTTTCTTTTACACTGGGCTGATAGTGCATGGGGGGTTACATTTCTTGTTGTAAACATGTTGTAGTCTTATTCACTTGCCAGACTGCCATCCAACAGGCTCCAATTATTTGAAAAATACTGTGTGATAACAATTATTAGAAACATGATCAACCTTCTATTTATTTTACATCTGGGGGGGGAATCATTTTTACGGATTTACGGTCTACTAGGGTATATAAGTGAAAGTGATTTGAGGACACTGCAGTCCGATAATATATGAAATAAATTTTCTCCATTTTTGGACTCCCAAGGTGGAAATTGCTGTGGAATCAGTTCCACAAAGGTCCTTCACTCCACATTTTTCTTCTAAAATACTATCCTATGATAGACAGACTGCAACATCAGCATTAGTGCTTGTTAGGGTAGCAGACTTTCTCCTCCAAAGATCCTAAGCAAAGATTTACTCATTTTTTTACCAATTTTTAATCATATAGGATTGCATGTGGCATGTTTGTGGTGCATAAAACTGCCACTGACCTTTTTTAAAACATTGAAAGTTGCCAAAGCCCTGCAAGTTTGGGGCTGTTTGGGGCATGGAGTTGTTTATAAGCCCTGCTATATTCACTGCAGCACTCAACCCCAGGTGATATAAAGCATGCAAAAAAGAACTTTCTGTCAGTTTTATTATTTCTAAAAAGGTTCCCCTTGAAGGAGAAGAGTGACCTTGTTCTGCTGAGCTGACATGTGCCATTGAATTAATGGCTGAGCTTTGCTTTAGGGAAGCTTGCAGAAACAGTTACAACGCTCATGGCTGAGTTTGCTGTGCACATTAATCAGGTAAACCACAATGATGCATCAAACACTCATTTAGAAGTAGTAAAATCCCCACCACCACCACATACACTAAAAAGAAGAAAAAAACCTTCCTAAGAATTAGTGTACTGCTGGTCATTGTGTATGGTCAAGGACATCGCCGATGGATGTAGTAAAACATGTGAAGGGTTTGTTGTTGAAACTTTTGTTTATATCCAGCTGCTAAACAGGCTTAAGAAGAAAGTTAGATATAATGGGAACAGGTTAGGACCTTTATTTAATACATCCTTTATCTCCTTCACCATATTTGCTCTAATTCCCATGACCATAAAATTGTTTGACATTATGATTCGTAACAATGTAACATTGATAACATGCCGCTAAAGAGTTGGAGCACAATTTCATTCGAGGGAAAAGAACTTTCACCATTAATTTAGCAGTTTCAAACTCAGCAACAAGTTTCTCTCGGTTGACAATGCTTCTTTTTTTTTAAAGGTCTTGAAATGAGTCCTGTGTGAATGTCATAGTGTGTAAGGTCCAACAGGCTGTCATCCCAGTACGTTTTGTGCAGATCATTAACGTCAAGTTGCATTTGTCTGACGGTCCCAATGTCAAATTTGTGATGTCTAAATTAAAGAACATTGAATGAGAAGGGGTGTGTGTTGCAGGCCAACTTTGTGTAACTTGGAATAAGGAGGGATAGCAAAGAAGGGGCTATTATTATTGCCTTGATATGGAATGAGGTGTAGAAATTTTGGCTTGTCAGGATGCAGTACCATAATAATAATAATAATAATAATAATAATAATAATAATAATAATAATAATAATAATAATAATAATAATAATAATAATAATAATAATAATAATAATAATAAACCCACTGCATGAGGGGTTGAAGCAATATTGGCTCCATTTCAGACCAGGAATGGTCTGCATGAAATCCTGCAGGTGTCATGAGGGCAGGATGGGATTCAAAGATATGGAACCTGGATGCCTCCACCTCCTGTATTATCCCATTGCAACTTCTCTTGTGTAGGATTCAGCCACAGTGGAGTGGTAAATCATGCTGCACCCAGTAATATATTCTGTGATCCACATTGGGAGTTAGGGTAACTCCTAGCCCAGTGGTTCTCAACCTGTGGGTCCCCAGATGTTCCTGGACTGCAACTCCCAGAAGTCTTCATCACTAGCTGATCTGGCCAGGATTTCTGGGAGTTGAAGTCCAGGAAGATCTGGGGACCCACAGGTTGAGAACCACTGTCCTAGCCAGACCTCTATTGGCAGAACTGTCAGAAAGCAGTCCTCTTTTTAAAAGCACCCTCTCTCTGACTGCAATGCTATGCAAATAATGGTTCTCTTATTTAGAAGCTTGTAAGTGGCCATCCTCATTGTCCCATAGCTGAGCAAGCAAGGAAGGATGGGTTGGAGGGAAGGAGGGAGGAAGACAAACTGACAGAAGACAACTAAATTAAAACAGACTTCCAATCCTGGCCTGTCAATTGCATGACTGTTTCTATACACAAAGCCAAATTCATGAGCCCAGTGGGTTTACGTAGCAGCTTCTCCCCTGCCCCCCCCCCCACACCTTCATTTATCGCAATGGACCATCACCAGAAAGATTTGGGGGATGAAAGGGAGTGTGTTGGCCCTCCAAGGCCTTGCTCCTTCTTAATGGGTATAAGCAAACCTTTCCCCCTTCTGCAGCACATTTTATGTTCAGGGAGGTTAATTTGCTTAATGTAGCCACTCTGCCAAAAAGGAATCACTTAATTTTATGGGATTCTAAATACCAGTGTCAAAATCAATTGTCCATTCTCTTCCAAAAGTCTTGCATTTGCTTTAAAAGCTTTCCTAAATTGGGAAAGAAGGCTTGGGTGTTAACACTGATGGCTTGCCTAAGCACAAACTCATTGCAGTTAGTATGGTAAATGCACATATACAAACACACAAACATGAGAGAACATGGGCTCTGGCTGCTAAGAATGTTTTTCTGTGCTGTTTTCAGGGGTCTGAATGTATTTCAAAAGGCGGCAGCTGTATTCAGTTCTTAATGGGGGGAGTTAGGATGGAGAATTGCTGAACTAGCCCTGGTTAATGCTTTCTTATGCACCAATCCCATCATCCCAAATGGTGGAAACTCTCATGAAATCCTTATTAAAGTTTAATAAGGATGAAACAGCTCTAAGGTACATAACAGAATAGACCAATGCCCCTGTTCAGAGAGAATGTTAAGATTGCTGGGAAGCTTTGAAGGAATAGTTGATTTTCCACTGCCATGGCTCTTTATGAGAACAGCAGTGCTAAGCATTATTTGTTCCTTAGTTCTTCCGCTTCTCAGTATTACCCTAGCAGTTTAGTAAACAGAGATTCATTGTCATGCTACTAAAAAGGCACAGGATGTTCAGTTTGTAGCAGGGAAGGATCCTGTTCTCCAGTTAACTAGGACTGCTGTGAACTGCAGATTTCTATTGCCTTGTCTTGCACCTTTCCACAACACCTTGAAGAACAATCCAAAGGGATTAAAAGTCAGCACAAAGTGTTAGTCTTGCCACAATCATGACCCTTTGGGGTATGTTCTAGATCAAGATATTGAGTGATCTTTTGTCAGGAACTTGCTCCTGTTAATGCGTGCACATGGGGGAGGGGGAGTTAAATGTAAACCACGTAAACCAAAGTTTTATATTCTTTATACCTCAAAGTAGGCATGACAGTGTTTTTAGAAAGTACAGCCATGAATTCAGAAATTTCAGATCAAGGCAGAATGGCTAGGGTCAGTTCATGTGCAGACAGGAAAGCTGCACGGCATGTCTGTGGACCACACAAAAGTCTCAGGGCTATTTATGTGGCTTTCTCATTTGAAATCAACCAAAACCTTTTAAGCCAAAAAAGTTTTGTCTAAATTTTCTGCTCCTGCATGTATTAGTTTTTATCTGGTTCCTTTGTTCATTTTTTGTTTTATCCCAGAAAATTAAAACAATAGGTACTGCCTGTCTAGCTGTTTATTATTTTTCCCCCAAAAAATGTTCAACAGGAGCCACTTTTTGCTGCTTCATAAGCTTTGGTGGGGAATTTGTCCTCTCATTCCCCTAAAGCTTACCCATCATGGTCTACCCGCATCACATCTCATTCTAACACTTACCCCTCAGTGAAGATGTAGGTGACAGAATCATGTGGAGATTGTATCTTTTCAGGTTGCAAGTCAGAGATACTATCTTTTAATATTCACACCTGAGCACCACAGTCATCTCCTGCCAGAAAAATACATCATAGTCTTGCAAGCAAGGAGAGATAAAGTGGTTTCTCATTCTTGTGCATCAGAAAGAGACAGGTGAGGATTTACGACCTTAGGTTGAAATGATCTCAGTTGCTTAGACATCCCAGTTATTTCATGAATGAATAGATATTGACATGATAACCCTTGGTTTGGCTCTTTCCTTGCCCATGGTTGGATTAGGTGGCCATGGGCTGTTTACTTCTATCCTATTTTAAAAATAGGAATTACATACTTCCAACCTTTACATTTGAGGGGAATAATAAATTATGGTACAAATTTAATGGAACTTCCAAAGTTAGTGCCAATGAATCCATATGGATTTACCCAATAGTAAGATTGTGTTGGTTTGCAGCACCAGATAAAGCAAAGCAAAGTATTCTGCTTATATACCACCCCATAATACTTCAAGCACTCTCTGGACGGTTTACAATTTAATTATGCAGGCTATTCATCCCCCCACCCCCAACAAAATGGGTACTCATTTAACCGACCTCAGAAGGACAGAAGGCTGTGTCAACCATGAGCTGGCTACCTGGGATTGAACCCCAGGTCATGAGCACAGTTATAGCTGCAGTACAGACATTTAACCACTGCATCACAAGGCTCGATAAGGAATTACTACTAAGTTTCCTGAGGCTGGGGGATTAATATGGGTTAAAATGTAAAGTAAACATTCAAAACAGAGCTGAAGGTATCAAGATTTTTTACCAAGTGATAGTGAATAAATGTCAATTTATGCTCTTCATAAATGGTCTATGACTGTTACAACAACCATGTTTAGTTTTAAGGGAAGTGTTAAAGAACTGGGACCTAACACAGACAGTAAATGTGAGATTTATGAGCAGGATAATAATAAGATGAGACACTTTCCAGAGTGGAAATTCTCCAGGGAAGCTATTTTGTAAAGCACACTGTTAATGTCAATTGCATGAACATCATTCTCAGAATCACCATTGCTGAACTTGAATGCACACTTGTCACCGTGCATGCAACAGGAAGGAATCCTGGCATTTTAATGACAAGATTATTTTGGAAGTAACTATAAAGCACTTCAGAAGGAACAATTGACACATGAAAATGAAAACAAAGTTTGAATATCAAGGGTAAAAAAACACAAAAGCAATGGAAATAGGATCTAAATTTAAATATCATTCTCCGGTAAATCAAACACAACTGATCAATGGAACCAACATAATCATTGGATTCCCTTTATGTGGGAATAATAGGTGAGTTCAGCGCATAATTCATATCTTGCATTCATCATTGCTTTAAGCACTATATGTATAAGAACTTTGCATAAGACACTTGAAGAAGGTTGGAAAGCAGAGATGTATTATAGATAACAAAAATTGTGTATAATGGCATCATTTCTTAATTTATTTTCTGAATTTAAGTGCAACTATCTGCTCTGCTTCGCATGATTTAATCTAAAGTCAAATTAGAAGCTGCCTGTGGAACTAGAGTGACAGCTAATGATTTCCATCCTTGTAAAGTTCTAATTTCTGTAGAGATGTGTCATTGGGGACCAGGACCAAGATGGTGCATATCAAGATATTCCCAATTACTATGTATAAATTTGAAATCTGGACAGTGGAGAAAACAGATTTTTTTAAAAAAAGATCCTTACATGGTGTTAAAAGAAAACTTGGAGATGCTATGGAATATAAGAAAGACAAACAAGTAGGTCCCAGATCAAATCAAGCCTAATTTCCCCTTAGAAGCAAAAATCACTATAATGAGTCTATTGCACTTCAAGTTCATCAGAAGAAGATATGCCTCACTGGAAGACGGTGATGCTAGGAAACATGAAAAGGAACAGGGAACAAAGAAAACCAAATATGAGCTTGGTTTTATTCACTGAAGGATACGATGATCTTGAATTTGCAAGGCCTTCATAGGGCTGTTAATGACAGAACCTTCTAGAAGTCACCAATTCACGGAGTTGTGCTCACTAGAACTTAAATTGGCAGCACATAGTAACAACAAAGATCTGATTGCTTTATCCAAAACATCTCTGACTTATTTATGAACGCAAGACAAAAATTAGTGTAGGACATTGTCTTGTTTCTAATTTTATGTGCCAAATAGGACACAGGGAACAGCAGAACAGTTGAATCAACAGACCTGGAAAATAAGAAATTGTTACAATGCATAAACATTTCTTTCTTTCTTTCTTTCTTTCTTTCTTTCTTTCTTTCTTTCTTTCTTTCTTTCTTTCTTTTTTTTAGAGAACAAGTAGCTTTGGGAACTTTGACCACCGCAGACATCACTCAGCATCAAAACAAGAAGATTCATCTGAGGTCTGTATAGTATATTATCCAGGTTTTTTAAAATCATGTCACCATGATATTTATACATGCATAATTCCCAGTTTGCAAAACATAGAATCATAGAAGGGTTTTCTTGACTTGCTCCTAAGAGCAAAAAGTAAATAAATAAAAATTAAAAATTAGACTCACTAGTAATGACCAAGAAATGGCATTTGTGAATTCTTCCTGTTGAAACTCTTGTATAGCTCTTTAGCTATGAACAGTACATGTCTGGATAGTTAAAACAATGGCTTACCCTGTGAACCATCTTTATAAGTGCAATGAGTGGACAGACCCAAACAAACTCTACACAAGAGTCTTAGACAGCTTGTGGCAGGAAGTGCCTTCTTGCCCCTCAGTTCTGGGTGAAGGTATTCTTAAAGTCTGCTTTGTCCATAAGCCTCCTAACTGTTTATATATAAACCTTTATCTTTTTTTAATAGATATGTGAAGTGGATGGTGTAACCGATGGTGCAGAATTGGGACAAAACAAATCACACAATAATGGAGGGACCATTGGGAAGAAGATGAGGGCCATTTCCATGACCATGAAGAAAAAGATGGGTAAAAAGTACATCAAGGCGCTTTCAGAGGATATGGTAAATATAGCCAAAAAAAAGTTTGTGTTTTTTGTTTGTTTATGTTTGGTTGGTTGGTTGGTTTTGCACTCTGAAGCTTCTGTGGAGTAACACACGGTACCTATCTCAAGGGCAAAGTGGCTGAAAACTGGGTAAGGTCCATGGCAAGTGGATGAGTGGATTAAGGGAACCCAGTTTGGATTTATCAAAAGTCACATTGACTTTAGGGAGATGCAGGAGATTAAGCAGTAATCTAGGGAGACTTTGGGGGGGGGGGAGGAAGCCAAGGGGATTGCTATATCCAGACTCTTTTGGCCTATAAGAAAGAAGACCAAATTAGATGAAGGAGGGCATGTGTGGAGAACCTAGCAAAACTGTTCAAGGTTGCAAACCAGTGAACAGCATGGCTGTAGTGAATAGCAAGTAGGGCCAGAATCGCTCTATAATTTGCAGCTACTATTTCTTTTACACCAAATATACATAAATCTAAACTGTTTCCAATTGTCTTTGCCCCTTCCTTCTCCTATTTTTCCTCTTTTCATACCTCTGCCCCTTCTATTTCACCTTCATCTCCCTTTCTCTTCTTTTCCCTCTTGTCTACTTCTCTCTCTCTTTTCTTCTCAGATGCCTGCTTCCTAAACACCAATCCTTGGCCTGCCATAATGCTTTCAAAGAGAGAGGGAAAACAATTTCAAATTTTATTACAGCCATATGACCCATACATAGAGCAAAGAACAAACAATAAATTGTAAACCATAAGAAAGAGAAATGCATAGAATAATTAGGACTCTAGAAATAGCTTTGTCCTCCTGTGAGTTGTTGTTAGAAAGAACTTTGCAATTTGTGTTTTAGTGTGAGTATTCCAATCAGACTAGAAATACCAAAATAGCCAACAGGCTAGATGACCTTCGAACTTTCAAATCACTCTAAATTTGTTCAAAGAGGATGCAGTGTGGGAGAGTATGTGAAAGAAATTCAGGGGGCCCAGATCCACATTGGCAGAATCTTTCATTGTGTGGAATTCCCTTAAATCTGCCCTGAAGGAGGGTTAAGGGAAGCACATTTAATCTAGCCAGAATAAATAACTCTATAGGCCTGCAGTGACTGGAAAGAGATTAGATAACCCACTGGAGATCTGTATGATGGAAATACGTTATTTGACAGAGGGGAACAAGTTCTACCTCCTTACAGATGTAAAATTTCTGGAAATTTTGCAGCTTGGGGAAAAAATGTGGTGTGGTTTTTTTTCGGTTTCTCCCCTGGAAAAAATGGAAATTTTCAGAAAACTTGAAAAACATGCTACATTAGCACTCCCTTCCCTTTTAAAGCTTGAAAGTCATTCTGTTACTTTAGGAACATAAACTATGACAATGGACAATTTGACTTGGCATAAAATGATCACAACTAGTATATTAAAATATAGTGCATCCAATAATTATTACAAACAGAATTTACTTTTTACAATGTAGCTAAATGATTCTATTTTTCTGGAATCAGATAAATGTAAATTTACCTTTTTAAATTAAGTTAATTAAATTAAATTAAGTATATACTTTCAGGTTCATTTTGTTGCTCTGTATTTTCTCCCAGTGCTTTGAGGCTAATAAAGAGGAAGAACAGAACCAAACATACCCACACACAAGCAAAAATAAAAGTGAAACCTTTTTCTTTTTCGTGTGACAATAGCAGCACCTCCTAAAGCAAGAAATGCATTTTGTTCTTATATTGGAGGGTTCAGTTTGTAACCTAGGACTTGCTTGTCCTCAGTGCACAGAAATTAGAATAATTCGATACAATGCATATTTTTTAGAAATGATTTGGAAAATATTTGAGCACCATGTCTTAAAATATTTTATTCATCATATTAAAATAAAACATTCCATAATCATTTTGTTTTGCAAATTTTTCTGTTTTCTCCCCGGGCCTTCACAGCTCCATATATGCCTGGAAAAGACATTTTTTTCAGTGGGATAGCTACCATCAATACCAATGAGCATTGTAAAGCTTCACTGTGCCATTGTAATGGTGAGGAACTTAGAGGCATCTCAACAGCAGAGACTGGAGTCAATTATTGTATCCCTTCCTGCAGTGATGCTGCTGAAAATCACACTGTAAGTCAGTGGTAGTGAACCTTTAGCAATCCAGATGTTTTGGACCACAACTCCCAGAATTCCAAGCCTAGATTGCCAATGACATAGGACTGTGGGAGTTGTGCTCCAAAACATCTGGTGTGCCGAAGGTTCACCAACACTGCCCTAGATAGTAATTTATCTTCTATTTTATAAGGACTATTTATCATGAGTGACATTGTCAAAGAAAGAAATTATGGGTCCCATGGATTCCCAGTGCATGTAATTGAGTTTGATCACAAATACTACCTTGCTCACCTGAAGAGCAAGAACTGAGCAATCGTTTCACCCAGCTTCAGCTAAACGGGTCCCAACACAGAAAAAATAGTTTATTAGTTCTGGAAGGGACCAGAACTCATGACCTCCTCTAGACGTTTTAGATCTCCTGCAATCTACAATGCAGGTGCATGGGTTAAGATCATGGTCTAGTCTATTAGGTCAGTGCTCCCCAACCTTTTTATCACCGCGGACCGGTAAATGTTTGATAATTTTTCCGTGGCCCCCATCTCTCCTGGGGGCTCCCGATGCCAACGTTGGTGGGGTAAAATATTCAAAATAAATAAAATAAACGTTATTCCCCCCCTTTTTCCTCCCCCCCAGCTGTGCATGCCTTCCCGTCAGGCTCCTCTCCTCATCCCGCACCGGCAGAAACCGGATGAGAGCACCTCCGTCCCCCCGCCTCCTTCGTCTCCGAAACCGCCTTCGCCTTCCGAGTCCCAACCACCCACCTCACCCACCCCCCGCTCCTCCTCTTGTGGGCCTGCCTCGACGGGCCCAACCGGCCCCCGTCCGCCACCAGCCTCACCCCGTAGCCTCCCCACCGGCAGAGGATGAATCCTTTCCCCCCCCACCCCACCCCACCCCCACACACCCGCCAACCCCCGCTGGGAGAGGTCGGTTCCCCACTTCTCCTCTTTTGAGCCTCTGCTTCCACCGGGCTCCCCCTCTTGAGGGCTGGGACTGGGGCGGGGGCAGGGGGAATAAAACACGAGCAGCAGCCCCCCCCTCAAGCGCCGGCCACGCGCCCGCTCCCAAAGAGCCCAGGCCACGCTTCGAATTAAATTTACACATAAATAAATCAAAGCCACCCTCACACGCACGCACACACACAGGCGGGCGTGCGCGCGCCAGCCAGCCAGGGAATTCGGTCTCCAAAACAAAGGGCCACCCCGTCCCACCCTCTCTTCTTCTTCCCCATCCCCAACACCAGGCCTGGCCTGAGACGCCCCCCCTCCCTCCCTCCCTCCGCTCACCCCAAGACGGGCGGGAAGAACCGAGCTCGCGGCCGTTAACGCTTAACTGCCGCCTTCGTCGTCTTCTCCCAGTTTGGTGAGGCGCTCTGGGCTACCCCTTCTCCATCACTCGATGGTTCGAAGTGGAGGGTGGGTGGGTTGTTTCCCTTCTTCCACCTCGCTCGCCTCGCTTTTACGCATGCGCCCAAAAGGTAGTTTCCCCACCTTAACCCGCCTGCTCAATCTCAAGCCCGTGGGTCCCTTAATCATTTCCGCCACAGTGAAATGATTTGAATTTCCTCGGGCGGCGGCCCGGTGCGGATTGCTCCACGGCCCGGCACCGGTCCGCGGACCGGGGTTTGGGGAACACCGTATTAGGTGACAGGGTATGGAATTCCTTTTCATGAAAGACCAGGCTTGTCTATGCTCTCCCTCTGCCTGCAGAAAAGACCTTCTGGTTCAGGCAGGCTTTCAATAAGGAACTGATTGCCAAAGATGTTTTAAAAATTGGGGGGATATGTGCCTTTTACTTTTCAAATGTGCTATAATGTTGTTTTAAATTTTTGATTCATTAGTTTTAATATGCAGTGTGTTTAATTGTTTTTAATATTATAATTCATACTGTACTATTTTAAGTGCCTCTTAAATGTATTATAAGCCACCTTGTGTTCCTTCATTGGAAGAAAGGTGGGGCATAAATAAAAGAAAATAACTGGCCAGGATCCTATTAGGTATTCACTCTGATAATTGCACAAAATATGGTAGCAAATTGCCTTTACATTTCTAGCTGCATGCCTGTAGCATGAGTCACTATGTGATCAGGAATGTGAGTAGCAACTTATCCATTAGCATCATTTTGTCATGGCAGTCAACATAGGGCCTTTTTACACAACCCCTAAGATCCGCTGGCCACTTAAATTCGGACCAGAGATCTTAGGGGTTCGTCGCTCTTCCTCTGTCTTCCTCTGTCCCCACCCCCATCCGCACTTCCTGGTTGCTGGCTGCCTGAGGGAGGGAGAAAAAAGAAAGAAAAGAATGCCGGTTTACCTCCGTTTTGTTCCCGGCAGCATTCAGATCTCTTAAAGGGGCGGGGGGCAGAAAAACAACAAACAGAAGCCAGGAGAGCCCCGCACTCACTATCCTTACACCGGATCAAATATTTTTCACATCCAAAAAGCAGGTACAAGAAAACTGCTGTTTGGTCGTGCTAAAGTGGGCGGGGTCGCACTTATTTGTCTGCAAAGTCCAGAGCTGGTGGGTAAACATTTTTAAGGTCCAGACCTTGCAGCCATTTGCGGCGGAGCTTAGGGGCCGTGTATAAACACCCATAGTTACACTCAAACAGGTGTCAATCTTCAATAGAACTTTGGCCAATGGATGAATCATGATGGTAGAAAAGCCACAGGTAATCAGAAGGCGATGGGGCTACTAGAATCTGGATTTCCCAGATCTTGAGTCCAACATTCTAACCATTAAGGTCCCTTCATGGGATCGTCTGGTGGAAAGGGATGCAAAAGGAGGTATTTGGCTCACACCTTGCTCATTGTTTCTATTGTCCTCCAAATCACCATTCAAGCCACTTTTCCTACTACAGCATCTGCCATGCATTAGAAGTTCTACAAGGAGTGAATTCGGGGAAGAACAGCCTAGTCAGCTGAAGCAGCAGAAAAGGAAATGACATCCTTCTCCTATTTTCTTTTCAAAACATTACCTTTATGCTAAGAGAAATTTTGAAAACTTAGACTATGCCACCTGAAAGTACTCCATTGGTAGGCATGAAGCCAGTAACTTTGTTCCCTGTTCCTCACCAGTGGGAAAAATACAAGTTTATCTTCCTAGATATTACTTTAATTATTCTCAGAAGCACTCTTTCTTATGAACAGATGCTCAGGCTGAAACCAAGCCTTCCTCCAGATTAAATGTTGAACAGTTGGCAGGCATAAAGGATGAGGCAGATATTTCAGCATTAAGGTATATTCAGTGAAATGGTCCAATGGATTTTGACATCTAAAAAAAAATTATTAATGCCCTGAGAACTGTGGGAAAGGCTGTGAAGAGTGAAGAGGCAGGATTTCATGAAGGTACTAATGCAGACAGTGAAAAATTACAAAGGAATTGCAAAACGCTAGAAAAGTGGGGTGGGGGAAAAGAGCAGCTGAATGTACATTAAAGTAATGAAATGCACCTTGGGGGGAAAATTAGTCCTGTTCGACTTATACATTGTTAGAGACTGAATATGCTATTACCACCAAAGAAGGAAATTATGAAATCACTGTGCATACTTTCTGTAAGTGTCAATTCAGGCCACTCAACTTTTGAAAAAGCAACAATACCGTGATTATTATTCAAGAGACAGGAAAGAATACTTCATAATTCTCTTTATAAAGACATTGTGCTTTCAGATCTCATGTTCTGTATGCAGGCTGTTGCCGGTAAAAAAAAAAAGTGATAAAATGTGATTGTGTGCAAAAGAGATTGATAGGAGTTGCCTTGAATGTGGTAGCCCCCCCCCCAAAAAAAAGGATGTTTAAATTGTTGGAATTGTTTCACTTCAAGAAAAATCTCCAAAAAAGGAGATTGCTGGTGGCACAATCCTGTAGACTGTTACTCAGGAGTAAGTGTTCAACATGGATTACCCTTAGGTTAATATGCATAAGACAAAAACCATAAGCAGTTGGAATGATGAAACTGGTGATACTGCTTCATACTCCAAGTACAATTAACTAGTTATGAAACATACTGTTTTGAAATGGTATAACTTAAAATTCAACTATTTCAATTTGCTCCATATGTACCCTGTTTCCCCGAAAATAAGACCTACCCCAAAAATAAGCTCTAGCAGGATTTCTATGCATTTGTTAAATATAAGCCCTCCCCAATAATAAGACCTAGTGATGGGTGTGGCTGTGCCTGCACACACACACCCACCCCGCACGTTGCCCCTCTCTTTCCATCCATGGTCCTTCCCCCCCCCCCTTCACTTGGGCCACCAAAGTTACTATACTTTGTAGCATATTTGCTTGCAGTTCCTGTTCCCCCGTAAATAAGACCTACCACCAAAATAAGCCCTAGTCTACCTTCTTGGGGGAAAATACATATAAGACAGGGTCTTATTTTCGGGGAAACACGGTACCTGTAGACTTTGTCAAACACATTCCTATCCTAATGCAGCTACTTTACTGGTATGTGACTAAATTCTAAATTTATGTTCAAAAGTCACTTTGGGGGGCATAGCAAAGTATTTTAAAATTGATTGTGATAGGATTTGACATATATTCAATGCTGTATGTCATTGTCTTACCAAGCCTAAGGTTTTTACTTCATTACCTTCTATTACTTTTTTGTTTTTGAACAGCACAATGAGTAATTTATTTATTTTATTTTAGTGTATTTTTACCCCACCTTTCTCCTTGGAAAAGGACCCAAGGTGGTAATGTAATGCAGTGCCCTATTGCAATATACCACGTATGTAAAGGAGCTTGCGTAAACCATTTTTGGAGTTTTGTGGTCATCTGTTGCATGGCTAAGCACATGGCCAAGAGCAAAATAGAACAGGTGACTGAGATGTGCAACCCACAGAGATACCTTAGATATTTGGAGGTGCAGGTGGGATGGGAGTGATACTAAGAGAAAGATGGTCTGCCAGGTAAAAAGATCCTAAACCTTAAAGGCTTGAATAAGTTAATACTGTATATACTCGAGTATAAGCCTAGTTTTTCAGCCCCAATTTTGGGCTGAAAAAAGGGGTCCTCGACTTATATGAGGGTCAATACTTTTAGCCACTGAGGCAAGTTTGGGTCAGTGGCTAAAAGTCATTTTAAACATTGTGCGCCACTTCTCCTGACAACCCCCCCATGTTTAAAATGATTTTTTAAAAGGTCATTTTAAAACAATGTTTAAAAAATGACTTTTAGCCACCAACTCAAGCACTTGCCTCGGTGGCTAAAAGTCATTTTAAACATCACACACACACACAGCTCACAAAGGAGGAGTTGCCAGGCCCTGCTGCATTTCCCACCCTAGGCTTATTCTTGAGTCAATAAATTTTCCCAGTTTGGGGGGTTTAAATTAGGGCCCCCGGCTTATACTTGGGTCGACTTATATTCAAGTATATACGGTACTTTATTAGCATTTGGTCAATGAGTTATGTTGGTAACAATGTAATTATTTCAAACCACTGGAATGAGCAAGGATTACTTCTTTGTAGTAGCTCCCCTGTCCTTGACACCAAACTATGTGTATGTCTGATTTAGAGCTAATTTAATACTGCTACATTTCAGACAATAAGAATGTCCCCAAGAAACCTTTTGGGAGGTTCTCTTGTAAGGTAATATGATCATAAACAGTTAAACCACAACACTTTTGAACTTCATGGAGTTCTCTGTCTGATAATTTTAAAACCTTGGTAAGGTGAGAAATGTGCATGTCTAATCACACCAGAAAGAATTCATAGAATCATACAATCATAGAGCTGGAAGAGACCGCAAGGGCCATCTAATCCAACCCCCCTGCCATGCAGGAACCCCATCGCAATAAATTCCGACAGATGGCCATACAGCCTCTGCTTAGAAACCTCCAAAGAAGGACACTCCACCACCCTTTGTGGCAGCATATTCCACTGCCGAACACCTCTAACTGTCATGAAGTTCTTCCTAATGTTCAAATGGAATCTCTTTTCCTGTAATTTGAAACCATTGCCCTGAGTCCTAGTCTCTGAAGCCATGGAAAACAAACCTGTTCCTTCTCCAATATGACACCCATTCAAATATTTAAACATAGCTATCATATCCCCCCTCAGCCTTCTTTTTGAAAGGCTAAACATTCCCAGTTCCCTAAGCCATTCCTCATAAGACATTTCCTCCAGACCTTCAACCATCCTGGTCGCCCTCCTCTGCACCCGCTCGAGGTTGTCAACATCCTTTTTAAATTGAGGCACACAGAGCTGGACACAGTACTCCAGGTGGGGGTCTGACCAGCAGAATAGAGTGGCACTATCACTTCCCTTGATCTAGACCAGGGGTCCTCAACCTAAGGCCCTGGGGCCGGATGCGGCCCCCCAAGGTCCTGAATCCGGCCCCCGGGACCAATTGCAACCCCCCCACCTACCCCTGCTTTGCGAGCAAGCCAGCCTCCACAGCTGTTGCTTCTGTTGCTGAGGCAGATCAAAGCAGTGGGCTATGTCACTTCTCCCACTCCCCCCCAACTACTGCCCAGATGATCAGCATGCTGGCTAGTGGGGCATTTAGAGTGGGAGGGCTACGGCAAGGTCGCCCGCTCCCCCCACCCATTGTGGTCCGGCCCCCAGTGGTGCCTGGGGTGTGGTGGACCGGCCCGCTGTTTGAAAACTTTGAGGACCCCTGATCTAGACACTATGGTTCTGTTGATGCAACCAAGAATCGCATTGGCTTTCTTGGTTGCCGAATCATACTGCTGACTCATGTTCAATTTATGGTCCACCAAGACTCCCAGATCCCTTTCACAGGTACTATTTTCCAGCCAAGTATCTCCCATCCTATATCTGTTCAATTCATTCTTTTTACCTAGATTTGCTTTGCCAGAAGCAATCTCCCATAAAGCCTCTTTCCCTCCACTGTGGAGTCAATCCACCCAGTCTTAAAATGTAGCAGCCCTGCTGGTTTACCAAATGGTCAGACTTGGCAAGATTTGGTCGGTCTGGAACACAATTCCTCATATGTTGTTTGAAAATAGCTTGCACCAGATTGTGCCAAGAGCAATCCAAAATGTGAACTATATGTCCATGTGATTATAGCCTAAGTCAAAACAATTTATATGTATTCTAGTTAATGCATCCTCTCAGAACACCATGTGGAACAACTTCATATGGTGCATAGTAGTGCACCAGTGCAGTGGTTAATACTAGACAGAAGTTACTGCGTCAACTCCTCTTGAACCTCCCTCTTTAAGCTTGAGACAGTCAGGTTTGGCCTCACTGGAAGAAAGGCATGATATACATGTAGCAAAGAAATAAAGTTTTTATCACCTTTGCCCTATTTAGTGATCACAACAACGTGTTCTGCCCTTACAAATTTATTGTGATATTTCAAGGAAGTTGATGTCTCTTCATTGTATGTACGCTACATCTGAGGCAACAGATGTTGCTTCCCCATGTTCCCCTTTTCATGGAAGCTAAATTATTTCTTAATACTTTAATGCACATAATTACACAGAGTGACATGTTCCAAGAGTTCTTTTTGCAACAATAACTGTTCCTTTAAAAAAAAGACCTTTGCTGGAAGCAACAATAGCAAATGATAGCAATAGTTTGACTTTTATATTTAAAAGGTGAAACTATTGTGATCATATTAAATCATATGTTATTGTACATGCTACAGGAGGTGAGATATTGACAGGTTCCTGATTTTGTTGTGTTTTTTATTTAAATCTTCTTTTGCTTACTACGCATCCCTTGGGATCTTGACTCCTTACTGATCATATGGGCTGTGGTTCTGGACTTATCCAAGCAGGTCAGACTGAGATGTCCAAGGAACTGTCTAGTCAGGTTTTGCTGGATCAGTTTACTGGATCAATTTCAGTCAATAAAGTTGGAGGATGTAGACAAGGCATCAGCACATTGTAAAGCTACTACCTCTGTTTTAGATCCTTGCCCTATTTGTCTGGTAAAACCCACTAAATAAGGACACAACAGTTGAATGGGTCAGTCATACCATCAGTGCTTCTTTCCAGGAAGGACATTTGCTCTCCATTTTTTTTTAAAAAAACTGTAATAAAGTCCATCCTTATGGGAAAAATTGGAAATGGATGATTTAAACAACTACAGACACATCTCAATATTACTTTCTTGAGCAAGTTTGTTGAGAGGGTTGTAGCTGACCAGTTTCAGTCATTCTTCGAAGAAACATAGTCTGGAACCATTTCATGTGGGGTTTAGGTTGCAACATGGAACTGAAACAGCTTTGGTCACCCTACAATATGGTCTCCTAAGGAAGGCAGATGGGGAGAGCATAACCCTGCTAGTTCTTGTGGCTTTTTCTGTGGCCTTTGATACCACCAACTGAATCCAGATAAGATGGAGATCCCATTCCACATTATGTGGGACAGGTTAGAAGGAAATTTACTGACCTTGTCAGTAGTTACACTGAGCCAGATGGATCAGATCTGCAACCTGGAAACAAAACACTTTTTTTGAAGGCTCAGATATGAACTGTGGCCATGGGTGCCTTCCATCAATTTTGGTTGATTGTCCAGTTTCGCCTTTACCTGAATAAGAAGTGCCTAACAGTGGTTCACACATTGGTAAGCTCAAAAACAGAGCATCGTTGTTCCCTCTACCAAGAAATGTGATTGGAAACAGTATGGCTGCTTTTACATGACCACTAAAATGCTCTGCAAAGTGCCCGCAGATGCGGAGCATAAAATTGTTTTCCCACAAGCAGCAGAATTTTTTAAAAAATAGAGTGTGACCATGCCCACTTAAGCGCGACCCAGCGCATTTTACAAATACCTGGTCTTGAGGTGGTAAAATTTTCGTCATCGTTCCGATGCAAATTTTAAAGCAGTATAGGAGTCTGTGGAAAAAAAGAGAAAATCTGCACAAAACCCCTTTTGCCCCCATTCTGGTGTTTCATTTATTTATTTATTTATTTAAAACTGGCAAGTATGGGATACTGGTATGGCAGAACCTATTCGTCATATTTGCATAGCAAGCAGGCACTCCCTGCCCCATGTGGTGCATGCCTGGCCCTCCCCTGCCTTCTGTATGTTTTTTCCGTTTTAACAGGCAGGAATCCCTAATGGGCTTCCTGTCCTGCTACAATTAGCTGCTGCCGACTGGAGGAAGCATGTTGGGCAGGCGGAGGTGAGCCTGCATTTTTTTCTTCCTCCCCTCATTAATCCACAGCAGACAGAAACAACAGAATTGGAGTGTGGAGGGTGTGAATGCAGGAACCACAACAACAACCACATGATTGCTGGTTGGGGGGATCCGCATTTAAATTGCCTGCAGATTTTAGTGACCGTGCGAAAGCAGCCTATGGAAACTTCAGCAGTGGTCATACTAATTACTAGGACTATTTATTTATTTAATATTTCTAAATTTGATCATATTCAGGCTTAAAACCAGGGTACTTCAAGGACCAGATGCAGGGGAGTGGTATCAGGAGACAGATATCTACTCTTGTGCGCTCCAAGACACATCTGGTGGGGCCATTGTGAGATACAGGAAGCTGGACTAGATGGGCCTTTGGCCTGATCTAGCATGCCTCTTCTTATGCTCTTATGCTCTTATGTTATCCTCAGTCTATGAGCACTTGCATTGTCTCCTTGCTAGTTTCCAAATTCAATTAAAGATGCAGATTATGACCTATAAAGCCCTAGATGGTTTAGGACTTTAATGCTTATTGGAACATCTCTCTGAGAAATCAGCCATCCATCCCACTTGCCCTTCCCAATCTACATTGTTAAAACTTGCTATGCCAGGATGCTCTCCTCCTTATTTTAGATAGTAAGGATTGAATTATTTAAAGCTGCCTTTAATGACTGACTCTCTAGGATGTTGTCACTCATAAATTTTAAAAAATTACTCTAGATTTTTAGAGAGTTATTTATAGCGATGTTTATAATTATTGTCTGTTGTATCACCATCCTCTTTTTGAATGTATTTTTAGTTGTATTTTTAGGGTTGTAAATTTTAATTTAGTGTAAACCACTCAGTGTAGTGCTTGTGCCAGTGGGATGGTATCTACATTCAGTGAATGAATACATGAATAAATGAATAAAATTATTATCACAGTACTATAGTACTATAGAAAATAAAGTACTGGCAGGGATCAAAATTGCTAGGGTTGTCATACACATTCCTGATGTTGATGGAGGGTACCAATTCAAGCTTTCAAAAAGTTGCAGTTAGTCTATTATGTGAAAGCTAGTTATTACAACTTCACATACATGTTCCATCCTTTGAATTCTGAAAACAAAATGGCTCTGAAGCTGACAGTGGTTGCACAGAAAATGTCACGGTTCTGAGTGATCCTAGGGGACTGGGGACTGTATCTCCCTGTCAAAAGTGCTTTGAGCTCTAGCAGCCCTTACTCCCTTCCTGTTTACGGATTTATAATCACGCAAGCTGTTTCCATGTGGCTTTTTTTGTAACCACTGGAAACGAGGCCCAACAATCTTCAGGGGATAGAAAGGAGACTTCAAGGCAGAGAATCTACCGAATCCAGGGCTTTAGAGCCTTAAAATAAACAGGAGCAGATCAAAACATTTTTCTAGTTTCTTTTATCCCCGCTAGTCTGGATTTTCCTGTTCTCTCATCCAGTGTTTGCTTCTTTTGCTCAAATGATGGCAAAGACAAACAGCCCAAGTGACATACATTTTTCAAGGGCATGGCAGGAGAAAACGGTTACTTAGGATCTAGGAGTGCCAAAGCTTCCTTTTCTTTATCCATGGAATGCCTCCTTTCTCATTAATTTGTTTCTACTTCTAGTTGGTTCTCCTCTAATGAAGATGGGATAAATATACATTTAACCCCCCCCCCACACACACACACTCAAATGGCAAGATTTTCCATTTCACGTAACATATGGAACCCAAAATTATTGCTTCAGCAATGAAATATCCACCATATTTCATTGGTTGAAATCAGATTGCTTAGTGTAGGAAGATGCAACTACAGTAAACTCATTTAATCAGTGGGTCAACTCCTCCATAAGTTTCAATTTTTAAGTGGGACTACTTGAAGCAATGGAATTCCAGCCATTGAGTTCCAAAGCCTCTGGCTCAGGAGAGGAAGCCCCCCCCCCCATTTCCAGTAACTCACTTTTTAGATGTTGTTATGTGCTGTCAACTCAGAGATAACTTACAGTAACTCTAATAGAACTTTCAGGGTAAATGAGCTGTATAAGCAGTGGTATTATCAGTCCCACATGCCTTGTAAGTTTCCAAGGCTGAGTGGAGATTCAAACCCCGGTCTCCAGAGTCCTAGTCCAGCACTTTATCCACTACACCGTACTAGGTATGTCCCAAAAATGAAAGCCTTATTGAATATAAGCACACCCACAATGAAGGCCTTAACTATAATCCTTATATTTAAACTGTGTTCTCTCTCTCTCTCTCTCTTTCATTCTCTCCTTTTTCTAAAGGATGAAGAAGGAAAAGAACGTTCCTGCTCTAACAGAGACAGTGACCCTGGAGGAGGATCAAACACTGAGAAGGTCTCTTTGAAAGCCAGTGACTCTATGGACAGTCTGTACAGTCTTAACAGTGGCCAGAGCTCATCAAGTGGGTACAAATAATACTATAGTGATGTATGTAGTTTGAATGGCTGGAAAGAATTGAAGTGAAGGGTACGGATATCTTTGCCATCACATCTGATCCTCTGCCTTACTCAAGGACCTATATATATGTCCTGCCATCTATAGCTAGGAATTTGCCAAGCTCTGCCCCAGTCACAACAGATCAATCAAATGAAGTCAGGTAATCCAATGACTCCTCTGATGCATCACTCCCATGGATTGGCTTTACTCAAATCTGGCGGCAGTAGAGGCTCAGGGATAGCTGGAATTCCAGTTGCTGAACATTTCTTATGTTTAAAATGAAATAGTATGGCAAGGGTGGTGTAAAATTAATTCTGGATCAGATTGCAACACTTAAATATGATAATAATAGCCTTTATTTGATGCAGAGATAAACAGGCTTTCAGTGGGTTGAAGTGCAAATTGAGGGTCAAACTACACAGAATGTCCAATTCATAATTAGAAATTACAGTACATTTGATTTTGTAATTCATTGAATAACCAGTAAAAGGGATGATTTTCCTTAGGGGAGGATTAAGTCTTCCTTTCTGTTCCTGACAAATTCCTTCTCTCTTTGGCTGTGGGGTTTAGAAAAAAACATGTATGTATGTATGTATGTATGTATGTATGTATGTATGTATGTATGTATGTATGCATGTATGTATGTATGTATGTATGTATGTATGTATGTATGTATGTATGCATGCATGCATGCATGTATGTACCTGATTTTGGAAGTTAAGCAGAGTCGACCTTGGTTAGTACTTGGATGGGAGACCACCAGGGAATACCAGATGCTGTAGGTGCCTGGAGTAGGAACTGGCAAGCCACTCCAGTATTCCTGCCAAGAAAACTCCATGGACATGGGGTCACAAAGATTCGGTCATGACTTTAACGACGCAACACACACATGTATGTATGTATGTATGTATGTATGTATGTATGTATGTATGTATGTATGTATGTATGTATGTATGTATGTATGTATTTGCACTAAATCAAAAGAATCTGTGTGTCATTATTTTGGAGAGATTTATGGAACAAATATTTTTGTTATCTTCATTTACTTCTTCAAGCAAGAAATCAGACTCATTTATACTCAGAATATTACTCTGTTTGGCTGTGGGGTTTAGAAAAAAACAACACCTATGTGTGTATCTGTCATACACTTATCTGTCGTAGTTGTAAACAGATAGCTAATATGCAAGCAACCTGTGCTTGTGTGTGGAAGGCAGAGCAAGTGTGAAAATAAAAGGCCACATTCAATGTTTACAAAGCAGGAGGCAGCAGCATGGCAGAAGTACCTTGTGTTCACTGAGCACTTACACTCTAATTAGAAAGTACTGGGACCACTTCGCAGGCAGAGTGAGTGGCCCCCTCAGGCAGCAGATGTGCCACGTGCCTTGGAAGTTCAGTAAACTGTTAGGAACTTGTTCTATTATGATTGTTTTTTTACAGCCATTAAGAAAAGGTGCTTATGAAATGTGCTTTCTTGGGTACAATAACAACTTCTTTGTCCTAGGAAAATATGCATTTTGACTTTGGAAGAGGAGAGTGTCATTTGTCACTCTGTCTCAAACAGCAGAATGTCTAGTCTGCAGGTTTCTGTCAAAAATATGACTCAGAAAAATGGGTCCGAGTCACGAGCCGAGTCGAAGTCTTTAAGTAAGAGGAGAAGGTAACAATGGGGAGTGAAGATCAATTTGTGACTCCTTTTCAAGATGACTTTCTTGTAGAGATGGGTATTTCATTTCAGAAGTGGTCAGCTTCTGAAACGAAATGCAGGAGCCCAGCTGGCATTTGGAACCAGTGGAACGAAATCAACCAATCCCTTACCTTGTGTTGCTGTCATACGGGACTAAACTCCAATGAGGAAGAGGCATCTTTCCTTCTACGTGGTGCTGGCCAATCAGGAGCTGTGCAGGGAAATACATCATCCCCACCTCCTTGTCTGACTGGCCAGTGCCCAGGAGAAGGAAAGATGACATTGGAGGCTTCTTCCTTGTTGGAGTTTAGCCCCACGCAACCCCAGCACAAGGTAAGGGATTGGTTGATTTCGTTCCTCCGGTTCTGAATGTAAGATGGGCTCCCGTGTTTTATTTCGGAAGCTGACCACTTCCGTAACGAAAAACCCATCTCTACTTTCTTGGGTTCCTCTTGTGAGATTGAATGGAATCAGGGGAATCCCTGGTGCATGCTTTGGAATGTAAGATTCACTGTTTTTGGTGGATCTGAGAGGGTGCTGGACTGGAGCTTTGTGGGTAAAGGACCAATCTATTCCTCTGACGCATCAGGCCATTGGGGGGTAAGGCAGATCCTTTGTATTCCTCTGGAGGGAGAAAGTGAGGAGGGTCTGGTTGGGAGGAGGATATGGAGCTTAAAAGCTTTTAAATAAAAAATAAAAGCTTATTAAAAGCTTTTAAAAACATTTAAAGAGAGACTTGGGACTCTGACTCAAAACCTGGGACTCAGGGCTTGGACTCAAAGACTTGGACTTGAACTTGGGACTCAGACTTAAAGACTTGCCAACATCCCTGATAAGTATGTGCCTTCAAGTCAATTCTAATTTATGTTGTCCCTTTTTAGGGTTTCCTAGTTATAGAATACTTGAAAGTGCTTTCCCATTCTTTTCTGAGGGTACCAATGTGTAGCTGGCATACTGTAATTAAAAACTGTAAACTGACCAGAGACTACTTGAAGTGGTATGGGGTGGTATATAAGCAGAGTACTTTGCTTTGCTTTAACCTAGAACTGTGCAGCTTGCCCAAGGCCATTCAGGCTGGGTGTACTTGTAGGAGGCATAGTAGAGAATCAAACTCCCAATTTTCAACTCCACCACCAGATAATGAAACCACCATGTTATTATTAGATACCATTTTTTTAAAAAGTGTGTCCTATAAAATATTCAACCTGATTGTCAATTCACACAAAAATTATGGAGGAGTCGCTATCTAGTCAAACAGAATGTTCAAATGGAGCACAGACTGGGATTCTGCTACCATACACCTTTACTGAGAAATTCTTATGTCATTCTGTCTAATCAAATTGATTAATGACACTAAAGCATCTCATTTTAGTCCTTTGAGCTAAAGCATAACTGCACTGTAAAGCAGAATTGTTCACTGACATATCAATTCAATTTTCATGTCCTAGGTCTAGGTTAACCACATTTCCACTAAGACACGGCTTCTGTCAATTTAAGTACTCAAGCACAGGTCAATACTCTGCAGGTGCTGCTTTTCGTCATAATCACAGCAGTGAGTTCATACAGGAGACCTTACTTGCCTTAATAGGAGCTCTCCCATCTAGAATAATTTAGTCTGTCCTAAAGATAGTTATAGTTATGGTTTGGGAGGAATGACATTATCCTTTGCAATGCTACAAATGAAATGTAACTGAATTGTGCAATATGGACTTATTTGCATCTAAATCATTATTTGGAATGTGTTATGTCCAAGCTCTGAGTAGAGAAGACACAAACCTGTCGATGTCTATGTCCTGAATCAATTACTGCTTCCAGACATGTACAAAGACTTCTACAGCAGAGTCAGTAAAGTTGGAGCAGCCTCCTTGAGAATCCATCAGCTTTGGAGATGAACATCTTAGTTTATCTCTCCATCCTGCAAGGGCATAGTATAGTCTTGCCAAAGAGTAAGAACTAGGCATTCTTGATGAAGAACTATGATCTAAATACAGTGTGAAACATTAAAAAAATGTGTAGGGAGCAAGTTGTCATCAGCAGGTAGGATCCGAGTAAGAGAGATGCACTCAAGGTCACGGTGGTGAGGCTTAATTTTAATTAATTATTTATAAAGGTGTGTCTATATGTATCAATTAGCATATGTATAATTTCTGAAGATCTGTCTTGTTTTTTGTTCTTGTTTTTTGGATGATGGTTCCTACCTCTTTTGCAATGTCCACCGCACTATGTGTACCACACTATTAGTAAGGAGAACACATATACCCCATGTGCTCACATTGTATAAGAGATACTGTGAGGTTGTACAATGTGAAGTAAACTTGGTGGGGGGAAAGGGAACATAAGGTACTTTCATTTAGTCTTTGTTAAAGGACAGAAACTCAATGAATATGGTCACTGTGCATCCACCTTAGAGCTGGTCCAGCCTTGTCAATTAACAACAGTGATCTGTTGCTTCACAGTGGATCAATCTGTCATTTTTGATTTCTTTCCGTTTCTCATCTTAAGTCCACTTTATCCTGAACTTGAAGAATCATTTGAAACTCTATCCCCCTGGCCAATATACAATAGTATAACAGTTATGCATAATTGGTATGAAATTTTGCCTGAGATATACCTTTTTGCAAATAGTTGTCCAAAAATACCGTATAATATGGTCACTGAAAAAGAATGTATGTGATAGTACACATTAAAGAGTACACATTTTATGTGTTCTTTATCATGTTATATACCATTTCTTCTTTTTAACTCAGAAAACTGATTGCTAAACTCCAGTTTCATGGTTTTAGTTTGCCTACTCATTCAGATTTCTGGAATTTAGTGAGTTCACATTACATCAGGAATCAAACACATTTCTTCCCCATACTTGTTGTTGTGTCGTTATAGTCCATACTTAGTTGCCATCAAAACCAACCACAGAAGAGCAATTTGAATATTTTGGATATGGCACATCAAAGGAGGAAACAGGATTCCATTTTAGAACATAGAGATTCTTCCACTTTGTTGGTAGTGGGGCAGCTATTTTTTTTTTTACAAATAAATTTGTTAATAAAGAAAGAAAAATGAAGCCATGGCTAGTTTTCTCCCAGTCTCTCATGCCACCTGTGGTGGAGAAAATCAGAAGACTCTCTTGCTTTAACAGGAGAAGAAAAGAGTAAGGAAAGGAGCCACATGATGGAATAATTTATGGCTGCACCCCCTTTGGTCAAGGCTACTCCAAGCAAATAGTATTTCAGCCCTCCAAATCAAGGCAGGAGGAGTTATTTTGATACTAGAGGCAGAAAGATTGTTCCCTCCTCTGTCCCTGGGAGTTAAAGATAGCAAAAATAAAACAGAAGATGAACCATATGCCGCAATGTCATGACACCCTAAGGGGCAAATTAGAAGTCACAATAAAATCTCATTAGAAAATGAAATTAAATTAAAATTTCAACGATGTAATTCTGGCAGACCTTCATGCCTGAGCAATTATATGTGCAAAGGAAATCCATGTTTCTATCTCAGTGACCAAACACAAAATAAAGAAAGCTAATTCACAAATGATAGGATGTAAGAAAAGATCCTGCTGTGGCAATCGGACGGTTTTCAGCCCATAAGGAATTCACTCTTGTAACAGTGTGCTTGCTGTAATTGACAGTTTGACCCTATGTCAGCTGACTTACTGTTCTGGCTTGTAGGTGCAGTCTTGCCTCCTGTTGGGGCAGTGTATATTAAAATAAGAGAAATTGCGTTCAGATTATTCAGTGCCTGGCAACCTTGTTTATTCTTCTCACATAAACAACCACATTGCAATCTCACATAAGGAACCACATAAGCAACCACATTTGTACATTGGCTGGAACATATTCTATTACCATTTTGGAGCGGGGGGGTTAAACTGCTTTTGCTGTTATCTAAAGCATATTTGAGTGAAATGCTGTAATACTTGCTAAAATATGCTGATTCAGGATTGTTCAGCTGAGAAAATGGCAGAAATCTTGAGACCAAAATTCTCCCCAATAAGCAGGAAAATTATTCTGAAGCACTATTCCTATGATACTATAAGACATCTAAAGTAAGATCTTATTACCCCATTGCCTGAATAAAGAGAAGATATTCAACAATGATTATTTAAATAGTACATTAAAAGTATGCATTATTAGTTTTCAGCCTAGAGGCAAATCTCATCTCCAGTCTTCAATGCACTCTGCTGATGCAGACTTTGATCATTTTAATGGCATTTGTGCTGTTTCAGGACTTTGAGGACCAAGCTGTCCATCTGCTAGCACATTCTCTCAAGGAAGGATTATCCCACAGCATATGTTAATTAATTACAAGGGGCATGATCCAGCCAAAGTTAAGTGCTTCTAAGTCCTCTGGACATGAATTTGCTAGGATTGTAACGTGCTTAGTTTTGGGTGAACTGTGTACCCTTTCCACCTCATTTATGTAGGGCAACAGTATCATTTTTATATTACTTCTATACAGTTCTGTCTTTCAGTGGATTTCCTGTGGAGTTGATTAGATTTATTCAGCTGGATTTATTAGGCATGTGTGGCATCCATCTTAGACACTATGTAAGGTTGAACATTCTTTTTATTTCCAGGTGGAGTAACCAGCTGCTCAGATGGAACAAGCAACAGGGACAGCTTAAAGCTTGACGATGAAGTCCCTTACACTGGGCCTTTCTGTGGCAGAGCCAAAGTACACACAGACTTCACCCCAAGCCCTTACGACACAGACTCTCTCAAAATCAAGGTGAGACAATTTGCAGGTTGGCATTATTCTGCAGTGACCCTTTAAGACATTTGTTCTTGATGCTTTTTGTGTCAGACAAAAATGGCAAAACTAATAATTACTGGGCACTTTCTGCTCTGGTCTCTCTTTGTAGGGTGCTGCCAAATATTCTGTTGTAGGAAGAGCTGAGTTACTGCTGGGGAAAGTGGTTCAGGGAGCAGTGTTTGAATTTTCCATTTAGCAAAGACAGGATAATGTCTTGTGCTCATCTTTCAGCCATGTGGGGTATGATTAAGTGCTTCTTCGCTGCTGAGTGAAAACTCTAAAGTAATAATTTGAGCCCCAGGGAGGAAAGGGGCTCTGCCTAGGTTGTCATTTTTTTTACTGGAGCATAACAATGATGAGCTCTTGTAAAGTGGTTTGAAGGAAATCACAGTAGCTGCTTCAAAAAGTTCAATAATTGACTGCAAATTCTCCAGAAATAGAGCATACTACTGCCTAACAGACATGCTTGGAACAAATGATATTTCTAAAGCCTCATGTTAGCTTGGATTAGATCCAAAGGTGCCCATGTGCAGGGAGAAAGCTATGCGTGCTTCTGGGAAGTTGGAAATTCCTGTCCTGTAGAAATTCCTCATACCACCTCCAGGTCTGTCTTTTATGGTTCTGCAACCATGAGAAGAAGATGGGGAAGTGGAAAGTAGCTATATAAGTAGGTGAGAAAACACAGCATTTTGAACTGGATAGCCATTCGTGAAAGTCTTAGGGCACACCTTTTGGCTACATAAAAACTTTAAAATATCACAAGTGATGAGGACTGTAGTAAAATGTGTTTGACAATATAAAGAATGTTATAAGAGTTGTTTTCTTTTTTAAAAAAAATGCACAATGTGCAAGTTACATTGACTGATATGGAGATTTTTCTATATCCATTCTGTGCATTTAAAAAAAGCTGGTGAGAGGTTTAGAATTGTTAAAAGGAATTATGATGGAACAATGTAGTTGGGGTGAAAAACAAAAATAAAATGGCTTGTGTGGGTGATAATTTTCTCCTACAAAAGTGGGAAAAAACAAGATTAGCTACCCTTGACTTGATTCTAACCAACAGAGGTGGCTTGGTGGAGAAAGTAGCAGCAAGGGAGAACTCTGGGCAAGAGTGAGCACATTCTGCTGGAATTCTTTATTTCAAAGGAAACCAAAGCAGAGTTTAGGTATACATATATGAGCTGGATTTTTAAAAGCCCATTTTAATAAACTCAGAAGATAAGCAAGGTGCCATGGCAAGAGATGCTAAGAAAATAAAAGGATTCCAAGTGGGATTTTAGGGCTCACTCCTGGCCCAAAGCTCTTCCACATTTTATTAATAACCTGAAGCAAGAGATGCCGGTCAAATTTGTGGATTACACAAAATTTGGCAGAATATCTAATACCCTGGAAGACAGAGACAAAATTAAAAATGATCTAGATAGTCTGGAACACTGGGCTGAAAACAGGGATAAATGCAAAGTAGTTCACCTAGGGAAAATAAAGTAAGCACATAGTTAAATGATGGGGGATACATGGCTCAGCAATACTATGCGTGGGAATGAATCATCATAGATGACAAGCTGAATATAAGCCAGCACTATGATGTGACTACAAAAAGATAAATGCTTTTTTTATGCTGTATTATTAGAAGTATAGTATCCAAATCTTGTGAGGTGCTAGTTTCCCTCTGTTCGGCTCTGTTTAGGACTCATCTTGGAAATGGCACTTCAGAAAGGATGCTGACAAATTGGAACAAGTTTAGAGGAGAGCAACAAGAATGGTTAGCTCATGCTTGGGAGGAACTAGGCCCTATGAGGAAAGACTGAAATAACTGGACATGTTTAGTCTTGAGAAAAGAAGACTGAGAGATATGTGACTATGCGTTTCAAACACTTGAAAGGCTCTCACACAAAAGAGGGGCAGGACCTGTTCTCAGTCATCCCTGAGTGCAGGCCATGCAACAATGGGATCGCATTACAGGAAACCAGATTTCAGATGAATATGTCTTGACTGTTTGAGCAGTCCAACAACAGAACCAATTATTTTGAGAGCCCCTTCCAACTTCATGATTCTACCATTCTTTTTTAATTTATACATAAATGAGAAATTGCTAACAGGCCCCATAGAGTTACATTTCATTCAGAAAGAGTAAAATTCTCTAATGTGTAAAAACTCATAAAAACATAGTTTCAAAGGAAAAAAAGAAAAGTGCATCATGTTCAGAAACTATTGGGAATCCAATGCATATCAGGGTATTTTCTGGTTTCAAAACAGATCCAAAGTGAAGAAGCTTGAAGTGGGTGTTGAGTTTCACCTCACCCTTCCAAAACAGGGCCCCTTGCTCCTGCCATTTTCATGGTTCTCCCCTCCCACTATTTTGATGAACAAAAATACAAACAAAAATGTTAAAATATTTGGATACAAATTGAATTAGGTGGGCTACAAATTAACTCAAAGAGAATTGGTTGAAGTTCCTAATACAATTAATTGAAGCTGGATCACTTGGGTTGCCATTTGCACACCCTTAATGGAAACCTAAATGATCAAGGACTTGGAACAAAATTCTTATGAATAATGCCTGTGGTGTTGAGTGGTTTTAGTTCATAAATGCTGTAAGTGAAGGGAGTCATGGGAGAGATTAAAAGTGTGCAGGGGCTCATAAAAATAGAAAGAGAAAACTTTTCTTGCCTCTGACACAATCATGAAACTCAGGGTCTTCCACTGAAATTGAATGGTAGGAAATTTAGGTCATATAAAAGTAAATTATTCTTCATACAGCACAGGAATCCTCCAGGAAGTACTCTTATTACATTCTAGGGGGTGTTTTGTGAGTTCTAATTTCCACTTCTTGATTCTGGCATCCCAATGATGTTGACCTTGTTATGTTCTTTTTCACACAGTTAAATAAGCTGTCTCTTTCCCTCCTATCCTTGTTAAATTCTACTATCTTTCTAAAAGCCTATATTTTCCAGGACTGGACAACCAGTATGGTTCCACGCGATGCCATGTTTTGTCATTTCACTGTTGCGCTCTTAGGAGTGGGTGTACTCCAACTCTTTGCCTCTCCAGCCATGTCCTGCTTTATCTGCAGTTTCGCAGAGGCAGACAAAAGCAGCCCATAATGAGCAGAATGTGTCAAAGCTCCTCTGCCAATCTTTTACTTAAAGATTAACATGCTCTTCCACCATTTGAGGTGGGAAAACTGCCATTACACACACACACACACACACACACACACACACACACACACACACACACACACACACACACACCGCAATCTTTCTAGGCTCAAACACACCCCTTGGTTCCCCATTCTATGACTTCCTCTTGATGCCTTTATCTTTGCAGTAATTGTTGTTCTTACTAGTAGAGATGGGCACGACTTGAAAAATTTTTTTTTCGAGTTGTCGTTAGTCGGGCCGGTTCCGTTTCGGCTCGTTTCCGTTTTTCGCGAAAATTTGCAAAAATTAGTCGGTTCGTTTTTTCGTTTTTTCGTTGTCGTTAGTACTGGTTTGGGGAGGGGGTAGCGGGCTCCTGGAGGGAGCTGCAGGAGTCAGCCAGAGCCACAAGTGACGGACTGGCAGACTCTTTGCACCCGCTGTGTCTCACGTACTTGCATGTAGTGCAATGCAAGTAGATCTGGCTTAGGGTTAAGACGGCTTAGCGCAACGGCTAGGGTTAGGCTAGTTACGGGTGAGGTTACGGTGAGTATTGGGGTGCATCTGGGTGCCTCTCTGACCCACTTAGAAGGACAGTGTACTGGCGTATGGGTTAGGCTTAGGGTTCGGGTTTGGGCTACGATTAGTGGGCTGTTTATGCCCGATTGGCACATCCCAGAAGTCTCTGTGGTCAACCTGGCCAAGTGGCCATGCGATTGGTGGAAAATTTGCATGGTCTACTCCCATGGGAGAGCCCATCATTGCGAATGCGCAGGTGTAAAAAAATAAAATAAAATAAAATAAAATAAAAACCAACGGAGACTTTTTTTGCAAGAAAAACCCACTGCTGCTCCTGTAAAAATTCAAGCATTTAAAATAGCTAATTTCCGCATCTTTCTGTGGTGCTTTGGTGGGGTTTTGGGCAACAATTTCAAAAAAAATATTGCGGTCGCCATTTTGGATCCCCCCCCCACCGCATGGCAAATGGATGCGCCCTCCCAGCCTGGTACAGTCAGCAAAACCTGGCCATGCGATTGGTGGAATGGCTGCAAAACTTTGCATGGTCCACTCCCATGGGCGAGCCCATCATTGCAAATGTGCAGGTGTAAAAAAATAAAATAAAATAAAATAAAATAAAATCAACGGAGACTTTTTTTTGCAAGAAAAACCCACTGCTGCTCCTGTAAAAATTCAAGCATTTAAAATAGCTAATTTTCACATGTTTCTGTGGTGCTTTGGTGGGGTTTTGGGCAACGATTTAAAAAAAAATATTGCGGTCGCCATTTTGGATCCCCCGCACTGCATGGCAAATGGATGCGCCCTCCCAGCCTGGTACCAGCAGCGCAGCAGTAGCAATAGCCAAGGAGAGGGGGGCGGGGAACCCCCCCCCCCAAATAAAACACCCTTCTGGCCTGGTAGGTGCCCTCAGACATTTTTCGCCTACTTTTAGGGCCGGGAATCGGTTTTTTTTTAACTTTTAAAAACTTTTTTTCTGTGCCGCTTGGCATTGCGCGATGCAAGTAACGAGCACGACAAATCAGACCAAATTGTTCATTCGTCGGTTTGAGCTCGAAGTCTGGGGCAGTGATTCCCGTTACCGTTTCCGTAGAGTAACGGAAACGAGTAACGGAAACGGAAACGGGAATACCGCTAAGTCGTGCCCATCTCTACTTACTAGCAGGCCAGTCAGGCTTCTCTTCAGGAAAATGGCAGCTACTCACAGCAGTTGGCATGTTTTCAAGCAGACCCACCATGGCCAGCTTAACCTGTACTGACACACTGACACTCACTGCCATGCGAGAATGAATGTATGCCCAACCTTGTGCATGCATACAAGAGACAGTTAACAATAGGGAAGGAAGGAGGAGTCACTGGTGCCCACAAGTTTAAGCACAGAGACAGTGTGGTGGATCTCTATGAGAGGGGTAGCACTATCACCATTGCACAATTACTAGCTCTGCACAGCACATTGTAGCATTTTTAAAAATCGAAAGTGATCTGATTTACAGAGACCATATCTAGGCCCTTCTAGAAGCAACAGTTTAGTTAGCTAATATTAGAAACCTGCACCATTGTCTCCTTTTATCCCTCTATACAGCACAGATTATAGCGCTGCTGGATTGCTCAGTGGTTTAGGTATCAGGCTGCAGAACTTGAGGTTGGGAGTTTGATTTCCTACTATACATCCTTGATAGGAGCTAGACTTGATGATCCATTGGGTCCATTCAATCTGAGCAGTTCTAAGAGCCCTTTTACACGACCCCTAAAATCCTCTGCAAAACACTTGGAGATCTGGATCATAAAATTGTTTTCCCACCAGCGGCGGACTTTTTTTAAAAATAAAGTACACCCATGCCCACTTAAGCATGCCCCAGCACACTTTACAAGTACCTGGTATCTGGAGATAAAAAAAATTCCAATGCGGATTGTAAAGCTGTGGATGCCGGGCTCTCCTCGCCTTCTGTTTTTGTTGTCCCCTCCACCCCTTTAACAGACAGGAATCCCTATGGGGCTGCTCCGAAGGCAAACGGAGGTGAGCGGAGGTGAGACTGCATTTTTTCTCTCCCTTTTTTTCTCCCTCCCCTCACCGCAGACAGAAGCAACAGTGTAGAAGGGTGGGAACACAGGAAAAGGAACAAAACCCACATGATATCTGGCTGGTGGGATCCGAATTTAAGCTACCAGGGGATCTTAGGGGTCGTGTAAAAGGGCTCTAAGACAACAACAACTATAACTGTTTGGAACAAGGAAATGGACAGCCATTCTTTATCATATGAAGGTGGAGACGAGCAGAGGATTGGGCAGGAAACAGCCATGAAGAAAGGATTTGGAAAATATATATACGTTGCAAACTAGCTTTGAGTGTGGCTTGGAATTGGTGTATTTGCATTTGGAAGCAGAACTGTCAAGAAATGTGACTTAGCACAACTAAGCATCTTCAGATATCCAGAAAGAAGGCACAATGCATGCATACACGTGAGCACATACACAGCCAAATCCAGAAGATACCACAGAGTTAAAACTTATTGAATTCACTACCACATGTAGTGATGGTTATACACTTGGAATGTCTTTAAATGGAGATTAGGCAAATTATGGAAGATAACACTAAAAGGTAATAGTCAAAATGGTTATATACTATTTTAGATCTTAATTTTAGAACTGCAGAACCAGAAAGAACCCTATGGATCATCAAGTTCAGCTTCAGTCAAGAAAGAACAGTGGGGAATCAAGCTCCCAACTAGAGACGGGCACGAAACGCCAAAATGGCATTTTGTTTTGTTTTTCATTTCGTTTCGGTTTCATTTTGTTTGGAATGAAATGATTTTTTTAAAAAAATATGTTTTTTTTACAGCCAACCCGCCCAGCCGGTCTGCACTTTTTTAAAAAAAAAGTTAGCGCTGACCAGGTGGCCCGCGGGCCGGTTGTTGCTTTTAAAAAATTATTATTATTTTACTGGTCGGCGCTTTTGTTTTTCAATCTCACACCAAGCTGGCCCGCAGGGCTAGCTGTTTGGTGCTTATTTTTATTATTTATTTTGACAAGTGCCCAGATTGGTGCTTGTCAAAATAAATAATAAATGAATATGAAATGGAATGGAATGAAAATTTCTGTTTTGTTTTGTTTCATTTTTTAAAAAGGGACACTTTGTTTTTTGTTTCATTCTGTAATGAAATGAAAAACGAAATACAAAAATTCATTTCGTGCTCATCTCTACTCCCAACTACTTGCTATGTGAGCAAGATGTATTAGAGTAAGACTGAGAAAAATGTTCAGCAAACAAGGAAATGGAGTGTGTTACCTTAAATTGTATGCCCAGTTCCATTACCCTCTATGCACAGTGGGGTGGGGGTGGGGGCAATTTGAAGGCAAGGACATCCACTCACTGTGGAAACACTCTGATCATTGTGGAAGATCTGCAAAGTTAGGTGAAGATCTAGAAAGTGCTGGATGTTAGAGAAAGATAACATATTAACTGGACTATTTTTTCTATTCCTCTCAATTAAACAAAACAAAACAAGTTCTCCTTGTACTAGCAAATGTACTCTGTTCAAATGTGTTTGTTCAAACATACATGGGTGAGTTTAATCTCATTTCCCTTTGAGGCAATGTTAGCTTTGGTTAACCAAAGCAAATTGACCTTGTCAAACCAATGAAAGCAGTATCCCTCTCAGAGATGCTTTTTATTTTTGTTTTTCTTCTTCTTCTTCTTCCAGAAAGGAGATATAATTGACATCATCTGTAAAACTCCAATGGGCATGTGGACAGGGTTGCTAAACAACAAGGTGGGAAACTTCAAATTCATTTATGTGGATCTTATTACAGAAGAGGAATCCACACCCAGAAAGATCAAGCCGCACAAGAGGAGCAAAAGAGCCAAGCCTGCTTCTCTTCAGGAATTCTTGGAGCGAATCCAACTCCAGGTCTGTTAAAACAAAAATTGTACAGTGTTGGGTGCCCCTACTGCTACTACCAAAAAAAGTTTGAAACAGTGGGTTGAAACTGAGAGTTGTTTCAATGTAGACTTGGGTCATGTACATAGAAAAATAAGATGTAAAGTTTGTTATCAACTTAAGGGAGGGAGGGAGGAAAAAAAGAAGATATACTGTGTTTCCCCGAAAATAAGGCAGTGTCTTATATTAATTTTTGCTCCCAAAGATGCATTAGGTCTTATTTTCAGGGGATGTCTTATTTTTCCATGGAGAAAAATACGGCACACATTTATTATCTTATTATGAGGCCTTATTTTGGGGGGATGCCTTATATTTCAGTGTGGGGCAAAACTGTAAGTAGGTCTTATTTTCAGGGGATGTCTTATTTTCAGGGAAACAGGGTAGTACTCATCAAGTAAATGTCAGTTAAGGTTTGGAGGAGAGGCTAGAAAAATCTTCTGATCACCCAAATAGCCTCTTGCTGCCATTGTTTATCTGATCAAACCTACATATGTTCATCCTGGCTTCTGGAGCGGACTGGGATCATATATGACCAAACACTATGCGATAAGGAAAACTGTACTCTTTCTAGCATTTACTGTATTTATTATTTAATTTTATTTAAAATATTTATATCCTGCTTTTCTCCTTAAAAAGTACCCAAGGTACTTTACACGATGAAAGGACAATACTTACAGCTAAAAGAAATAAGCAACAAATAAGAAAAATTATCAAATACTACACTAAAATGGTAACAAAAAACAACACCAAAAACACATTCAAAGCAGTAAGGTGCAACCATCCATTTAAAAAACCCTACTCAGGCAGCCAGTCACTAATGGAAAACTTGCTTGAAGAGAAAGGTCTTTGCTGACTTGCACAAGGACAGCAAATATGGGGCCAGCCTGGACTCCTGTGGGAGGGAGTTCCAAGTCTGGCAGCAACAACAGAGAAGGCCTTCTCCTCTGTTCCCACCACATGTGCCTGCGAAGGTGGTGAGAGTGAGAGAAAGGTGGCTACTCGTGATCTTAATACCCAAAGAAGCTCATAGTGGGAGATGCAGTCCTTAAAATAGCTTGGGCCCAAGCTGTTTAGAGCTTTAGAGATTAGAACCATCCCTTTGAATTGACCCTGGAAACAGATAGGCAGACAGTGGAGCTGCTGTAATGGGTGGGGGTGGGGTTATGTGAGCTCTCTGAGGAGCTCAGATTAGTGATCCAACTTTTGTGTTTTGGACCTGCTGACCTAACAAGACATGCAAGGACCTCCTCCTTGGTTATTTCTGTCTAGCTTAATTCTTCAGTTTCCCTCCCTACGAAGACAGAGACCACATGCCCAAAACAGAGCCTGTCTTCTTCAGCCCCACATAAAGTGCATTACACTAATCCAGCTGGGATGTAATTAAGCATGTGTCACCATGGCCACATCAGACTTCTCCGGGAATGGATACAACTGGTAAACTAGTTTTAATTGTGCAAATGCATTCCTGGTCAGTGACAAAACCTAGGTTGTCCAAGCTCAGAGTTGAATTCAGCAGCAGCTTCAAGCTGTGCACATGTGTAGGCTGCATCCTTATTCCCTGATCTGACTGACTTTCAACTGACCAGAAGCACCTCTGTCTTCTTTGCATTAAGTTTCAGTTTATGCATGATTTTTTGCATTGTTTCCAGTCCTTTATGGATACTACACACTGAACTTTGAGCTGAAATGTTTTAGATGGAAAGGAGAGAGAGAGAGAGAGAGAGAGAGAGAGAGAGAGAGAGAGAGAGAGAGAGAGAGAGAGAGAGAGAGAGAGAGAGAGAGAGAGAGAGTAGTGTCATCCATATATGGGTAACATCGAACCTCAAAATTCTGGACAATCTCTCCCAGTGGTTTCATGTTATGTTAAGAGATAAAACAGAACCTTGAGGGACCTCAGAGGCCAGGGGTTTCAAACAGGGTTTCAACATAATCACCAGCCATTTATAATGAGATGTGATAGCACAGATAAACTTCAAACAAAGGAATTGCTAATATATAGCTCATAAAATGTCTGCAGCCTTACCGGGCCAGGTTATGTGCTCCAAAATTCAATTTTAATGGGATTTAATAATAATAATAATAATAATAATAATAATAATAATAATAATAATAATAATAATAATAATAATAATAATAATAATAATAATAATGACAAGTAAACACAAATAAATCAAAACCAATCAGCACTTCAAAATAAAATACAAATAAAAAAACTGATACACATTTATCTTGCTTGGTGCTGTTGGCATTCTAAGCTGGAAAGGTTATATAAATTATGTTTCATCCACAATACATTTATTATTATTATTATTATTATTATTATTATTATTATTATTATTATTATTATTATTATTATTATTATTATTATTATTTAACCACACAGCTATCTGCGCTGGATTTTATATTACCAATCACTAGTCGAACGCTTCCCAAGCGTTTAGGACTCAGTGATGTATTGGCGAATTATGCGAGCAGATCCCAGTAAGGTGGCTTTCTGCATCTGACTGATGGTGACTTTGTCCACTCCAATTTCTTCTAGATACTTGCTTAGGTCTTTGGGCACCGCACCCAGTGTGCCAATTACCACTGGGACCACCCATACTGGTTTATGCCAGAGTCTCTGAAGTTCAATTTTGAGATCCTGATATCGGGTAATTTTTTCAAGTTGTTTTTCAGTGACTCTACCATCTCCTGGTATAGCAACATCAATGATCCACACTTTTTTCTTCTCCACAATCACAATATCTGGGGTATTATGCTTCAAAACCCTGTCTGTCTGTATTCGGAAGTCCCAAAGTAATTTTGCATGCTCATTTTCAGTCACTTTTTCAGGCTTATGGTCCCACCAGTTCTTTGTTATGGGCAGATGATAGTTCTGACACAAATTCCAGTGGACCATTTGAGCAACTACATTATGACGCTGTTTGTAATCAGTCTGAGCAATTTTCTTGAAACAACTCAATATATGGTCAATAGTTTCATCTGCCTCTTTGCAGAGTCTACATGTGGGGGACTCAGCTGATTTTTCTATTCTAGCCTTAACTGCATTTGTTCTGATAGCTTGTTCTTGAGCTGCAAAAATCAGGGCCTCTGTCTCTTTTTTCAGTGTTCCATTGGTGAGCCATAACCAAGTCTTTTCCTCATCTACTTTTCCTTTGACTTTTTCAAGGAACTGCCCATGCAGCGCTTTATTATGCCAGCTATCAGCTCGTATTTGCATTGTTGTTTTCCTGTATTGACCCTTTGTTTGATTTACTTTAAACACCTCCCTGTTCTTAACCTCCAATAATGCTGGCTCTGTACTATTTTTTACATAATCTGCCAACGCATGCTTCTCTTCTTCAACTGTCTGCTTCACTTGCAGAAGACCTCTACCACCTAATTTTCTAGGTAAATACAGCCTGTCAACATCACTGCGTGGATGTAATGCATAGTGAATGGTCATAAGTTTTCTTGTTTTCCTATCTAGAATATCTAGCTCCGTCTGAGTCTAGTTTATAATGCCAGCGGTATACCTGATGACCGGTATGGCCCAGCTATTAATGGCCTTGATGGTGTTACAACCATTCAGCTTACTTTTTAATACTTTTCTGACCCTTTTGATATATTCTTTACTGACCACATTTTTCACTTGCCCATGTTTTATATTATCTAATTCCAGTATGCCCAGATATTTATAGCCTTCAGACTGATGATACTTAATAGCTTGTCCATTTGGCATTTCAATTCCTTCACTCTCAATTATTTTTCCTTTTTTCAGTGCCACTGTGGCGCATTTGTTTAGTCCAAACTCAATACTAACATCGGTGCTGAAAATTCGGGCTGTGTTGGTCAGTGAGTGTATTTCAGTTTCTGATTTTCCATACAACTTTAAGTCATCCATATACAATAGATGAGAAATTTTCCCTGAAGTTTTAGCAGTTTGGTAACCTAAATTTGTCTTCTGCAAAATTATTGAGAGGGGAATCAGGGCAATAGTAAATAGCAGAGGTGATAAAGAGTCACCTTGAAAAATCCCTCGTTTGATGCTAACCAATCCATAGCTTTCATCCCTGACAAACAATTCTGTTTTCCAGTTCTTCATCGCATTTTCAATTAGGGCACTAATACTTTTACATATTCCAATGGCAACCAGGCACTTAATAATCCAACTGTGCGGTACTGAGTCAAAGGCTTTTTTATAGTCAATCCAACTCATATATAAATTAGTTTTCCGGGCTTTACAATTGTCTAGGATCATTTTATCAATGAGTAACTGATCTTTTGTGCCTCTACTTCCCCGTTTGTTCCCTTTCTGCTCTACTGGCATGATGTTATTTGCTTCCAAATAATCTTGGACTCTATCAGCTATGATGCCTGTTAGCAGTTTATACATAGTTGGTAAACATGTTATTGGCCTGTAATTTTCAGGTATTGCTCCTTTTGTTGGATCCTTCTGAATCAAATAGGTTTTCCCAGTTGTTAACCACTCATTAATATAACCTGTTCTCAACATTTCATTAAATTGTTGGGCCATTTTTCCATGCAGACTGGTCAGGTGTTTAAGCCAAAACCCATGCAGTTGATCATTGCCAGGTGATGTCCAGTTTTTGACTCTTTGTACTCTTTTGGTGATCATATCAGCTGTTATTTCTAGTTGGCCCATTGTGCACTTGGAGAATTTCTTCTCAAAATCTTGGAGCCATCCAGCATTTCTATTATAGTCTTTCTCAGTCCCCCATATGTCTTTCCAAAACTGAATGGTTGCCATTTTTTCAGGCTTTTCATCTTTTTTTACCTATCTTCTGGTTTAAACTCTGATAGAACTTTCTTTGATCTGATTGAAACAACTGGTTGTCTTTATACTGAGTAAATCTAGCATCATATCTTTCAATTTTTCTAGCTGTTGCTGTTATTTGCTGCTTCACTATTTCCAATGCTTCTCCAATTTTCCTTGTACTTAGCCAGTATTTTTTAGTCAAATATTTCTTGAACTTACCATTCTTTAATTTGTCCTCCTGCAGGTTTTTTAAGTTACTCGCATCTGCTCGGAGTCTTTTGATTTTAAGCTTCAGTCCGATTTTCCACCGTGGTTTCTCAATGCATTTTTGGGGGAGCTTCAATTGTGGAATCCCTAGTTCTTCCGTTACTTTTACTGCTGCACTATAAGCAAGCTGATTTATCTCTTCAATTGACCTTATCTGGATTGTTGCAAGTGCTGAGTTTACATCGTTCATCAATTGTGCCAATTTTTTTCTAGGCACAGTCTTTAAAATTGGGAGCCTTCCCCTCTCTTCATTTAATGCAGCATGTGTGAGTATTTTATTCTTCAATTCTTGCTGCCTAATAGTGAGCTCTGCTGGTGTTCCAATCCTATTTGAACCTTCTTTTGGTTCAAAGTTTTGCGCAACATCCATATTTTCTTCAACTTTTGACTGTTCAATGTCCCCAGGTGTTATTAATCTATTTTTTCCTTCTATTTGGATAATTTGTTGACCTCCAATTTCACAACTCCTCTCTATTTCTTCTAGTTCAATTTTACTAAACACCTTGTTTCTGATAATATATCTTCGCTGGTCAGCTAATCGTAATTCAGTTATCTTGGAGTTTGGATATTCTTGTTTCCATAACTGATGCATCCGCTTTTGGTAGCCACGTTTTTCAGGTTCCGCTCTATAATAGCATTTCATGATTGTCCGATTCTCTGGTAGAGTATATTTCTGCCGCTTCTGAGATGGTTCAGCTTCCAGTAACTCTACAGGCCCATGCCCTGGTTGCTCAGCAATGGGACCCGTGACCTGTAGCCCATTTATCGACGGATGTCCAGGTTCATCAACACCCATCGCAGTCCTTGTTAACCCGGGCGACGACCGAGCCGGTATAGGCTTCTTTATATTGTATTTCACCATGATTCATGGGTTGTTGGGTGCGCTTAGTTCTGTTCCTCAGTCAAGACCTCTCTGGTAAGGTTGGACCTACTGGAGCAGTTAAGCCCCCCGCCACGACAAGGCGGCACCCTTGGGGGGTTTATTATTATTATTTATTATTATTATTATTATTATTATTATTATTATTATTATTATTATTATTATTATTATTATTATTATTATTATTATTATTATTATTCCTGAAATAATGTAGGGGATGCAAGCTTAGGAGGCATATAACATATTATTGCTATTTTTCTGTATCAGATCTAACTATCAAATTGAAATGATCTACATATGAAAACTTAGCTCAGAGCCAGTCATGCTATTAGCTTTTTTAAAGGAGTCACCTCAAACTGCAAGGATAGAGGGTGGCAAATTTCATAATTAGTTCCCCTATTCGGCCATTGCTATTGCTGCTCAAGCTGTGTAGTTTATGTCTGCCTGGCTCCAAGGATCTACAGAACAAGTCCTGATGGCAGGAGGAAATTGAGAAACTCCCTGTGTTCTGGCAAATACAAATTTTCTAGATACTGCTCCCAGAGGAAATGATGCAATAGACCTATGTATTGAGGAACAGCTGGCCTCTGATACTGCCATGTTCTCTTCCTTGTAACTTGGAAACAGCTGATTTTGAAGGAACTTGCCATCACTATAGTACCAACCTTTCACGCTTTATAAAAAATAAACTGCATTGCTGAAATCAGCAAATCGCTTTGATGAGTCTGGCAAGTGCTTACTTATGTTGTAGTTATTAAATCCCTGCATTCCATTTTGTTTATGGACCAAAGAATAGTTTGTAGCTGATTTAAGTGTATTTCCTAGGATACACAAAAGTTCTACATTTACTTCAGTTTTATTAAAATTATGGGGAAGGGGGGGAACCTACAGAACTGATGCTAAACAGTATACGGTAAGCAGTACTTCTGTGAGGCTTCACAGCCACAGTGCCGTTTTCATATATTAATTATTCCTCTTCACTTTGTATAGCAAGAAACATAAATGAATTTTTTTCACATACACAGGCTTCCGGATGTATGCCTGTAAGCATGCACCACACACAATGCCAAATGTCTGTGCTACCACGCTTTATGTTATGTGCAGAAATGTTGTACTGCTTGAAACAGCAGACTTATAAATAGTAGTGTTGACATTATTTCACAAACTAGATATAAATATTTCTTTATATAATACTCCCCTGTAATTTTATTAAGGGATATAGCAAAGTGGACTGTAAATCAATCTAAAGTAGAAAAAAACAATCTTTTTAGAGTTTTGGATTGAGTTTAGCCTAGATACTGAAATCTTTTGCCAAAATTGTAGGCTATAAATCAAAGGAATGCAAAGCTTTTTTGGCACAGCAATGCATTCCTATGGGAATTTGTATAAAGGAAAATTTGCTTAACATAATTTCATTTGGAACTAATTAATCCCTTTATACAAGCTACCACTGTTATATAGTTACCTGTGAAAAGCAATTGCCTACTTGAAGTCACTGGGTGAATCATCTTGCTATCTCACTCACTAAAATCAGGGAAACTGAAGTAGTAATCCTGTGCACGTGCACAGGATTACTACTTCAGTTTCCCTGATTTTAGTGAGTGAGATAGCAAGATGATTCAGTTAAATATGGCAAAATCAACAAAGTAATGTAGCACCTTAAAGATGAACAGTCTCTTTTTTCAAAAGCGTTTGTGGCTTACAGCCTGCCTTTTCCAAGGTATCTAAATGTAACTGACAGAATAGGGTGTGACCTATGAAAGCTAGATTATGCAAAATATAATGCAGTAGTCTTTAAAGCAGCACAAGACATCTTGGTTTCTTGGCTTTGCTGTTGCAGGCTGCATATTAACGAGTTATCCCTCTAGATTTTAGTTGGCATGGTTAACTTTGACTGTATATTGGGTTGTCTTATATCTTTTCCTGTAATGAAAGGCATATATTTTCCATATATTCATTTCATTAATTAATTTTACTTAAACATTAATATATATTAAACTGAATCCAATATTATTCCTAACTAGAGGCAACCCCATAGAAATCAACAAATTACAGGTAGTTTTGGCTAACCACGCCTACTCATTTTAGTAAGGCTACTCTAAATGGAATTAATGTTGAAGCTAGTCTGTTAACATACGTTTGTATAAATAACAACATTTTAACAGATATTTCCACCTTTCGCCATACGAAAATAAATGTTTAGTTACAGTGACCTAAGTCCTAATATAGAAAGTTGCAATTAGAGCAGGCATGTCCAAACTTCGGCCCTCCTGATGTTTTGGACCACAACTCCCAGAATTCTAAGCTTAGATTGCCAATGACAAAGGACTGTGGGAGTTGTGGTCCAAAACATCTGGCGGGCCGAAGTTTGGACATGCCTGAATTAGAGTAAGCCTACTGAATCACTGGACCACTGGAAGAGTTGACTCACCAATGTATTTACTTCAGTAGTAACATATTGTACTAAACAACAGGTATTCCGATTTCCGACAAATGTCATCAAGTAATTACACATTTAGCACTCTTGAGGTAAGTTCAGTGTATACATACATATTCAGTACAGTATAGATGCTAAAGGGGTCTACTATCAAGAAGGACACATGGTGTTATGGCCTTCTTTAAAAATGTGCTGTATGAATTCAGAGTAGATCTGGTGCCAGGGTAGGCAAATTTTAGAGGGAAGCACATGATCTGCTCTTATTGTGAGCTATAAGTACAGTATGTGGACTGCTAATGAGCTACAGCATGTCATTACTATTTCTTTCCCAAAAAACAAAGCAAGACAAAAAGCTGCCCATGCAAACTTGTCTATCCCTGTAACCGTAGAAATTTACATTTCTTTTCACAGGACTATTCACCAACCCTCTTGCTGAATGGCTATGAAACACTAGAAGATTTGAAAGATCTAAAAGAATGCCATTTAATCGAACTTAATATTGAAGAGCCAGAAGATCGAACAAGGTTACTCAGTGCTATTGAGAATCTTCAGGACTATGAAAGTACGTGCTGCATTTCTACTTCCTAGTATACTGGCATTGTAATGAATAAATCTGGACATTTTAAAAAAAAGTAATGCTGCTTAAGTCTAATATAAGTATATGGGCATACATTCAAGAAACATTTTATTTATTATTTATTCAATTTATATACCTCCAATCTGGCCTGGGGGGGCAATCTGGGAGGTGATCAACAATCAAGAATACAAATTATAAAAATACCAAACAACAAAAGGAAATAAATACAATATTATAATACTCATAATATGAAAAATGAATAAAAATTCCAAAACAAGTCCACTTCTCCAGACATAAGAGTTAAAATACAGAGACTATATGACAAAATGCCCTCCCTACGGAGATCCGCCTGGCGCCAACACTTTTGGCTTTTCAGTGCCAGGCAAAGATTTTTAGTTTTTAATACTTGTCGTATGCCGCCCAGAGATGTCTTGGTAGTGGTGCAGTTAAAAAATCTTGTAAATAAAATAAATAAGAAATAAAAGATTCATGCATAAGATGAAGAAACAGTGGTGGTTAGTAGATTCAAGTTGTAAATAGTGTGAATCATTATGGCATTTATACCTGGTAATGACTTAAATTCCTGTTTGGAATTTAAGTGTTCTGCAAACAGCAACTGTGATTAGTGGCTAAAGCCACCGGAGGATTTTAAAAACAGTAGCAGAAACAACATAGGGCAATGAGTTAAGGAAGGATCACTGACTTCAGCCTTGAAATTTGTCCTGTAAGCGTGGCTGTGGTTGGGAAAGAACCAGGCTAAGGAAAACACCACCAAATAGAAAAAAATATATTATAGTATTTCACATTTTGAAAAACATTAAGAACTTTTGCCTAATATTTAATCTATCGAGATAGGAATTAAGCAGATGTCTATATTATATCTCAGCTGTTTCTCTCTGGATTCTTGTTCTGCAATTTTCCTTCTCCAGAATAGCAATTTGCAAATCCTGTGAGGAGTAGACTGAAATTATTTGAAACAAGTTTTTTTGTTTCACTATTTGTGATTTCTGCTACATGCCCATTAATAATTTTGCACTGAGAGTGTATCGTTTTTCCTATATAGACTGCAATGGGGCATTGTTTGCAAAAGATGGCATATATCACATTAGTAGAGAAACAAGTAAAAGTGTTGGGCATGGCATTGTTGTGTCCTGTGATCATTTTGCTGGAGTAAACATAGGGACAGAGATGGCACCTAAATTTGTGAAAGGGTATAGTCTCCATTTTTGTATATGTGTTGTGCAAGTCATTCTGTGTCTATAGCTGCTTCTGATTCTGGGGTTGTCTGTAAGCATGCCTGCCACCAAATGCTTGTGAGAGTGAACTATTCTTGTCAAGGATGAGTCGATCATTTATGATGTGTGTGAGTGGCCTCAGTTATGGGCTGAAAATGACCACTAGCAATGTTTGGTTGTTTTGTGTTCCAGGTCTGTCTGTCTTGTAGTACATTATTTCTGGGTATTAATCTTGTCCTGCTGGGTTTTGGAGTCTGTATTCTGAGGTCTGGGAAGACATGATTGTACCTTAGGGCTTAGCTGTAAATGAGAGATTTAGTAATGTGTTTAGAATGGAAGACGGAAGCATGTAGGTAGATTATATTGATAAGTGTATTTTCAATACAGTGTAATGCTAAGATGCCTATGTTGTATCTTCAAATTGGTGTCAAGAAAATGCATGTGTTACATCGATTGGTCTGGGCTGAAGGTTATTGAATGAAATTTATTAAAATCCCATGGAATTCCTAGAGCTTTCTTTCCATAGGCCGAGATTTTTAAAAAGTCATCAATGTACCTCAAATAGAGGGGTATTGGTGGCAGTTCTGTTGATCTAAAGATAATTTTACAAAGGCAAAATAATTATGTGGAAGCACTAAGTCTTAGAAGTGACTATATGTGTTTTGCGTCACTACATGTGTAGTGACTGTATGTTTTGTCCTTATTTTGACCTGCATTCCTGACAGCCTGTAGTACGTCACTGCTGAACCTCAGTTTCTGAGTCCATGATGGCTAAGAGGTGTTGTCAGGAGGCTGTGAGTGGATTGAAGTTTCCTTATAAAATCTATCATATTGCTTACATAACTATGTGTATTGGTGACATATTGTTTGACAATGGAGTCCACATATCCAGATACACAACCAGCAACTGTATAGCTCAGTGGTGGCGAACCTTTGGCACTCCAGAAGTTTTGGACCACAACTCCCATAATTCCAAGCCTGTATTACCAATGGCAAAGGACTGTGGGAGTTGTGGTCCAAAACATCTGGAGTGCTGAAGGTTCGCCACCACTGGTGTAGATGCTTGACACCCTGGGTCTACTGGCTTTCAAAGTTTGAGTATTTTTGGTAGCAAGTAGAAGATAGCTGGCTGAGCTTAAGATATTTTGGATTTGTTCACATGTGTTTTATTGATTTTTTTTCATGACATTTTGTAATTCTTTTTGAGATTTGGCAGTTGGATCTGTATTTAGGAGCTGGTAAAATGTAGAGTTGGATAATTTCCTCTCAACTTCCTGTATGTAGTTCAGGGTATCCATGACAAACACAGTGCTGTTCCTCTCCGCATCTTTCATGATGATGTTGGGATTGTTCTTGGGTCTATATATAGAATTGTGCCCTGTCCAGCCGAGAGTGGATATTTAATCATGTCAATTGTTGATTATCTTAGCTTGGACACAGTAGTGAAAATACTCAATATTGAAGTCCAATTCTTTGTTTCAACCCTCTGAAGAAGTCCATTCTTGCTGTGGTACTAGGAGGAAGTAGCCTGTGGGTCAATATCTAGTTCCCCCTCATGTTGTTGGAGATTTCCTCCTCATGCTTTAAAAAGTGAGACACAGCTTGTTTTGTCATCCAGCTTGATGTCAAAATTTGGAAATATTCCTTGAGTCATAGTCTGCGGGAAAAGGCCTCTGGGTCACCACAGAGCTGTATCATCAGTGTAGGTTTGTTGGGACGAACAGACACGCCCTGTGAGACGACAGACATTTCTGCTTGGCTCAGTTTATGGCTGGATAGATTTATGATGTTATTGTGAAAGCCTGTTGTGTTCTTGCTGTAGGTCAAAAAGCGCTGTAGTAATTTAGATACTTTTTCTTCAGAAAAGTTGTGAATCATAAGATTTTTTTTTCTTCTTGTGGTGTAGAATATTTGTGCATTATCTGGTCACAGGGCTGGTTCGGTGTGTGTGGTTCAAGATCTTCAAAATCCTTCTAGATTTTCCTTTGTTTGTTATATAAGATGTTGGTTAGGTGGTTAAGTAATTTTTTAGAGAGTATTGCATAATCTTCTACTGTAGTCACAGAGAAGGGAGTGTTTCTGCTTAAGCTTTGCTCCTGTAAGTGATTTTCTGAAGTGGAGGGCATCTGCTATGCATGGAGACTCTCCATGAGATCACGAGTGCTGATTTCCCATCATTAGCATCCGTTCCCTCTTCACATATTTATTTGACAACATTTCAATAAAGCTACTCAATTAAGTGGGAAATAAATTCTACCCTATACTATAGAGTCCAATGTTAACTTGCCAGAGCAACTCAAGACTGGTTAGCGTTACATCAATTGAGACCATATGAAGCCATGCTGACTCCTAAGCCTTGTCCAGACTAGAAAAGCTGAAAATTAGGACTACCTTCATACTGACCTGATTTTGTGGAGGCAAGTGTTGAAGAGGGCTAGAAGAGGGTTAGACATGGAATACCTTGGCACCTCTCTGTTCCCCTCCTTTTTCTCTCTCTCTCTCCTGACAGCTGATTTTAGCCTGTAAAACAATTCTCCTAACTTCACTGGCAGATCTGTGGGATCAGGGAGAAGAAGAGGACATTGGTGGCAGAAAGGCATTTTTGTAGATTACGGAATCCTCACTTCCTCCATGTCTGACTTGGGACAACACTGCCCTTCAACTAAGCCTAAATATTACTGTGAAATAATTGGCCTGGAGCTTTGCACTGAAATATGTTCCCAGCACTGAATATCAAGCAGTTGACACCCTGATGGTTTTAGGTTCATCACAGGGCAGCAGAGTTGCTACCATGCTCTTTACAGTTGGGTAGATCTTATACAATAGTAGCCTGACTGTGACCAAGTTCATCTGTTAAAGAAATGGCAGTGCTCTGTACTCAGCAGAGGGAGAGCTGATAGTATGTGGTTCAAACATATGTATGGGATAATGCATTAAGAGATTAACCTATGGCCTCAGTGAAGCTCTTTGGCAGACACTATGCACTTATCTTAATACACGTTTCAGGAATATTTGAATAACAAACCTTGAACTAGGTCTCAGCAGCAAATTGATCCTCCCTATTTGATATAGAACAGCAGTGTTTTTCCTAGTGTCGGTCAGTAATGTAGGAGATCAGAAAAATCAGTAGGTATCCAATGAGATATAAGAGGCCCCTCAGTTAAGTTATTATAATGAAAGAATGGGAGCCAATGCGATCCTGGGGTGAGCTTTTAGCAGAGAAACTAATTCTGCATGACCTTGGCTAAACCACTGTGCTTAAGTCAACCCAAGTGGAAAATTGGGTTGAAAAAGCTGAACATCGTTGTAGCCAAATATTGTATCTGAAATCAACTTGTGAAGGTCAATTTTTTTCTTAAATAGGCATGGCTTTGCCTACTGTAAATGATTTCTTAATTAAAATTGATTATCTGTACTGCTTAGAAGTGAGCAGCATAATTATCCAATTGTACAAGTGAATCTAGTTCCTGACTGCAGGAATTATAATGAAATAACCCAAAATACATGCCTGGCCATCGTCTGGATATAAAAATGTTCTTTTAGTTAGAATGCATGGAAAATTTCAGTGGGGTATTTAAGTGTGTCTCCCTTAATAAATGTCTGCAGTCCTGCCTCTTTTTTATTAATGACTGTGATGACTGACTCACAAGTGGGCCAGTATGAAATCACAGTAATCGCAAAATCCAAAATTTACACATCTAGCCTTCATGAGTTTGGCTATACAGGCAAAATATTTGCACAAATATACTAATACCACCAAAGTTTATAAACAGAAACCTTCTTCTCCCAATATATACAATTTTAAGAGGTACTCGTTTTAAGCTATCTTTAATCAACTTCAGGACTTAAAACCTCACATCTTACCAAGTTACTGTTTATACTCAAATATAAACCTAGTTTTTCCGCCCTAATTTTGGGTTGAAAAAAAGGGGCCCTTCACTTATATTCTGGTCAATACTTTTAGCCACTGAGGCAAGTGCTTGGGTCAGTGGCTAAAAGTCATTTTAAACATTGTGTGCCGCTTCTTCTAACTCCCCTCTGCATCATGGGGGAGCGGTGCGCCATGTTTATAATGCAAAAATGCTATTCCTGTAGTAAAAAGAAAAGAAAAACGTGGATGCATGATGGAAGAAACATTTAAAATTGTCAAAGAGAGGCAGGAAATGAAAGTAAAAGGCAATAGAACAAAGTCAGAACACTGAATGCGTTTTTACCACCTGTCAATAGAGATGTTTGCTCTGACCGGCCCTGTGGTGGGAGGGGCTTATTTGTCCACCCGCTCAAGACAGGGCAGTTTGACCAGTGGTCATGTGGTCTAATAGGACCCTGCCACCACTGACCATGACCAGTCATTGACTGCTGACTGAGGCATGTGGCGGCAGGGTCAGAGGCCATTTAAAGACTGGCCATGAGGCGAGCAGCCTCTTTGTCTGTCAGCCACATACAGAGAGGGACCTCTGCCCACAGACAGTGACTAGTCTTCACCATTTTGAGCATGTGGCTGGCATTGTCCTTGGCTGACCTCTCTTCTGGAACATGCATATCCTTAGCTTTCTTTTCTTTTGATCGGCTTGGATTACTGCCTTATGCAACAGGGCGCCCACATGACACAGTGGAGTGTCCGGCCGATCAAAGTTCTTTCTGACATGGCTGATCTGTATCTCACTTCTGATTGGCCGGCTGCTTCTCCAGCTCCCAGCCACCACTGTGGGAGCCTGATGTGCCTCTATTACTATAACTAGAGATGGGCACGACTTAGCGGTATTCCCGTTTCCGTTTCCGTTACTCGTTTCCGTTACTCTACGGAAACGGTAACGGGAATTACTCCGCCAGACTTCGAGCTCGAACCGACGAACGAACAATTTTGGTCTGATTTGTCGTGCTCGTTCCTTGCATCACGCGATCGCGCGATGCCACGCGGCACAGAAAAAAAGTTTTTAAAAGTTAAAAAAAAAAACCGGTTCCCGGCCGAAAAGCAGGCGGAAAAATGCCTGCCGTGCCTCAGGGCACCTACCAGAGGGGTTGTTTCTGGAGGTCCCCGGCCTCCCCCCCCCATCCCCCGTCCTAGTGGGCTGCTCTGTGGGACTCGCCGCAGGCTCGCAGCCAGCCAGCAAAAAGCCCAGTCTCGCCGGCCGCCGCAATTAAAGCGCAAGCAAGCGGCACGGACGGCACAGGAAAAAACTTTTAAACTCTCCCCCCACCCATTCCCGGGCCAAAAAAGCAGGCGGAAAAATGCCTGCTTGACTAAGGGCACAGGGCACCTACCGGAGGGGTGGTTTCTGGAGGGGGGGGGTCCCGCCTCCCCCCCGTCCTGGGCAGCCAGACTCGCGAGTCGCCATTTCGCCATGCCATGCGGTGCGGGCGGGGGATCCAAAATGGGGCGGCGAACGCAATATTGTTTTTGAAATCGTGGTCCAAAAACACACAAGCACAACAGAAACATGCAAAAATTTATAAACTGCCAGATTTTTCACAGTAGCAGTGGGTTTTTTCTTGCAACAAAATGTCTCTCCTCTCCTCCTCTGTCCTCCATTGATTTTATTTTATTTTATTTTATTTACACCTGCGCAATGATGGGCTGGCTGAGTGGCCAGCCATGTGGGAGTGGACGACCATGCAAATTTTTGGAGCCATCCCACCAATCGCATGGCCACTTGGCCATGGAGACTTCTGGGATGTGCCAAAAAGCCCCCTAAAACCTGCCCTAGCCCCCCTAACCCTAACCCTAACCCTTGACTCCGTACCCATACGTCACAGACTGTCTTCTTAGTGGGTCAGAGAGGCACCCAGAGGTGCAACCCACTAGCCCACCGTAACCTTACCCGTCACTAGCCTAACCCTAGCCCTTGCACTAACCCACCTTAACCCTAAGCCAGATCTACTTGCTTGCATTGCACTACACGCAGCAAGTACAATTCCCTTCTGTGTGAGACATGGTGGTGCGAGAGCCTTAGTTAGGCATCTCACTATGGCTCTGGGTTCAGTGCCATCCACTAGTCTTCACAGTCACTGTCTGCACATTATGTTATGCAATATCCATATGGCTATTGCATAGCATTTTGCAGCAGCAGCAGGTGAGGAGGGGAGACCCCCATGTTGAGGGGTCTCTTGGAGCCTGCTTCCCCTTCCTAGTGGGTGAGGATAGGAAGCACCCATGGGTGCCTCCAGGAGCCCACTTTCCCTTATAGCGGGCCAGAGGAGGCACCCACCCCAAAGAGGTGCCTCCAGGAGCCCGCTCCCCCCCAAAAAAACCAGTACTAACGAAAACGAAAAAATGAACCGACTAATTTTTGCGAATTTTCACGAAAAACGGAGATGACCCGAAACGGGACTGGCCCGACTAACGACAACTCGAAAAATTTTTTTTTCAAGTCGTGCCCATCTCTAACTATAACCATTGCAAAGAAATAGAGGACAACAGCCAACAAGGAAAAACAGGAGATGTTTTCCATAAGATCCAATAAATTAAAGGGAAATTTAAGTCTACAATAGGAACTCTTAAAGATCAAAAGGGAAGAAGACTGACTAGGAGAATACAATGAAAATGTGGAAACAGTATACTGAATGTATAAAAGGATGGTAGATTCCTTTCAAGAGGAAGATTTTGAGGAAGAATCTGGCATTCTAAAAAATGGAAAAGAAACTACTTTGAAAGAAATGAGAAGAAATAGACCACCAGGAGTAGATAGGGGATCCTGATAGAACTACTTCAAGCCACAGGCAGTGAATCTGTTAAACTCATGGCAAGAATATACCAATAATAAATATAGAAAATAAAACAATGGCCTAACAATGTTCACTACACATTCCAGTCCCAAGAAAGGAGGGGCCACAGAATACAATATATATAGGACCGCTGCTTTAATTTCCCATGCAAGCAAAGTGATGCCTACGATGCTGCAACAAGGCTTTCATCTTTATATGGAGCGAGGAATACCTGATGTTCAAAATGGGTTCCAAAAAGGAAAGGGGACTCAAGATCATATTGCAAATACCCATGAGCTACTGGAGCACACTGAAGAATTTAAGAAGATCAATATATGCTTTCTACACTATAGCACAGCCTCTGACTGTGTGAATTGTGAGAAACTGTAGGTGGTTCTCAAAGAAATGGGTTTGGCTCAGCACTTGACTGTCCTTGCGTGTAATCCTGTATTGTGTAATCCTGTGGACAAGACGTTATAATTAGAATACAACGTGGAGAGACAAAATGGTTTCCTATAGGCAAAAGTGTCAGATGATGGTATATTTTTGTCCACTTACCTGTTCAATGTGTATGCAGAATATAACATATGGAAAGCTGGGCTAGATTCAGATGAAGAACTAGTGGAAATTGGTGGAATAAACATCAATAATTTAAGATATGCAGATGACAGCACCTTACTTTCAGAAGGCAGGAATGACTTGAAATCACTTCTGAGTGAAAGTGAAAGTGCCAAACCAGGACTGCAGTTGAATATTAAAAAGGCAAAAATCACTTTGAGAATGAGGAAATTGAAATAGTTAAGAGATTTTGTAAAACTTGGTTCAATAATCGATACAAATGGACATGCAGTCATGGAATCAGAAGATGACTGAGACTTAGAAGAGCAGCAATGAAGGAATTAGAAAGCATTATGAAATGTAGGGATGCGTCACTGAAGACCAAAACTAGGATAATTCATATTCTTATGTTTCTGGTTAACACATATAGTTATAAAAGCTGAACAGTTATGAAATCTGTCGGGGGGGGGGTATTCATTTGAAATATGGTGCTGGAAGACAACTTTGTGGATATCCTGGATTACCAGAAAGAAAAACAAGTGAGTCTTAGAACAAATCAAGGCTGAAGTATCTATAGAGCCAAAAATCCTGAACAGCGTCATTCAGTGTCAGCATGGGTTGGAGAGAAATTGACTGCACATAATTATAAAGGTCATGCATGCAACAATCACTCTCAAAACAACATTCTTTTCAATTGCACATTTTATGGCATGTGCCACAGCTTTCTCTTCAAGTAAGGGAAACACCTGTGCATTCACAGAAACAAGTCTCAAGGACAAAGAAGGACAAAAATGTAGATAATGAATATTAATAGCATGGCTCTTGTCAGAGTTTATGTCATCAGCCGTATATTTCCTCAGCATCCATAGCTTAATCCTACAGACTAGAGTAATATCAGAATATACATGTCAAAATGATGCATATCATAGACACTGCTAACCCTATCTCAGACAACTCTGACTAAAAACCATTTATCTTTTATGAAACTGCTATGCTTTAGGAAAATTACATGACTTCTTGTAGCAGATAAGATAGCATGTTCCGCTGATTCTGCAACATTTAACAGTAGCCTTTAAAAATCTATTTCTGTATCCTGTGCCTTAACTAAATTGTACAGATTAAGACCAACATCTGCCCTTAGTGATGAAATGCCACAAATGCAAGCTTGCGTGTTGAATTAGGAAGAAGTGGCTGCTTTTGAAATTAGATGATTAAGAGATCATATGTATTGATTTCCTGGTGCCAGGAGTTTCAGTCTCCTTGACATATGAAGGCCCCTGAAAAACAGGGTCCTAGCAATAGCACATGGATTCAGCTAGGACATTCCCACTACAATATATCCAGAAACAGTATACTGTAAGGCTACATTGTTGGGTAAAACAAGACTTGGCCCTTGATAGAGCAGCCATTACATCATCCTTGAAGCAGGGCTACTCTCTCTCTCTCTCTCTCTCTCTCTCTCTCACACACACACACACACACACACACACAGAGAGAGAGAGAGAGAGAGAGAGAGAGAGAGAGAGAGAGAGAGAGAGAGAGAGAAAGAGAGAGAGAGAGAGAGAGAGAGAGACAGAGAGATTCATCAGTCATTCATTCTATAACTAAATATTGTGGTTACGATACTTTTTTTGTAATGTTTATCCTTCCACCTTCCAGAGAGCCTAGGACTGCAAACTTGACCTCTGTCATTTTGCCCTCACAACAAAGTCAGTACAGAAATACCTCGGATAATGAATGCCTCTGATAATGAATAATTCAGATAGCAAATGGGAATTTCCAGGTATAGGGCTGCATCAGATATCGAATGTTTCCTATGGGCTGCCTCTGGAAATAAATTTTTCATCATGCCTTTTAAAAAAAGTATACCCAGGATGCATTGCACCCTCCCATAGTTTGTTGAGGGGTGGAAGGAGTTAGTCAGAGCTTTTTTTTCGTGGTATTTTGGAGCCATTCGGGACATTGCTGAGGGATTTGGACCTTTTGAACTTGGAAAGGTAGGGAGCTGAAGTTTCCTTGCTTTTTCCCTGTCCATTTGTATTGCTTTCTCTTGCAATGTGAATGGGCGAGCTGAGAATCATCCTGGCTTTTTTCTGTGCATTTGGCGGGAACGACTGGGCGTTTGTTTTGAAGCTTGGTTTTATTGATCTATGAACTGCTTTACATTGCAGTTTGGGCAGGAGATATTTGAACTGTTTTGCAGTGCACTTTGGGCAGATCTTTGAACTGCTTTTTATTGCACTTTGGGCAGGAGATCTTAGCAATGCACTTTGGCTGGGAACAGGCTAGGGGTAGTCTTTGCTGCTTTATTTTTTCCATGTTTGCATTGCATTGCAGGGGAGGTGTTCTTGGGGGGTGTATTCCAGCACTGCAAGCCTTTAAACTGCACTTCATAAAAAGGTCTGAAAAAAAAACCCAGCCTAATCCAGAACAGATTAATTAGTTTTCCATTCATTTCAGTGGGAAACTGTGTTTCGGATAACAATTTTTTGGATAAGGAATTACCTCAGAGAATGAATAAAATTTATTATCAGAGGTACCACTGTACATGTAAAAACCATTTTGTGCTACTGCCCTGCCTTGCCAGTTCACATCTAGACCCAGTTGAAGTCACTAGTGCTACCAGTTACTGCATGTATCTAGTTATCTTGACATGTCTAATAAAGCATTTTCCAGTCTGATGGTCTCCTAAAGTTTTAGCTACCATTACTTAGCATCATCAGTGGTTTGGAATGGTAGACAATACAATGGTACCTCTACTTCAGAGCCGCTCTGTTTAAGAGCAATTTGACTAAAGAGTGGGAAATTGCTGGCATTTTAACTGCTGCCTTAAAATTTTAGATGCACTCATAAAATCATAAAGTTGGAAGGGACCTCAAGGGCCATCTAGTCTAACCCCTGCCATGCAGGAACCCTCATCACAGGACTCGCGACAGATTGCCATCCAGCCTCTGCTTAAAAACCTCCAAAGAAGGAGACTCCACCACCCTCCGTGGCAGCATATTCCATTCCCGAACAGCTCTGTCATTAAATTCTTCCTAATGTTTAAATTGAATCTCTTTTCCTGTAGTTTGAGACCATTGCTCTGTGTCCTAGTCTCTGAAGCCATGGAAAACCAGTTCTTTCTCCAATGTGACATCCTTTCAAATATTTATACATAGCTATCATATCCCCTCTCAGACTTCTTTTTGTAAGGCTAAACATTCCCAGCTCCGTAAGCCACTCCTTGTAAGACATTTCTTCCAGCCCCTCAATCATCTTGGTTGCCCTCCTCTGGACCTGTTCAAGATGGTCAACATCCTTTTTAAATTGAGGTGCACAGAACTTACTTTTTTTCATTTTTTCTATTTTTCTATTTTTTTTAAAAAAGATACGTTGCCTCTACTTAAGAGTTGTTTGACTGAACAGCATGCATTTGGAATTGATTAAATTCATAAGCATAAGTACCACTGTATAATCAAAACATCTGAAAGGCACTAGCTTGAGGCAAGCTGGTTTTGTGTTTACCAGTCTCTCTTTTCCATATGCTACTTGGTGAGACACAGTTCTGAAAGATATTGTGTGAGGTAGGTTATGCTCAGAGATAAAGGTCAGCCTGCTAGCTTGATGGCCAATCTGGGATCTGAATCAATCTATCCCCTCTTCTCATTTTCATCCCAGATGGCTTCATTATTACTCAAGAGGTTTGTAAGCAGCTTCATGACTTAGTTTATCTTTTGCTGAGCCATCATCTAACGATCATTCTCTTACTCAAAGAAATCTCAAAATGTATTGTTTCTGTCTTACAGATGAGCAAGAGCAAGGAACAGAGCAAGTGCCACAGACCTTAAGCCCTGACCTCAACTTTAACAAGACACAGTTAAATGACTGTCCAAGAGACTCTGGTTGTTATATTTCACCAGAAAATTCAGATCACAGCAAAGAAGACCTAGAGACAGAGAATCTGTCTGATATGGTAAACACAATCACCCTTACAGAATCAAACTGAATCCATTCTCATTTCCAGCAAAATTATTAACAGTAAATTTGTGGCTTCGACAAATGTACTGAGTTTGTCTGTTAGCAAACAAATGCAATAATCAATATTATCAAGCTTGAGACTGGACTTGTCATCAGATTTCCAGCTTTTGAAACAATTATGCAAACCTCTTAAGAGGACAGGTGATGATTTTTAAATTTCAATGTAATTTTCCTAAAGTCAGTTATTGCATTTTTATACATTATTTGTACAGGAAATTACTTTTCTGTCATACAAGATTGACTACTGATGGTTTATACTTCTAATACTTTTCATCTCTAAAACTAAAATTGACCTAACTATTGTAAATAGTGTACATAATTTGTTATTTTGCAAAGCAAAGGTTAGTGTTCCTGTCCTTTTCAACTAATGATACATTTATATGAAGTACTACTGTACCACCAAAAGGCCTCTGAAATTATAAAGTAGGCAGTCATAGGTTTGAATATGAATATGAATATTTCTGGTTCTAATTTAATTAATACAATATGCATAATTTCATCTGCCATGAATGAAGAAACATTAGACAGTCAACTGTTTATATTACAGTGGGCTATGTATTCTGAATATATCAGAAATGTGTTTCAGATAGATAGATAGATAGATAGATAGATAGATAGATAGATAGATAGATAGATAGATTAGATAGAAAGAAACATTTGTGATGTATTCATAATATATATAGTTTGTTGATTCTTTTTGCATTTTTGGAAACAGTGCAAAAAGAAATGTATTAAAATATGATTTCCATTTCCACAAAATAAGCATTCTTTTAATGTGTATGATTTGAAAATAGGCATTGAAAAAATCTGTTTATTAATTAAGGTTTATAATTAATCCAGGTTTATAAAAATAATATACAAAGTACAATTGTCCACCCCTATATATTTGGTCAGCATGTATGCTAGTTTTTCCCTTCTTTTGTTAAAATAAAAAGTTCTTGAAAATAAACTAGTATCACCGTGTTTATGTTCCTTTTAATGAGGAAATTTCTAAAACAGATAATTCTCACAGAGATTGTAGGAGGAAAGTTTCTGAGTTGAGGAGTGAGGCCTAGTTTCTAGTTTTCTCTTTCCAGGCCTCTCTCAGGGTTAGTGTCCTCAGCCATCTAGCCTGAGATAAATGAATAGGACTGGCAGTTTAGGACCATCACCTCAAAGTTAGCATGAAAATAGACAGGTATCCATTGTAAGGTCATGGTTGGAGAGATATGCTGATAAATTCTTACTCCGCTCAACAGGTTGGAAGTCATATTCTGAAACTGCTAAAACTTCCATATCAGCTTCATGGGAAACATTACAGTAATCTATCATTGAGACTACCAGTGCATGGACCAGGGTGGTGTGGGAGCCGGTGTTCAGGTAGTGGTGCAGCTGTGCAATCCATCTAAGTTGAAAGTAGGTAGATCAGGCTGTGCACTGATAGCTCTGAGTCCAAGAGAATACCCAGACTGTGTACCTAATCCTTAGTGGAGAGAGTAACCCAACCAAAGGAAAGGGAGGCATTCAATCTACAGAGATGAGGAACACCCACCCAGAGGACCACTGTCTCATCTGGGTGTAATCTCAGTCTATGTTCTTCAGAAGGTAATGAAAGAAGCAGCATGCCAATTGTTGCCAGTGCCCCAGTAGGCTTTTCCTGTCTCTGAGCACAGCTGACCACTCATCGGCTTTATAACAAGACTCTTCCTCCCACCTAAGCAGAGGTGCAAAGAGCTGGACAGGGCACCTTGAGACATTTAGTGGATCACTGCAGGGAAAAGAACCCCAGCAGCATGTTGAGCCTGGTGAGTTGTCTGGGGTTGCCCAAGGGGAGGGGGGCGATTAGCTACAGCTGGCCAGTGGCACTTTGTAGTTTGTACAAAGCAAAAAGTGCCCAACCCTGGTCTGCATCCATTTTATTTTTGGAAAGCACCAATCTCTAATGCAAACTATTGGGATCGATAACTGTTTTCAGGCTGGGGTTTCCAAACCACTCACCACTATTATGGTTTGGAGTGATGGGAATTAGGGATGGGCACGAATTGAAAAAAAAAATGATGTTTTGGTTTTTCATTTTTCGTTGCGGGTCCGTTTCAGTTCATTTTCGTTTTTTGTGAATTTTTTGAAAATAATTTGGTTTTTTTTTTGTTTTTTTATTTTTACCCACTTTTTGTACGACTTAAAGCATTTTTGCGCACGGACATCCCCCAACGCCCCAGACCAGAGGGAAAACACTAAAAAAAGATGCTGGCAGAGACACAGTATAGACTAGGTACACAGGGAGGCTGCAAAGGCAGTGGTGGGCATTGCCCAGGGCGTAAGGCAGCCGCAGAGTGACATGCACTGTGGGGCAGGGGAGGGTACTCACCGAGAGGTATGCACACACACACACACAGGGAGGCTGCAAGAGAAATCTCTTCTTTCTCTCCCCTAAGAGCCAGGCTGCAGCCAGCAGGAACACAGAGACACACACCTGCCTGGCTGGCCTAAAGTAACGAGTCGCAGAGACAGCAATCCCACCCTAACTCCCACCGGAGACTGCAAGGAGGATGGGGCCTGCCAAAGCTTTTTATGCCCTCTGTGGCTGCCACACCTACCTAGTCTGCAACCTGGCCAAGCTATTGGTTGAAATTGTCCAAGAATTTACATGATCCCATCACATGGCTTGCATCCATCTTGTGGCTGGAATCCATTTTGTGTCACCCTTAAAGGGAAAAGAAAAAATACATCGCGATGGGAGAAAGACAAAAAGAAACATTTTAAGGACCGCAACCCCCTGGTAGGTAATAATTTCAAATAATTATCACTGCGTTTTTACGGATGTCCAGGGTGTTTTAATACCCAAGAAATCAATATTAGGCATCTGGGAGCCATTTTGGGTCATTGTCCCCTAACTCCCCTTAAGGGGAAAAAACTACAGCGATCTGAGAAAAGACATAAATGCACGATTTAAGGACCCCAACCCCTCTGGTAAGTATTATCAGGCAGAATAAATAATTATCGCTGGGTTTTTGCGGATATTCAGGACGTTTCTTAACATTTAAAAACAGCCCATTTCATTGCGCATCGCCATTAACGAAAACGAAATGTAATGAACCTAATTTTTGTGCTTCTGTTCGGTTCGTTCCAATTTCATCACAATTTTCGTTATTCATTTCATTACATAATGAAACGACTAACAAATAATGGAACAAAAAAGTTTTTTCGTTTCGTGCCTATCTCTAATGGGAATACTAGGTTAAAAACATCTGGTGGACCAGTCTATCTGTGAAGATTCTCAGTCATCCAGGTGAGTTTATCTGGAAGTTGAGTCAACCTCTGCTATCATTGATAATACATATTTCCACATATAGTGGCCAAAATCCTGTTGCTTTGTGTAGTAAATCACACTAACTTAATCCCACTGACTCAATGGGAATTTAGTGTGTCATTTTTAAAGATCTATTCAAATAGGCCTATTCTAACTGTGAATTACTATGCTATAGTAAGTAGCAGAGTCAGCCTATTTGAGTCAATAGAGCTTACAGAGGAGTTGACTCACCAAATCAATAGATCAATGGATCTACTTTAGTGCAATTTACTACACTGAACAACAGGAGTTTGCCCAATACAGGCTTTGAAGCCAACAGGGTTAAATCTTTTTTTTTAACTAACACAGCACTATCTGCAATTTATGAATGTTTTCTGTTTATTCACTTGCATAATAATGCACATATGATATTGTACATATATTTACTCCTATACAGCCCTTACTTTGGCAATGGCCCTTATTTGCTTCATACCTGCTGGCAAAAGGCTTCTATCATCTGGGTGCTTATTCTAAGCCACTATTGACCATATAAGGGACTCTCCTCACCTGGGGAGTGTCCTGCAGTCTGCAACTATGTACCCTGGCAAGAGCCTTCACCTGAGTACTTTGCACCTGGAGACCTGTCCTACCTGTGAGTTTGCCCACTATGAAAAACCAGGCGAGCAGCACAAGCTTCTCTTCATGTCCCAGTGACTCAAATAATAGAAAACTGATTCTTCACCCAGTCAGGGGGTGGTAGTGATGGCTAAGACAACTGCATCTACAAATTGCCCCTCTACATAAACAGCATGGAACCTACAATATTAGGATATTTACACCCCACTTTGTATCATGAGATCTCAGAGCAGGGTATAGCAAAGTGATCTAAAATGTATTTTTAAAAGGTAAATGATTGAAAACATTTTAAACAATATAAACCAGGGATGGGCAATGCTGCAGGGTCTTAGAGGTACTTTCTTCCTCCAGAGCTCTTAAGAGCTGCACGGATGACCCAAAATGTCAAAAGGCACTTTGAAAAAAAAAAGCCAGAAATAGCTAAAAGTCTATTTCTGATTTTACAAAATGAGTGCAGCTATATGGCTCACTTAAAATATGGCCACCCTTTCTGGAGGCTTTTGGAGGTTACAATTCACATGGAAGAGTGCAGTACATTGCCTGTCACCATATGAAATAATACATATGTTAAAATTATTTAAAACATCAACACTTACAAAAAAAATACCATCACCTACTCTAAGCACCCTAAAGCTGTGGGTGAACTGTCATGCTTTAACCTGACATTGAACTGATCTGAACATTAGAACCAATTAGGTTTTCAAGGTGAAACCATTCCACGATTGTAGCACCACAAGAGATGTCTTCTCTCACTTGGTGGGACATGGAGGAGGGCCCCGCTTGCCGAAAAGCCATAGAGAAATTTATACCCCACCACCTTCCCAGAAATGGAACACAAAATACTTTACAATAAGAAGTACAAATTGAAAACAGAGTGATTGTATTGAAGCACAATTGTGCTGCCAGTTTTTTACAGGTACATCAATAAAGATTTTTTAAAAATTAAATACAGCAATCACCCGTTAAAAATTGTTCCCCTTGTTTTGTTGATGAAAACCCGCCTGGGCAGAAAAGGTTTGTTCTGTTAGTTGGAAGGACATCATGAAGGCTACTCCAGCCTTTCTTGAAAGTAATTTCCAGAGTCTGGGAGCAGCAACTAAGAAGGCACACACTTGCATTTACTTTGAATATGTCTCAGAGAGGCTGGCAATTCCCCAAAAAGGCCTCTGCACAGGTCTCAAAGTCTTGGCAGTCTTATACAGAACAGCAGCAGCAATCAGTTGTTCAGATAGCAACCAGGCTCTTTAGGAAGGCATTCCCAGACTGGTGACAACACAACATAGTGGATGGGAAGCTAAAACCATCAGTCCAACCCTCTCATTTTAATGTGTGATTTTATTTTATATAACTTAATTGTGTAGCGTTGGTTCGTGTTCATTTAGTTTAATTTGAATATATTGTGCCCCTTTGTTTTTATTGTCCTGTTTCGTTGCAAACTGCCCTGAGGGTGTGTGTTGCCGGATAGGCAGTATAGAAATTAAATAAATAAATAAATAAATAAATAAAAGAAGATAATAATAGTCAGAACCTTGACTTAGCATTTTGTCAAACAGACCAGTAGCCAGTCAGACAAGGGAATCATAGTGTACCCGTAGAGACTGTAACTACTACAACAGTTTTACTGTCCTACTTAATGCATGGATTATAAGCAGATAATGCATTTGAAACATTTGAAAGCACTACAAAATGTTGCATATTATTATTACTTACAAGGAAACAAAAACACTTTATTGTTGGTATGGCAAGGTATTTAAAATTTATGGGCCCCAAGCAGCAGTTCTCAAGAGTTAGAATTCAGGTTTTTAAAAGTCTACCTGAAACAATGAACCCCACACTATACAGTACCTTACAATCTGAAATAAAAGCCCAGGTAATAGCACTTGTCTAATTAAAACTTACTCAACTGAAAATCCTATTTATCAGAAACAAATGTTTATCCTACCTACATCGTCAACAAACTATTCACATGAGCAGTTAGCAATAAACAACAGAAAGCTGCACAATGAATGTCAATTAACGTAATTTGCTTTTCAAATAAACCTGCTCCCTATGTGCACAGTGTAAGTACTGTCCTGTGTATCCCATTATATAAAGGTCAATTAACCTCAATTCCAGTTAACGTGCTCAACTGAAATAAACCCAGCAGAGGAGCCTTCACTCTGTGCCACTTCGTACAAAAACAAGTCCGAGTCTTTCTCTGAAAATATTCCATTTTGAAGCAAACATGTTTGGCATCTTCTGACCCCTTTTCTGTAGCCTTTAGAGAATCTCTTATTATTTGTGTCATGATGTCAGAAAAATTGAGAGCATGTGGGTGCAAGGAAGATGAACTTTGGACTACATGAAGTCTTGGAGTCATAGGCATTAATCTGAGGATCTGTTAACACCTCTCTGGAACTGGAAAATCTTTTTGCTAAAGATATCTTGGATACTTGCAAGATCGTAAAGAGGTTTTTAGCTTTGGCCTCCGAATGTCAGCATTTATAGCAAAAGTCAATCAAGTGCTTCTTTCCTCTGCTTAATCAGGAAGAATGTTTGCCATGTAATGGGCAGCTTTGGAAGCCCTTGTGTGGAATTATGCAAGCAACAGTAATTGAAAGGCCCATCAGTGGTTTCAAAATAATTGAAGCAAAAGCAATTGGTTGAAGTCAGGAGTATTGGTCTGGGGAAGTAGAGGCCCCTCCAAATACTATAGAAGCTGGCATTGTGAAAGAGCATTTGGGTTGAGTGCTGTGTCATCATTACTTCCTATGCTGGTTCCTTGCTTTCTTAGGTCAGCACTTTTTAATTTCTTTTCCTGCAATGAACCGTTAAGTTTTTCTTACTGTTCAGGAACCATATTACCATCTTAAGTAGATCCCTTTTGGTACTTTACTTGAAATCCCTAGACAACTGAAAATCTCCTTCACTAAAAAATTACTTTTTAAAAAGTAAAAACAAAACAGAACAGACACACACTTCCATCACCTAGGACAACATTACAATTGACTATAGCTGTGCCTACTATTATGGTTGACATTACCGGCAGGTTAATATTTGAGCCCTTTCCTTAAATAACCCAATTTCTAATGAATTCACCTCTTTCAGAGGATAGGGCTCAATCACATCTGACACAAGAACCCCAGTTATACCAATTTGGCTGCTTTTTAGATTATTTTATAAATTTCTGAGCACGCAAAACACAGCCAAGATGAACTCATGTTCCTTGCCAGTATTTGATTCCTCTTGGCGAGAGGGTGGCTTTAAATTGTACCAGTAATGTATTGGTTCATGCCTTACCAGTATACCACACGTGAATGTTCCTATTGATTCATTTCCAATCCGCAATCCCCTGGGAAAGTGGCCACAATGATTGCTGTGTGGCTCCCTTTATTATTATTATTATTATTATTATTATTATTATTATTATTATTATTATTATTATTATTATTATTATTATTATTATTATTATTATTGTTGTTGTTGTTGTTGTTGTTGTTGTTGTTGTTGTTGTTGTTGTTGTTGTTGTTGTTGCCAGTATATAAATAAATTGATAAACTGAGGTCTACAAGGACATCTCAGCATGGATTGACTGTGCCAGGCAACTGGTATGCGTAGCATAACTCCACTGCCTGTCTGCCAAGTGGCAAAGCCTTACAGGAGAGGGCAGGATGATTGTGGGCAATGTATTAGTTCCATAGCTTCAGGCACCACAGGACAAACATTCTCACATGGGAATCCCTTTCCACCCTATTGATGTATCAGTTAGGATTATTTTAAATTTTGTTTTTAAACTAAAAGTAATGGCAGCACTGCTCCAGGAAACATTGATGAAAATAAATTGATTCCATGGTGTATCCGGCAATAATGTTTCAAATATGAAGAAGTGAATCAATATTGATAAAACCAATGGGACATTCCCACTCGTATATTATACCACATGACTACAAATATAAATGTATCAGTCTAACAGTGATATGAAAAACATCAGAATAATGGGGTTTTTTTCTCATGCGTTTTTTTTTGCCCCAACTGTTTGCCACTTTCCACATTTAAATAGCATTTTCTGATTCCCCTCACCCACAATTCACCAAGTGAAACAAGATCTTTGGGAAAACATGCTACAGCTCTTTACTATTCTGTTTTGGCGTAACTGCCCTTTAAAATGAAACAAAATAAAATGCAAACAAGTCATCAAGAAATCAGAACTGTGTATTGCTCAGTCCTAATTCTACATTATTTAGGACTTAATTAAAAAACGCCATTTCCAATACAGATCTTAAGGTGAGCACAACTTCTACATCCTGTCAATGCCCACTTACTCCTATTATCTGCTTTCAGTTGGTGGCCAATTACTCATCCCTGAAAGGAACTGACCCCCTGTCCCTATGATGCATTTTACACAAGAGACTTTCTCTGTCAAACCCCTTTTTTGACAACCCAGCTATACAATAGCCTTTGTTTAACATCCCACTCGTCTGCAGCACTAACAGGACAGGCCTTTCTCCAGGTTTCCCAGGCTGCCAGAACAAGGTCTGTTTCGGTGCAAAGAAAAATGAATCAGGGAGTAGAAATTGCTCCTTTCTGATGATGCTGACAGAACCTGTTCCGTTGACAGCTCAGAACGGTGCTGGAGAAGAGCTTTATGGATACCACAGATGACCAGAAAGACAAACAATTGGATTTTCAATCAAATCAAGCCTGGATTTTTTTTTTAAAAAAAGAAAAAGATGAAATTGAGGCTAATCATGTTTTGGCTTTCACTGATTTGTTTACAGGTTTCTAAAGGTATTTGTATGCATTTGTATGTCCCCAGATTTGGGTGGGGGAACAAAGCTGAAGATGCAGAAAATAAACGACTATATTTCCTGATAAGTGGACTTCCTCTGTTGTGCTTCCACCTCTGGAAGCAACACTTTACACCCAACGAACCCAGCATCTCCACCCAGGGATGTGCCACCTTCCAGAGAGTAGGTGGAGTGATGCAGCACTTACCAACGCTTTTAAAGCTGTTTTTAATGCAAGTTAGTCAACTTATCAACACTCCAGCCACTTGGCCAGCTGCAGGGCAGTAACTGCAGCCACCTTCAACTGTGACTTTACTTCAAAAAAGTATTGATAGGACCGTTTCCACATGTCATACCATTAATGAATATATCAGAACACCATCGAAACAAAAGTAACACCCATTTCTAGGTGAGTGAGAAATAAATGACAATTGCAATGATGGATGAGCAAATGATTCAGCAACGGTGGTGTATTGTATGACCACAAAATTATGCACTGATGTAACTGGGGCATAAGTAGAGAACATTTCCTTTGCATGATCACATCCTGAGTCACTCCTTTTGGCAATTTGGATGGGGAACTATAAATGATAGAGCTGCCCCCTTCCAAAACACAACAACAACTACAGAACAATATACAGCAAAAAGAATATTTCCTGAGATAGTATCTCTAATATTTGTCAAAGAAATTTCCTAAGACAGCTGCTTTCTAAAGCAAAGAGCAGCCACCACTGGGGTCTTTTTGTTTTGTATAGGAATCACTGCAAGATAGCCAAGAAAACCCAGGAGACTTCAGAGACAGTTCTCTCTAGAGAGATCTGAGAAGAGGAAAATCTTGGGGAGAGAAAACCAGAGGAGAGACTAAGAAATGGGCAAGTCACATCTCTATCACATTCACATACCTGCACATTTCCAAGTGTAACAAAGATTCGGTGAAAGTAAAATCAAAAGCAACAAAATTCTAGAAGGCAGGCAGTCTAATAAGCAATGTTCCACCCTTCCCTTGCCATGCCTCGAAGCCTGAGGGTTGCTCAGCCAGATGGAATGGGTAGAGGCTGCTGAGGTAGACAACAATTGATGTGCAATTCTTATTTCATGGAAGAGAGGGCAGATTCTAAATCCAAGCATTCACCAAGAATTTTCCAGGCAGAAATCTAGGAGTTCCAAATAACAAACACAAACCTTCTTACACTTTGACTTCACTCATCTGGAGAACAAAGAGACCACATTTTAGACTTTATTTCTTGCCACTTTTTGTGGGGGGTGTTTGTGTTGGAGCAAAAAAAGCAAAAAAAAATTGCAAATGAGAGTATCTGACCCAAGCACAGAATCATAGAATAAATGAAAGTTGTAGGGGGCCTATAAGGTCACCAACTCCAACTCCGTAGCTCAATGCAGGAATCACTGTCAGCTTCCTGTATCTCTTTGGGTAATGTATACATATTGTTGATTTGCCTCATTTGGATGCCTCTCCCCCCCCCAAAAAAAAATGATTCACAACTCTTGGCTGGTTTGCAATACATAAAACATGGGGTGCCTTATAGAAATCATAGTGATCAAAGTTGAATAAGCAAAACTCATTATCATGGAAAAGGATGACACTGACATACTTCAGTGGTTTGGTTTCCTTTGCCTGCTTTTCAATATACTTTAGGTGCTGATCCGGTATTTCTGAAGCAAAACATAATTAAAATTGACATAAGCTACCCCAATCTCTTTGTTGTTGTTCTTTTAATAAATTAGATACCTTGGAATACAAGGATTTGTGTGTCCCTAAATCCCCACTATAATTTTAAAGCACTTCTGAGTGGCAGGCAGGGGATAGTTGAGGGCTCAGACCTAATGAATTCCCCTAAATAGGTAGCTATACTTGGTTATTGTGTGGATTTTAGAGCCTGGACTATTGACTTGGGGGTTATTCCAAGACAATCACCACACTGTACACTTTGTTCTGTATTCTGTAATCAAAAGCTCTGATCTGAATAGGAAGGCTAGTTGAATGAATCTATGCACTAAGACAATGCAAGTCTGATTCATACAGCTAGGACTTGTGCCCTGATTAAAGATTAGAGCCAGATAATTTTATGCAATTCAATATTTTGCATCCCTATAGCTTTCTGGTTTCTTGACAGGGATAGGAAAATAGTTATGTTCATTATTCTCATGTCCTATTGAACACGCAGTACCTTTTCCTCACTCGACTTTTTAAACAAAGGAATTCTTCTCCTCACACGAAGTGGTCCAGCTCACTTATGCCAACATGGCACTTTCCAAAACCATGAGTATTCTGTCACCCCCAGCCAACACAATCCCTAGTTGTGCTCAGTGGAAATGACAGTAGTGGTAATTTAACATACCTATTTTCAGAAGTGACTGGGTGCAACTCAGCTAACACTCCAGAAACTGCTTGTGCTTGCAGGGTGAAAAGTAGAAAGCAGCTCTCCTCAGGTTTCCCAGACTTTGCCTTAACTTCTTTGACCTGTGCTGACCTTCCTCCAACCAATGTGTGACTTCTTGCCTCCTTGCATGCCTGCCTGTGTGAGAAAGTAAATAACCCATTTCCCTTCTAGAAGGTGACTGTCACTCTCAGCTGCATCCACCTGTCCTGTGGCTTCTGCTGCGCCAACCACAAAGAACACCAAGGGTGGCTCCGATCCCCACTCTGTTGGGGGAGGGGCGCGTTTGCCTCCCCAGCCCCGGTTTGGGCGCGCTTTCTTCGCGCCCATCCGGGTTCTTTTGCCCGGGGACGGGAGCCTATAAGAGGGCTCCCGTCCCTCGCCGCCATTGTTGTCGGCGGCGAGATTTCTGGCTGGACGCGCTCTGTCAGCGCGTCCGTGCTGGTTCTCGGGCTCCTCGCCTTACCTGCGAGTAGCCTGCAGCTCCTGCGGCCGACGATCAGCTGGGCTGCTGATCGGAGCCCTGATAAGGGCTCCGGCAGTGCCCGCGGTTGCGGCGCAGCGGCGGAGCGGTTTTTTTTTTTTTTTTTCTTCCTCCGACGATCAGCTGTGCTGCTGATCGGAGCCCTGATAAGGGCCCCGGCAGCGCAGCCGGCTTCGGCAGCGGCGGCTGGAGTGCCTTTGGAGCGGCGGCGGCGGCAGCGGTTCATCTCCTTTGCGGCCCGGGTCGTACCGGGCCGCCTGGTCTGCTCTAGGGGTGTGGTGGGAGGGGGGAAGGTGCTAGGGGGAGGGTTAGTTAGGGCCCCGGGTGGGCGGGTGTCCGCTCCCCCGGTGAGTGGGGATAGTTAGGGGGTAGGGGCTGCCCCTAGAGTGGGTCTGTTTTACCCTGCCACCGTGGCCTAAGAAGTGGCGCCCTGCCAGCCCTCCTTAACTGGCCCTCCTGGCGGGGCTTTGGGAGCATTTCACACCCTCTGTCGTCCCTGGCCCCATATCTTTACACTCTCTAGCCCCTCCCTTGTGGTGGGTGGGTGACTTTGTGCCCTCGGGCCAGTTCTGCCCCTTAGGGGTTCTTTGGCCGCTGGCTGGGGCCGTTATATACTGCCCAGCCACTGCGCTGTTGGTCTCTTCTGGGGGTGTGTGGGCTTTGCCTATTCAGTGGGTGGGCCAGTACGGCCATTGGGCTTGGCTGCCCCCCCCTTTTGTTTTTCTCCCCTTTGCTTGTACGGTTACTGATGGCTCCCCGAAAGCGCCCTAGCACTTCCAAGGGGAAGGCCCCTGCAAAACGCAGGGCGACTCCCCGAGCTCCGCCACCCCAGTTATCGGGATCCTCTTCGGACGAGGACCTCCCGGATTTGTCTTCGGCCTGGCACAAGCTTAGTAAGCTTGAACAGGCCAGAGCCCGGGCGCAGGGGCTTGGAGGTGGGGGCGAAGGTGGTCGGCCGGTTAGGGGATCCAAGGAGCACAAGCGGGCAATAACTCGTAGGTTGGAGGAACTCATGCTTTCCCGTATTGCTTTCCTTGAAGGTGAGTTGGCTGCTGCTCGCGGGGGCGATTCAGCCCCTACTTCAATTCGGCAGGCAGGGCGGCCTGGGGTGTCTGCGTCCAGTCCGGGGCCTTCTGGCAGCGGGGCCGCAGCGGAGGCTGCCCGGCTACCGCCGGGGGGGCTCGGCTGCTCAGGATGGCGTGCTTGATCTGTCCTATGTCGGCCGGGGTCCTTCTACGGGTGTGATGTCATCTTCTTTAACCCAGGTGCCGGGTGAGTTGGTGACTCCCTTTCCTGTTACCCCTGCCCGCCCTTGGCCTTGGGGTCCTCCTCTTGGGTCGACCGGTGTGGCCAGTCAGTCGGCCAGCACTACGGCTCCGGGGTTGGCGCCGGTGGATCTTTCTACCCCACCACCGGGTGCGCCGGGGCTGCCTCTTTCTATGGAGCCTGGCCCTCTGCCTTTACACCGGCCAGTTACCCAGGATACGGCGGTACAAGCCGATCCCCCGGCCGCCAGCTCCTCGACGGCTTCCCCGTTGGAGCTCCCTGAGGGCGATGAATGTATGCCACTCGGCGTACATTTGTCCCAAGCGACCATTGATAAAATCCTAAGTGGGGCTTACGTGGACGTATTTGACCTCCTGAATAGGGAAATCGACCGTGAGACCTTTAAAAGGTTGGATGATAAAGAACGGGAGACGCTCCGTAAGCGTAAGCCTGAGAGGTGCTGGACCAATTGGCTTTCGGCATTTTTTATCTATGCGGCCGTCATTATCAAGGCCCACCCGGATCGTGCCTTGGCCCTGATTGAATACATGGATACGATTCATCGTGCCCATTTGGAATTTGCCGGGTCCGCCTGGTTGCGGTACGATGAACGTTTCCGCTTGCGCGCGGCCCAATCCCCTAAGATGCGTTGGGACGAACCATATGGGCCACTCTGGATGAAGATTATGTCCCCGGCCCGGCCCATTACGGCTGACCACTTCGATAGTGGTCACTTGGCCTTTCGGACTAGTCCAGTGGCGTCCTCCCGCCCTGCGGCGGGCCAGGCGGTTCAACCCCGCTTGGCCTGCTGGGAGTTCAATGCCAAGGGCTCTTGCAACCGACGTCAGTGCCGGTTCAAACATATTTGCTCCGGCTGTGGCGGTGCCCACGCCGCACCTGCTTGCCCTAAGGGCAAGCGTTCCGGGTCCCCAGGCCGCGATAGCGGCACCAAGAAAAATGCAGCTGGCACCAGCGCGGTTCCTAAAGGGACCTAGCCCCATTAAAATCACCCCGTTGCGTCGTTTGCTTCGACGCTACCCGGACAGGGCTGCCGCCCTTTACCTTTTACAGGGTTTTCTTTGGGGTTTTCGTATTCCTGCTTTGGGTCGCAGGGAACCCATGCTGGCCAAGAATTTGAAATCGATCAAGGGCTTCGAGGACTTGGTTAGGGACAAGATAGCTAAGGAGGTGGCTGAGGGGCGGGTGCTGGGTCCCTTCCCCCAGCCGCCCACTCCTAACTTTCGTGTCTCGCCCCTCGGCATTGTGCCGAAGAAGGCCCCGGGCGAGTACCGGCTTATTCATCATCTCTCCTTCCCGGAGGGATCATCAGTTAATGATTGGATCCCTCATGAGTGGTGTACGGTCAGGTATACGTCCCTTGATACTGCCATTGCAATGATTAAGACCTGTGGCCTTGGTGCGGAGATCGGTAAGAGTGACATTAAATCTGCGTTTAGGTTGTTACCGGTTTTTCCAGGTGATTTTGAATTGTTGGGGTTTTCCTTTGAGGGTCAGTATTATGCTGACCGGGCTCCCCCTTTTGGTTGCTCCATTTCGTGTGCAGCCTTTGAGGCCTTTAGTTCTTTTTTGGAGTGGGCCTTGGTGGAAAGATCGGGCAGTCATCGGGTAGTGCACTACCTAGATGACTTCTTATTCTGCGGTCCTGCCAACTCTGGCCATTGTGCTTTTCTCATGGCTGAGTTTGACCGCCTTGCAGCGGAGCTGGGTGTGCCTTTAGCTCAGGAGAAGACCGAAGGTCCATCTACCTGCCTTACGTTCTTGGGCATCGAGTTGGATACCGTCCGGCAGTTCAGCCGACTGCCGGAGGCCAAACTTAGTGATCTTCGGGCCCTCTTACTTGGCCTTATGGGTAAGCGCAAGGCTTCTCTTAGAGAGCTCCAGGTTGTTATCGGCCATCTTAATTTTGCTTGCAGGGTAATCGCGCCTGGCAGGGCCTTTCTCCGGCGCCTCTGCGAGGCCACGGCCGGGCTCCTTAAGCCTCATCATCGTAGAAGGATTTCTTCTGAGATGCGAGAGGATCTCGGCGTTTGGCTGAGGTTTTTGTCTCATTTCAATGGGATTTCCTTCTGGCGATCAGAGTTACTCCTGGGGGCGGAGCTACAGGTCCAGACGGACGCGTCTGGGTCTTGTGGCTATGGCATCTTTTACCAGAACCAGTGGTGCGCCGGTCTCTGGCCAGCCCATTGGGCGGCTGCCGGCATCACCAGGGACCTTACCTTCTTGGAATTGTTTCCCATCGTGGGCGCGGTTTGGCTATGGGCGGAGTCATGGGCGAACACGGCCATCCGTTTCTGGTGTGATAACCAGGCGGTTGTCCGCGTGATTAACACCTTATCTTCACGTTCACCCCGCGTCATGAGGTTGGTGCGTGCTCTGACCCTTAAATGTTTAGACCTTAATATAGTATTCCAGGCTTGCCATGTGCCGGGGGTCAGAAATGAGATAGCCGATGCCCTCTCACGTCAACAGATGGAGCGCTTTCGGCTGCTGGCCCCTCTGGCATCTCCCGATCCGGTGACCCTCCCCGACGAGGTATGGTCCCTTGGCGGATTGAAGCCCACCGAGCTCTAACCCTTGCACTTGCCCCTAGGACGCGGAGGGCCTATGCGGCCGCCTGCACTGAATATGCCCAATTTTGTGCCCAGGAAGGGATTACTCCTTTGTGGCCGGCCACTCCAGACCGGCTGATTCAATTTGCAGTCCACCTGCATTTTAAGGGCTTGGCGCCTCAGACTATCCAGGGCAGATTGTCTGCGCTGGCATTTTATGCCAAGGCCCAGCGTTTTGACCACCCGTCTAATGATTTTCTCCTCCATAAGATGCTGGAGGGCTGGTCTAAGGAGAGGGGGAGAGCTAAGGATACGCGCGCCCCTTTTACTCCCGAGATTTTGGCTCGCCTCACCGAGCAGTGGCCGGTCGTTTGCAAGGGCTCCTTTGAGGCGGCTCTTTTTCGGGCTGCCGCCCTGGTTGCCTTCTTTGCTGCGCTCCGCATCAGCGAGTTGCTGGCATCTTCTAGGTCTGATGCGTCTGGCACGGCCCTTCTTCGGTCGGACATTAGTTTATTGCCGGATGGCATTTTGTTGTGCGTGCGGCGGTCCAAAACTGATCAGTGGGCTAGGGGTCAGCAGCTATTTTTGGGCCCTTGCCATCTCCCAGGGATATGCCCCTTCCGCGCTCTGAGCGCTTATTTGGCCCTGCGGGGTGATGCTCCGGGGTATTTGTTTTCTCATCGGGACGGGACCCCTCTTTCTCGTTACCAATTTTGGGCCGTTACTGTGGCGGCCCTGGAGAGGGCCGGGATTGTGGGCTGGCATTTCGGCTCTCATTCTTTCCGAATTGGGGCGGCCTCCACAGCAGCAGCTCTGGGTTATGGCATGGAGGACATCCAGCGTATTGGACGTTGGAGGTCCCAGAAGTTTCGTGTTTTTGTGCGGCCGTTGCCGAAATGTTAACTGTTGCCTGAACGTTTTAATCTCTTTATCGTTCCAGGACCTGTTATGAAGACAAGAGCCAGGGTGGTCATCTTTGGCCACAGCTTTGTTTTCTGGGCAGCCGGGTATGCTGCATCTTCCCAGTGGGGCCGAGATTTGGGCCTGGGCGCGTGCGCCACCATCGACTGGTTGGGCCGCAGGGGCATGCGATGGGCGGAGTTCCGCTGCTGGGCATGCCGTATTCCCCTGCATAACCCGCCAGATATTCTGTTGCTCCATTTGGGTGGCAATGATTTGGATCGTGCGCCTGGCGCTGATTTACTCCTCAAGATCCTTCGGGACTTGAGTGAATTTTTGTTTTATTTTCCCGGCACTCGCATCTTGTGGTCCGCGTTGATCCCACGCCTGGCGTGGCGGTCAGCCCATGACCCTATTTTGATCAATAATGGCCTTCGTTGGGTTAATTGCGAGGTTGCCTGTTTTCTTCGGCGCGGTGCCGGGTCTGTTATATTCCACCCTGATATTTGGAGTGTCCCCCATCTCTATCGGAAAGATGGAGTTCACCTAGCTACCCCGGGCCTGGATATTTTTCTGTCTGACCTGAAAGGGGGCCTGAGGGCCGAGCTGCTCGGCATGTTGGGGTAAGAGCCCTAGCCTCTTATGATGGCGGGTAGTGCAGCTGGTAACCGTATTCTAGTTGTGAGCTAATTTGTCGCCATTGCGGCTCTCCTCAGCCCTCGTAATCAGTCTATCCACATTGGCTTTGTCAGCGGACAAATTAAGCTAAATATGACTGGAGGCCTCCCGAGGGCTGTGCAGAGCTCCAGATTTAACTGGGTTTATCTAATTGAATACATTGCTCATTGGCTGTGGTATTTCATTCCACCCTGTTACCAGCTGGCACTACGGCGTCAGGTCCCCTTCAGTGATCCTGACTTTACCAGTTAAGAAGTTAAAGAGTTATTAATAAAGTTGTGGCCCGTTTGTACCAAATTGTAAGTGGTCTCGCCTCTTTATTTCGGGGCTTGGGGGGCAAGCAGCCACCGCTGTGTCAGTATAGGTAGAAGACGGTGGTATTGCAACAAGAGCTGAAGTGTTGAATAACAAATGAAACATCTGTACACAGAGACTGCATATTTAATGGCAAGCATTTTCTGTTCCTGTTCCGATACATAATATACATTCACATAAAAATAATAACCCATTTCATTTGTTCTATTTTGACCTGTACAGGTTAAGGGACTAGAACTGAAACTAGAAACATCTGCTAGAACCATAAGCCATCATCACAGGGTTGGACAAGATTGGTAGTTCTTTCCAAATTCAATAGGCTGGTCTGATTCCTGACAATTTGTAGAGAATTGAAACAAGTGATTTTTAAAACTGTAATTGGCAGCAAAGTGTGAGATAACTGTTCTATAGTTAGTATGAAATTATAATGCTGCACTTTTAAAACAACAAAGTTATTACAGCATGAAGGTTTATTTGTTTGTTTGTTTGAATATTTTACCCCACCTTTCTTCTTGGAAAAAGACCCAAGGTGGTTTACAATAATGAGAGACAATATACAGTCCAGAAAATTTAAGACATACTCAAGTTAAGAACAGGGAGTTAGAAGGGGCACCTAAGAACATTAAAAGGTAACAGTAGAGCTACAAAGAGCATGAAAAAAGAAAAGAAAAATCCATTATGAGAGGTAGAAAGTAAAATGGAAAACACTGGTGTTCTTATGAAATCAGTCAATGCAATCATGTATGGTAATCCATATAAAGTTACATAGTAGGAAGTACCTCCTTCAAGGAAAGCTTACCCAAAGTGGAAGGTCTTTGCCTGCTTCCGGAAAGAGAGCAGAGACGGAGAAGTCCTGGTCTCCAGGGGGAGGGAGTTCCAAAGTCTGGGAGCAGCAATGTCAAGCCCTGCACACAGAACACACAGCAAGCCAAGTTCAGTTCTTTGCCAGGAACTTTAGTTGTAATCCAGATAAAGTACAAAGTACAGTCCGAGTCAATCCAGAAAAACTTACAGAGCCAAATGCCAAGTTCAAGGGAAACAGAGAAACGTCATAGTCAGGAAGCCGGTCCAAGGTCAGGAAACAGAGAACGCCGTAGTCAGAAAGCCGGTCCAAGGTCAGGAAACAGTCAGGATAACACACAGGGACGTGGTGGCAAGGTAAGTGACGCGTTGCTCCCACAGAGGCTTCAGGGTAAACTTGCTAGCTTTATCCTAAAACAGGGAGCACACCCATATCTCTGGCAAGGCTCTTGCTAGAACTCAGGGCTTTCAGATCTAATTTTACGCCTATCATTAAAGATCCTTTCCCTAGCTCTCCTGTTAGTTCTCCTTTGCAGGATCTTGCTCCTAGCCCTTATAGGAGGAGGAGATGTGCCCTCAGCTGCGTCCTCAGACTCAGCTGCCTGCTGAGTTGAACTACAAGGCTCCTCCTGCTGCTCTCCAGCATTTAACCCTTCACATTCGGGTTCCATGACAGGCAGGGTCCTGGCAAGCAACAGAGAAGGCCCTTCATGTGTTCTTTTGAGACGCACCTCTGAAGGTGGGCGGATGGAGAGACAGGCCCCTCCTGATGACCTTAGCACATGAGCTCATTCCATAGCAAATGGATTAGACTTTAAGATGGGATAGTACTTTCTTGGTTTTGCTGCAACAAACTAACATGGTTGACATTTTGGAAATTGACAGAGGAAACAATACCCAGAATCCTGTTAGGGATTTACGTGTGGATTAAGTTAAACTGCAAATGCAAAAATACCTGTAGGTGACACCTTTACACACCACTAAAAAATAATCATACAACCATGTTCTTTCATGGATCAAAAAGGCACACTTCATTAGTTTGTACTAGTGTGAAGATCACAAAGTCCTAAAGTTTGTGGTAAAATGGATTTTGCCAACAAAGTTACTGAGGTAGCTTTTTTGATCCATGACAACTCATTGTTGTAAGTATAATGATTTTAGTGGTTTATTAAAATACTGTATAGCCTATTTTTGCATTTGTATTTTATTTTGTATCTTTTAATATATATTTCTATACCACCCCCTTAGTGCAAACTGCACTACCCAGACACAAATTGACATGGCTACCCTTTATTTCAAGTTAAATTTCTTCAACTCAACACAGCAAACTGCAACTAAGAGATAGCCCTGCCTGACTGTGCAACTTATGCTTGGTTATGCTTGGTTAATTGCTGTTTACCATGGCAAGTCATGTATTTTAACTTATGTTTGTGTAAATCACCAATGGGCATCTGGCCACACTATTTAAATATTCTCTAGGCTGTTCACCAGGAAATATAGCTCTAGAGAGGTATCAGTTGTCATGTTTATAAAAATATTACATAGGATTTCTTAGCAATTGGGAAACATTGTGGTGAGACAGCCTGGTGGACCGCCTGGTAAATATTTGAATGAAATAGTGTGTGATTAATAACTCATGCCTTGCATTTTGATAAGGCTGTAGGAAATGCGTAATCCAAAAACAGCTAGTGAATTAAGGCAATACCTCCTACAAAGCAGCTTGAACATCATCAGGGTCTTGTGGAACAATATTTTGATTAGCTAAGTGAAAATGAATCACAAGTGTTGGCATACAGTTATGCTACAGTTTTTATTCAAAGACAGATCAATTGGTTGCTGAGCTGATGAAATATTAAAAAGGCCAGATCAATGGGAGGCATTATACCCTTATAAGACTCTGGGATCCTCTGTTCAAGGCCCTAAATGTTCCACTGTCCTCATCAGACACAGATAATAATGACAAAGAAATGGTAATCGGAGACATTAAATCAAGCACACAAGTGAGATCTGCTGCCACAGCAGGAACTCCTTCACCAAGAAGTAGCATAGATTGTTTTCCTCTTCTTCTGGAACACACAATCAACAGTCAGCCACTGTTGGGCTGGCTTCCAGCCTGCTGTAGCAATGTTCTATGGAAGAAATTCGCTTAAACTGAAGGTATCCATCTTTTAGATGGAGCTTTTGCATTGCAATTTATATCCTTCAATGGGTTTACGTGGAGGGGCTATCAGAAAACATAGCAGTGGCATACAAGATTCTACAGAGAATCTACAATAGAAAGGAATGCCATTTTAAAAAGTAATGATGATTACGAGGTACTTTTTGGTGTGTTCCTATGTATGCATATTCAGAAAGTCAGCTCCCTCAGGGAAGCTTATGGTTAAGGACATGGGCTAAGCATTTTAGTGATACAGTGTAACCTATGCTTTAAAGTAACCTCAAATCGGTCTATAGAGACTTGCTGTAGACTGATTGTTTGCAAAGGTATCTTATATTAAAAACCAACCTGTAGACTGAAATCGTGGACCAAAGCCAACATAATTCTGCTGGACTGGTAGTCTGCCATATCAAATTTAATAATTGTTTTCACAATCACTTGCATGACTACCTGTGCAAGAGTACAGGATGTCACTCTTGTGCAAACTCTAAAAATGCACAATTGTCAATACAATGCACCTCACATTTGCCCAATAACGTGGTTGGATATAGGCCATCAGTTCTTGGACATCAGGTCCTACTGCCGTTATACACTTACACTCTGTATAATGAAGTGGATGTTCTCTTGATTAAGTGAACATCCACTTACTGTATTTTTGGCCCCATAAGGTGCACTGGACCATAGGACGCACCTAGTTTTTAGAGGCATGTATGTGTGAAAAAAATGTTCACACATACATATAGTGTGGTCCTGGTCCATCTCCAACCCAGTTTACTCTCCTGCCATAGTGCTCTTGGGAGGCCCGGAGAGGCATGGCCGGAGAGTAAAATGCAAAGACAAGCCCCCCCCACTCCCACCCGGATCTCCATGCTAGGAAGCCTCAGGACCTTGCAGAGGCCTCCGGACCCAGTGCAGGTCCCAGCCCCAGCTGCAACCCTCATGGAGGCTTCCTGGCTAGGCTGTTTTTTAAAAAATCACTTTGCATGATTGATTTGTTCAATATAATAGGAGATGGAGAGAAAGCAGCCTGATTGGAGACCACAGAAATGAGAAACGGACTAGAGAAACGGACCACAGAGCTGCAGCTAGAGAGTAACCACCCACCATGATGACCATAGAGATGCAGCTCTATGGTCGTCATGGTGGGTGGTTATACTGTAGCCCGTTTCTCATCTCTATGGTCTCCAATTGGGCTGCTTTCTCTCCATCTCCTACTATATGGGACAAATAAGGTATTTTTTTAAGAATAGATGGGTGGGAAGCCTCCACAGGAGTTGCAGCTGGGGCTGGGACCTGCACAGGGGCCAGAGGCCTCTGCGGCAGCCACTCTGGAGGCTTCTGGAGGGGGTACATTCACCCTATAAGATACACAGACATTTCTCCTTACTTTTTAGGGGGGAAGTGTGTCTTATGGGCCGAAAAATATGGAATTTTCACTAAACACATAGATTCCAAACCACATTAAAAATGAATACAAATTATCTAGTTCAGTGTCACAATGGTTTTCCTTAATGACTATTATTATGCATTGTCAGGTCACCTAAAAGAGCCATTTCTAGATATGCAGGCAGTTTGAGGAGTGGTTTACCACTGTCACTCCCCAGCAAGTCTCCATGGCTGTGTACAAGTTTCAGTTTACATCTCCTGAGTTTGACATTCTATCTATTAAATCACACGTGTGTGTGTGTGTGTGTGTGTGTGTGTGTGTGTGTGTGTGTGTGTGTGTGTGTGTGTGTGTGTGTGTGTGTGTGATTTATGATATATTTTCAGAATGTAATATATAATAACATAATGATATAATATATGTACTAGATGCTGGCTCTAAGTACTTTTTACTGGCTCCCTTTAAATACTAAGCCTTAGCAATAATACCATTCTACCATAGTCAACAGCAATAGCCTTAATAGTAACACCAATATTAAGGGGACAATAACAAGTGAGGTAATTATTCTGCTCTATTTGGCAATGAGCTTTACAGCTTGGGATGGACTTTGACTTTTTGTCAGCAGGCATCATTTGTAGAGCTCAATGCCAGGTAGGGCATCACACTTTAGAGGAGAGAGAGAGAAAAATTGGAGGGAGTTCAGTTGAGATCAACAGAAGTGAGGATAGAATTAGTAAACATGAACTCTGGAGAAAGCAAGGTTAAGAGATAGGTGCCTGCTCATTCTAGGGGAAAGATGGCCAAAGAGTAGCATCATTTTCTTTCAGACATGTAAATTTGTATCATATCAGACACAGACCACTTATTCTTATTAGCATTCAAGCACAAAAAAGCTGAAATAGGCATAAAATGCAGCAAGGGAAATTTTAATCTAATAGGAGAAAAAAGATTGACCTGTTAGAAATGGAAAGTGATGAAATAAACTTTTAATAGAAGAGTAAGTCTGTAAGGACCATAAACACCAGGGTTATATTTTGGGGAAAGGGGGAGGCATTTTAGTTATCAGAGATTTGCTTTTAACATTTTTGTGAAGCTGTGATGCACAAGAGCTGCCCATCTCAATTTGAAAACCACTTGAATGAAATGCAGGATTACAAGCTACTAGGGTTTTTTTGTTTTGTTTTTTTAATCAGGCCCCACCTCATCAGGCTTGCACGTTTTGTCATTAGTACAAAGAACTTCAGAGTCAAAAAAGACTTGTAACAAATGGTTTTTGCCAGACATTTTCCTTAGATATATGGTAGAAATTTATTTATTTATTTATTTATTTATTTATTTATTTATTAAACTTATATCCCACCCATCTGGACATCTGGCCACTCTGGGCGGCTTACAACAGTACTAAACAAAACACATATCAAACAGAGCAAACCTATAATATAATTAAAAAAATCAAAATCAAATAATTACACTGTAACAAGACAACATCAATTATTGTGCATTATAAAATCATATTCGATATTTCAATTGAACTCCCTCAACCAGCCTGGCCGAAAGACAAGCTGGGATTTGTAGTCCCTCCCAAATAATGGTTTGCAACGGGGGAGAGTGAGTTGCACAACTCCCCACGCCAGCCTGGCCAGAAGGCATGCTGGGATTTATAGTGCCAAAAAAGTGATCATCCCGGGCCCACTTCTCGACTCCTCCTTCCCCCTGCGACAGCCAATCGCACGGCCAATGCCGTCTGTGAATGAAAAGATGCCAGCTGCATTTGAGGTGTGGTTTTAAGTTACAGCTGGGAAACAAATAGAAACCTTTGGTTTCAAAGGAAGGCCATGGGGAAAATTATATGTGCAATACCTGAGCTTCTTTGTTTGAAGAACTGAGATGTGATAGCCAATCAATACTTTTCTCTGCTGTAACTTGGAAACCACGCCTCCATCTTTCCCAACTTACATCTAAGAAAAAACAACTGGCAAAATCCATCTGCCATGAAATTTTGGGACTCTGGTTCTTTGCACTAACAACAAGACACTGGTGCAAGCTTGATGAAGTAGGCCACAATCCATGAAAACTAGCAGATTGTAGGATTTTTTTTGTGGTTTATAAGGCACCATTTACTCTTGCATTTGTATTGTATAATGACCACACAAGATCTCTTCCATTTCTACTTAATTGAAGTAATTTTTACCACGCATGTGGGGATCTGATAGCTCGGATTCAGCCTAGGAGGCATTCCATTTCATGAGTGGGAAAGTCCACCTGGTAGTATTCCTCCTGCCTAAATCAACATGTTCCAGACTCCAGACCCTGGAATCTAACCTTGCCTGGGTTACCTATTATTTGCCTTTAATTTACTCAGCTTGTTTTTTCCTGACTTGGCACTGCCTGCTCATCTCCACTTATTTACTGTTGGTTACTGGGATAATTCCTGTTTGCTTTTCATTTGTCTTCCCTTCATCTATTGTCTCCTTTTCATTAACTCACCTTTCTCATTAACTCACCTTCCTCTGTCTCATTAACTCACCTCCATCTGCAAATAGCTAGGAATGGGTTATGGTAATCAATAACTGGGCAAGGCATGCTCTGTTCACGAGGCAGATACGAGGCAACCCTAGTCAACCAGCATATGTAACGTATGTAATGTTTCCCTTGTAACCAATCACTGATTCTGTGCATACTGTGTAATGTAAATGATATGTAATAAAACCCAAATGGCAAGGGGTGATGATCATCATCATCGCTCCGCTGGTTGGACAACTGGACTCGAGTCTACGTTCTTTCATCCGGATCCCTGCACATGCAAGTATTGCATTTTATTGCTTTCTTCTTTTATGTGATCTTAATGTGTGTTAGGTGTTATTGTATTCATTTAATTTTTGCATTGTCATTTACCTTGAATGCCATTCTTCGGCAGAGAAGTGAGACACTGAATTGGTGGTACTGTATCCCCCCCATCTATCGCGAGGGTTAGGGACCCAACCTGACCCATGATAATTGAAAATCTGTGATATGCAGATGCAGGTAGGGTCGGGCCTGGGAGGCTGGTGCATGATGTTTAAAATGTTAAAAGGCATTTTAAACATCACACACTGCTTCTCTTGACCCCCCCCCCGGGAATGGGGGAGTGGCATGTGATGCTTCAATGGAGGCAAGCCCCAGGCTCCAGCTGATTGGTGCTGGGGGGGAGGGGAGAGAAAAACCTTTATTTCCCTAGCCCAGCGCCAATCAGTTGGAGCCCGAGGCTTGGGGAAGGGGAAAGTTAAAATCCCAGGCTTTAAAAACCTTTTCTTTCCCTTCCCCAAGCCCCGGGCTCCAGCTGATTGGCACTGGGGTGGGGGAGAGGGTATCAATGTACTGCAGTCCCACAATATAGCAGAACCACAGTATATGAACTGTGAAAGGGGGTGGGACCACTGTAAGTTAGTTGTACAGATGGACATAAAATGAAAAACAAAACACTGTTTTGAGATTTTGTTATCTAATGAATTGTTTCATTATGAAACAAAACAGTAGAATGCATTTCATGATGAAATGAAATGAACTGCCATTTTTTTTGCTATAGAAATGAAACAATTCATCCTAGAGGCACAAAATTTGGTGGGTAGCTTCCCTGAATTCCCTTTAAGCCTTCCAAATTTAGAGAGGTTTGAGGTTCAGGGAGCCGAGTTATTAACTCCAAAGTGGGTCCCCTATGGAAAAAGAGGAACAGGGAAATGTGGCATTTTAAACTCCAGCCTCATTCCCCTCTGTGCTGTGGAATGCGAAGGAGGGGGCTTGAGGTGAGTGCTGATAGGTCTTGCATGGAATGGTTGCCAAGCTTTAAGCAATAAAAACCCCAGTTTCACTCTCTGAAAGAGCACGAGAAATTTTATGGCCCAGAGCCTGTGCTTCCTTCCTTTAGGGAAAGGCAAGCCAAAATAGAACAAAACAGAATCATTTCAGCGCTCACCTGAACCTCCCCCCTTCACATTCCACAGCAAAGAGGGGAATGAGGCTTGCGTTTAAAACACTACATTTTCCCTTGGCCCTGAACCCCAAACCTCTCCAAATTTGGGGGGCTTACAGGGAAGAATCCAAGGAAGCTACCCACCAAATGTGGTGCCTCTCAGACCCAGGGGAGCCATTTTATAGTGTAACAAATATTTCATTTCGTTTTGTTTTGTTCTGAAAATTCTTTTAATTTTTTTAAATAATGAAATGAAACAAAAAGAAAAGTACAACAAAACAAAACACTGTATTTTCATTTTGTGCCTATCTCTAGTTAGATGCCTTTCTGTTTAACTTAATTGGATCAGCTCAACATGGGACCAACCAAGCAGAACATGCTTTGTCTGTCTCCTACACGAATACACCTTTTGACTGGCCTCTTGCACTACTTCCATTGAATCCATACAAGTTTGTTGAGCTCCTGTTGACAAGTGACAATTGACTTACTATTACATTAGTGTTAAAAGCCAACTGATCAAAATTCCACAAACATGACTGCATTCTGTTTGTAGACATCTTCTTTTCAAGACTTGCTAACTACAGAGCCTGTTTTGACCTTGATTTGCAAAGTGGAATAGGAAAGAAGATGGCCTTTGGGGGGTTACTTCTAAGATGTTCTGTACTCTTTCTTCACAGTCTGCACTATGAAAGGAAATTCAGAGGGTTATTTTTCCCCTCCTTGGTCAAGGAGTCTGAAAGAACACACTTCCAAAGACAGGCAGAGAGGCAGGCATACTCTGAGATAGAGGACGTGAGGGAGGAGCAATGATTATTTATAGGATAAAGGCATGGATGCTGCTGCATCCTCTAAACTACCCTGCTCTCCTTATGTGGTGGAATGTGCTATCCTACTGCCACTGTTAAAATGATGCTCAACAATCACTAGGGTCAAGGAATAAAGGAGCAGGGGTGCAGCTCAATCAGGAAAAAAATGTGGCTTGACCATACTATTGTTCCATCACACTCTTTTTTCCAAATTTTGGAATGCATAGCAGTACAGCAATTTATTCACAAATGGAAAAGTACACGTTATACCGACCAAGTGAAGTGCAACCAAAAGTCTAAGCAATCATCTGTGAATTTGCTATGATATTTGTTGTTACGATATTGTCACAATTTAAATGTTCCTTTCTTTGCATAAAGGCAGATGCTCTGCAAACATTGTTGTCACTGACCTCTCTCTCTCTCTCTCTCTCTCTCTCTCTCTCTCTCTCTCTCTCTCTCTCTCTCTCTCTCTCAGATACTTTATATTTTTCAGGAATTTAATGGTACAGTTAAAATTGAGGCCATGGGAGGATAAAATAAAGGTCAGACATCTTCAAAAAGGTGCCCACATTTCCAACTCTCTAGAGTGGGAGCATGGAGAAGCAAGGTTATTCTTTGTAAGCACAAGATTATTAAAGCCAGCTTGGCAGAAAAGCAAATCCCAAAGCAACGCGCCAAGGTTTGAAAGAACCATGATGTCCAGAGCTATAGCAATAATTTTTCAAACAACTAATAATAAAGCGTCAATAATCAGAAAGATGTTCTCTGAAGTGAACACCACTGCATTACTTCAGGGAGGGAATCAATTACCTCCAAGGCAGCTACAGCTCCCCAGCTCAATATCCAAATTTATGAGAGCATCACCAGCTACAGAATGCTGAGATTCAAAACCTTTCAGCAAGGAAGCCAATGTTGTTTTCATGGGTAAACTGACATGGCTAGAGGCAATCATCACATTTCAGTAGCAGAATCTGAAAGGAAAGAGTGTACAGTGGCCAGATTTTGACATCTTTTCAGTGACTAAAATGCTGAATATAACGTTGGTCCACTTTCAGGGGTTGCCTTTTACTCTTTAAAGTCTGTGTTTAAAACATTTGCAAATGTATCACAGAAACTGAAAAACTCTCCAGTTTCCAATAGCATAGATAGGCTACAAGCTCTGTCACTTTCTGGGATGTTTTTATATGGTCTCATAGTAGGATGCCCAGATGCGGGAGGGGAGATGCCTCCTCCACATATGAAGCATTGAAATTCCTAGTTATCTCCAACTATTAAAGATGAGAATCCTCATCCCCTTTGGCAAGAATGGCCACCTGTTACAATGCATGAAATGTGTGATGTGGGATCAAAGCAGTGTAGTCATGTGGTTCTTTAGATAGTCTAGATGTGAGAGGATATAAAAGTGGAGTGTATAATACAAAGATGAGAAAAAGTGAAATGGAATTCCCTGAATGATTGACTACCATGTGTATTTCATATGAATCTGTAGGTTCACATAGACTTTGTGTTTATAACTACTTATAACCCTGTAGCTTTAATGTAATGTTCTATTAATGCTGTAAGATGTCCCTCAATTCCTTGTTCTCAAATGCTTGAACATGTCTTAATGGGACTGTATATTATCCCTCAATACTGTAAGCCACCTTGGGTCTTTTTCCAAGGAGAAAGGTGGGATAAAAATACTCAAAAATAAAATAAAATACATATGGAGTGCAAAAGGAGATATTGTAGATCAGTAGCCTAATACAGAGTTTTATGTGAATGGTATATGGTAAATTTCTGGCATAACTAGGTAGAGTTCAGAAAGAATCCTGCCATGCACTATTAAAGAACACAACTGTGCTTTTCAGATTCAGAAGTCACATCCAAAGGGTTAGTTACTTTGGCATTTAGCCTAGCATTTGGTGTGGTGTAGGGATGGGCTAGTTGGCTGCTAAAGACAGCAACCATATGGCATATTTGCTATTGAATAGCTTAGACTGCTGCACTGTGTTACCCATCCAAAATTGGGATGGTCAAATTAACATGTTAGGGAAGGAAAAAGGAAGAAGATGCAATGTGACCTTTGCTGGTCACTTTAATACCCATGTCATATATTTCTTGGATTGTTACAATGTTCTCTATGCTGATTACTTCACACCCTTCTTTGTTCTGTGACTAGTTTTGTACCATGACAGCATTGGTCGCGATCACGTGGTTTTGTCCCTGTTTCGGTGTTCCCATGGTCATGATAACTTGTCTTGTGACACGTGTTACCTCACAGTCTTGTACCGTGACAAACACTGAATTTGTCTAGCTTCCTTTTCCCTTTTTTTTTGGGGGGGGGGAGCTTAAAAATTCTTTTTAGATATTTCACTTCATAAAAGTAAAAAAAAACAGGACACAGTTTTCTGAGAGAAATGAATGTTTTGTTGCATGACAGTCATTACTACATGGTGTCTTGTCTCGGAACAGAAAGCGGGAACAAAGAGTGACAAGGGAAAACCCTACCCCAGCAGCAGGTACAAGACTGCCACACTTAGCACCCGTTCCAGGGGAGTGGTCGGGACAAATTTCAGTAGTTGCGTGACATACGTGAAGTAACTTTTTTTTGTACCACTCCTAAGTGCAACACTAGCAGAGAAAAAATGGACATGAAGTAACCGCCTTATACAGGTTGCATTTTAAAACTCTTCTTGGAACAACAGTACTGTATATTAAGAGAAAAATGGGCATTGTCTTGGGATCTATAAAGCAATATATCACTTTGGACCCCTGTATGAGTGTAGTCAGAATTCAAATGAACACATTTGGAAGATCTGAGAGGTCATTTTAATGGAGAATCAGGGAGAAAAGATCTGAACAAATGGATGAACCTGATCTCAAAGCAGCATAACAATAGGGACTAGGGATGGGCACGAATCAAAAAAATTGCATTTTGTTTGTTGTTTGTCGTTTGGAGGGTCCGTTTCGGTTCGTTTCTGTTTTTCACGAATTTTTGCAAAAAAAATTGTTTTTGTTTTCATTCATTTCGTTACCATTTCATTACCATTTATTCCATTTTCTGTGATTTTTAAAGGATTTTAAGCAATTCACTCATATTGCAGTAACGGAAACAAAATGCACGACAAAATTTCCGGTGTTTCTGTTCGTTTCGTTTCATTTTAGAGACAAAATTCGTTTGTCGTTTTGTTACGTAATGAAACAAAAAAACAAAAACGGAAACAAAAAATTGTTTGTTTCGTGCCCATCTCTAATAGGGACATGAGAGTTGGTTTTGTTCATCACAACTTTAGTGTCACAAGACATGCCCCATTAGGATCTTCAGTTTCCAGAACCTATTTACATCTTGGGTTCTTCAGTAGTTCAGTGATATCTCATAACTCAGGACGACCATGAGGTTGAAGTCACCATCTGACACCTCATATCAAGACGATGGGATGTGTAGCTAACAGTGCAATTACAAGTGCCTACTTCAAGTAAAATATAATGGAAATTTGCTGATGTCTTCTTATTCACTTACTGCACTTCTTCATGTAGAGTATCAAGTTGCGAGTTGTGCTGAGATACCAAGGAATGAACTATCCTGCAGACAGCTAAATAACAGCAGTGTGTAAACATACACTTCCCCCTAAAATTACAGAATCTTTAAATTGATGTGAATGAAACTTACAATCTATACATACATCACAACTAAAGAGCATCCACAAATAAAGTGGAGGCTTCTGATATGTGACACATTTCTTCCAAATCTTAGAAGTCGTCTAAAGCATGGTAAAAGAATAAAAAGAATACTGTATCTAGTATATTTTATAGACTCTATCATGTTCTGATATGTTAGATATTTTCTCTTGCTCTCAGGATTACTAAGCTATTAGTCCAATGAGAAATTCACTCCCTGGCTGTCCCCTTTCTTTATAATTGCAGTTAATGTGCAGTGCTTATGTACTATATCAATTTAATATCTGATGCGGCCTCTGTCAAGGTATTACATTCTGCACTTACTGGGTGATAGACTCTAACCTAATAGGGCTTTTCTCTCTTTAACTACCACAATCCACTGCCCATTTTGCTATTCAGATGGAACAGTGTCTGCTGAAATGGAAAACTGGAAAGCAACACTTTGATAGAATAATTTAAATTTAACAGCAGTTTGAAAGCATTTGCCTTAAACTGCAGTAATAACAGAAGGAAGGCACATATGGAAAAGTTAATTTGTTTGCGGTGAACAGATCATCTTCAAAGCCTAGTCTTGGGTATAGGCAGCATATAAATCAACTGTGCTACATAAGTTGCATTTCCGTTATGTGCATGTATTTGTAAAGAACAGACTAAATCAAGAGGCAACTATAGGAAAGATGCAGAAAACAGAGTAAAGGGATTTTGTGACAGCCTTTGGGGATAGGTATGGCTTTAGTCAGAAGACCTTTATTATTAACCCAAATTCGACAGCTATTGTTAGAGTGTAATTTACGTATCAGAAATAGTAAATGAGGATCTATTCCTTTATTGGCCAGTTTGTTCCAAATTAACGAACGGTTGATAGAATCAAATGCTCCTTGAAGATCAAAGAAAGGCGACAAATAGTTTACCATGGAAGTGGAGATAATATTTCTCAGCTAAAAAGCGAGTGAGTGATCAAGTGTAGAGGATCAAGAGCCTACCTGTTCCTGCCTCAGCAGGTTGCAATCGTCCATCCATTCTATGAGACGATTCGCAAGATGTTTAGCATATAACTTGCAAAGTATAGAGAGTAAACTAGTTATGTCCACTATTGCAGATTATTTTTTATTAGATCAGCTGGGATTCCATCTCGTCCCAGAGCCTTTCCTGATTTTAGGGAGGCAATAAGTTCTAAGATCTCTTGTTCAGAAACTTGGGGCCAGGAGGGGACCGCATAAGGGATTTGCCAATTGATTCAATTGTCAGTAAGTTCAAATCTATAAATACTGTAGATTTGAATAATAATCAGTCAATTCACAAGGGGAAATTAGGGATTGGGCATCATTAGTTGAGACAAGAGTTGTGAAAGCTGTTAGTGCCCAGAACTGTTTCATGTGTCTAGATCAAGACACATGGATCAGTCGAGCCCATTGTTTTAGGGCAGGTGAATGTCTTTCTCATCCAAGAGAGACTGGCATTTCTTTTTCTCCTCTAAATATAGTGCAGTCAGTTCAGGTAATTTTAGAGCATGTTGGTGGTGAAACATTAGCTGGAGATTTTTTTTTACCAAGCAGCATTCAGCATCAAACCAATTATGGAGGTTATTATGTTTGCCTGCTAGGCCCTTAGGATTTTGAATATTGCTTAAAGACTCTATCATTGTTTGGTAGGACTGAACGGTCAATATTGCTTAAAGACTCTATCATTGTTTGGTAGGACTGAACGGTCAATATAAGATGTCTGATTTCAGCAGGGTTTGTCCACTGGGCATACAACTCCCTAAATTTATTTGACTAGAGTATTTTGTGGTGATATAAAGCAAGGGATGGAGTGATAGTGTTGGTTAAAGTGGGTGATATCCAACAAAAGGACAGGAGGGTAGACTGATGATCACTTTCTGAGCAAGAACCAATTTTGAAGTTCATAAATTTAGTGTAAAGATTGGGGGAGATTAAAATATAGTCTACCACACTCGAACCTCTAGATCAGCCACGTCCAAACTTCAGCCCTCCAGATGTTTTGGACCACATCTCCCACAGTCCTTTGCCATTGGAAGTCTAAGCTTAGAATTCTGGGAGTTGTGGTCCAAAACATCAGGAGGGCCGAAGTTTGGACATGCCTGCTCTAGATGAAAGCAAAGTTAGTTCACCAGAGTGAGTGCTGATTCTAGATCCGTTGAGACTTCTGAGATTATAGTTACGACTAAGTAACTACACATACTACATATGTGGAGCTGCCTGATTCATTATTGGGTCACAAGATCATCTAGAATCCAAGAAATGAGGATGAATTACAGGTAGATAGTCAGCACCCCACATCATATAGGACATAAGTGGATAAGGCATTGTTATTAGTACCAAGTCTAGCATTAAAGTCTCCTATTAGAACAAGTGAAGAGAGTGGATAATAATCACTTAGAGAGTCAATATAGTTCTTCAGTCTTGAACATGTGGTAGATAGTGAGGCACCTGATAGAGCAGCAGGGGGGATATAGAGGTTAGCCAAGATCAATTGTCCTATAGGGCATTTGACCAGAAAGACCTGAGCTAGAGGTGATTTAGCCTGGAGCTGCAAGGCTAAATGCAGACTTTACCAGGCAGCATAGACCATCTGGCCTTTTGTGTTAGATTTAAAAGCAAGTAAATTAAAAGAAGTAAAACCTGGAAGAACAATTTCTTTGTTAGGCCAAGTCTCTTGGAGACATATAATATCAAAGGTTTTAACGTAGTTAATAAAATCTAGTTAATGTTGTTTCCTCTACCAATCAGCAATGTTCCAAGAGATAAGTTTGCAAACTGGGGGAAGTGGGAGGAGAGCATTTGCGAGCTCGATGACAGTCAGTTAGCAGAATCAGGCACAATGGGAATGATCAGAGGCTCTGCACAGATGGATCTGTTGACAGAGGATCTTGACAGCAGTGGTGTTAGAGACTCAGGAGTTGGCATCAGTGAACTGGGATCTTGGACATCATGGTTTCCTTCAGGACAGCTGTTGCAGTTTTAAGCAGACTGACTTTTGGTTTAGTAAAATCAGGGTCTGCAAAGGGGGCAGCTGGATAATCTGCCTCTGAGAAGATTACAGAGAGTGGAGAGGGGATGGGTTGGCATTGAATTCCAGATGGACTTCAGCTGGGACCCTCTGCAGTGTGCGCTGATCTCTTTCTTTCTAGATGATTCCCACACTGGAGTTTATAGTCAGTTGGTTATTTTGTTCCAGTTGAAGAGTTATACTCTCCAGTGCTTACAATGAGACGGCTCAACTATTGTTAGTAGTTCTTGCCTAAATAGGTCCAGCCTTCTGAACAGTTGTCTTTGCTTCTCTCCAGATAGCTTTCTAATCACATTTACGTCCTCCTAGGATAAGACTGCACTGTCGAGGTCCAGTTGCAGTGCAACTTCCCATGCCAACTTGGTCTTGAAGATTCTTAGATGGGATTCACAGTTGGGAGGTGATCACATATTAGTGCCCTCACACTGTTTGCAGAGGGCTCACCTGATATGATCTCCATATTTGGATCATTTTCAGGAGATATAACAGATAGTTTGAGTGAGCCCTGTGTTGAGAGTGCATGCTGTGGATCAGATGTTGCCAGGTTGCCAGATTCCATAGGCTGTACTGCTATGCTTGTTGACATAGGCATAGTCCCAATTTTTGAAGTAATTCTCCAAAAAATTGGGACTATGCCTATGTCTCCAAGGCAGGTTGTCAGTTCCTCAAGTTTTTCCAAAGAGTTAGGCCTGCTATCTACAGCTGTCAGTCTCTGTTTCATTGGATGCTGACAGACTTGAGGAGAGGGTTGCTTGTCATCGTAGTATTTAGGCCGCTCACTCATAAGGGCAGACTTAGAAGACATGTGGGCAGTTGTTTGTTCCCATTGAGCAGGTGGTTTTTGCATTGCCCCAGAGACTCTATCACAGAAGACTCTCTTAGGAGTTGTAGAGAAATTATTTTAAAAAAATTCTCATCCGGAAAAGCATAACAGGGATTGTTGATCTGTGGAAGTCTAGTCTTATTTTTATCATAGTCCTTGGACTAGGCAGGAACTCAATAAAATTTAGATCAATTTGGTTTGTCTCTGCTTGCATCAGTTTGCTCAAGGAGGTCAACAACTTTTGTCTACTAGTCCACTTCCCTCTATTTATGTGATTATAGGTAATCTCTAAGACGATTTGGGCCACTAACAGCTGCTAGATATAGTGCCTACTTGGGGATTTCTTTCAGGCCTCTCCAGATTCCACATCCCGCACCTGGGTCTGATTGATGTCCATCCTAGGATAAAGGGGAGTTTGGGGGTGGATGGAATCCCCTACTGTTTGAGTCAGGATCTTTTCAAGAGAATTAGCTTGTTCAACTATCTGGTACAACTTCTAAAATATGGCCAACACTGTTTTCCCAGTACAGTGGTACCCCGACTTAAGAACAGCTCGACTTAAGAGCAATTCAACTTAAGAGCAAGAAACCGTAGGCATTTTAACTGCCGCCTTACAAATTTTGATATGGTCTGCCTGACATACTGTATTTGGCACTCAGCTGTCCCCAGGGCGCCCAAGGCCAAACTTGTCAAACTAGGTGTAGTACCAGCTGAGAAAAAAAATCCCAGTCCTAGTTCCAGTGTCAGCCCCAGACCCAGTCAGATGAGATAGGGTGTTATCAAAGGGTGGTTGGGGTTTCTGGAAGGTTGTTTTCATTATATTCAGTGTTTTCAACAACAACCCCGAACCTGAGTATCAGCAGAATCTGTACCTAGTGCTGAGTACCTATTTGGAGATGCAGTATTTATTAGTTCACTTATGGCTGCAGAGACATTTAGAGCCATTCTTTCATCTAAGAGTAGTTGTTTGGCAACCTTGGAGGGAGAGTGTGAAGACCTCTGGCATTTCTTTTTCCTCAGTATGTTGATACTGTAGCCCCTGGAGGTCTGATAGCTCACAATGAAAAGGCTTTCTTCTCTTTGTTTCCTTTCTTTCCTCTGTTCCCTACCCTTTCACTCCTCACAGTATCAAACTTATCCAAATACATAGAAGAGAAAAGCAGTATGATCTCATTACAGTGTAAATAACTGAACTGAGGCTATTATACTTTGCATCTATTATGAGAAGATAAGACTCACTGGAGAATACAGGATAAGTGGAAGTCAGTAGGAAAAGAAGATAGGACATGAGTTAGAATTCAATAAATCAATCAATGTCCTTTAATTTGCAGGATCAGAGCAGGGCTGTAAACCATATGTCTTTTCAATGTCATTAACTGACCATCAGAAATTACTTGATGGTACTTAACAATGTAAAAGTTCTTGCTGCAGTAGCATTTCTTCCATTCAATGATACCCCTTTCTACTGGCCACTGCACTGAACGTTGTACCAGTTCAATGAGGTTTTGCATCTATAATTCTTACTGTCTTGTTAAGGTATAAAATCTATTGGAGTAACTACAGAAGGACTGACACAATATGTGGATTTTCTAAAGCAGCCTGCCAAGTCAGCATGTATAACAAAAACAAAATGACACTAAGTTTGGTGGCACTGGTAAGATAATATTTTCAATGTGCACTTTCACGGGTTGCAATCCACATCTTCAGAAAACTGAGTACAATGTTTCGGTGAAGCTTATATATAGTATGCGGGTGTGAAATGGATTCTATTACTGATGCAGGTAATGATATTCTAAAGTGTTGAATAATGCTGGCAATGGTTCTGTAGGTTTATCCACAATGGCTTTGAAGGATTGAAACAATGCATTCTCTTCTGAGGAAAAACTAGCTGTGCTGAGCCAGAGTTTTGCAAAAGAGAACAACTTATTGGCCATACACAGGACCACAGTAAAATCAGGATGGTATAATGGGAGACTACTAAGATGCTGCATATTGGTTTCAGCCTCTAGTTGCACACTGGAATTTATGAATCCATCCCTCTCCAGATCTCTCTCAAATCTTCCTTTGAATAGGCAATGTGAGATCAGTGACAGATTGACCTTGGAGATTAAAAAGTTCTGACATTGACTCTTCTATGTTCCCTTTTCTGATTGGTGTCCTTTAACTCACTTCTGAAGAGAATGGTCTAGTATAAAAGAGAAGCTCTAGAACACAGCAAGGAAGAAAGAGACCTGTACATTTACTGCAAGTGATTCAAACCACAGGACAGCATAATTTTATGAAACTCTTCTTTGTCAGACTCGGCTGACAGGAACAAGGTGTGTCTTCAGTCTCGTTACAAAACTTCCTTCCCAAACTCATGAAAACCGCATCACTCTGGCAAGTGAATGGTAACTTTAAAAGCATACAAAATACCTTTGAAATCAGACATTTCCATGAGCTCTTGACAACTATTTATATATTTCCTATCATTATTTTAAAAATATTCTTATTTTATATCATTACTGTTCTAGCTACTTTAATAATAGTGACATACACGGGTGAAATAAATACAGGGAGTATTGGGGCACTTTAGAGACTAACATATGTTAATTGAAATAAGGTATGTGCAGTCATGGTGTCAGCTGCAAGAAAATGCAGTTCCCCAAATCTTATAACCAACTATAACTTGTTAGCCACAAGATTCTGCTAGATTTTTTTTAGCAGATTCACATGGCTGCCCACCCTATTAGTGTATTATTTCTGCTCTAAATTAAAATAAATGACCAGTGTGCTAAGGTGTGTGATGCTGGTTCCATGTATGCGAGTGAATGTGTACGTGTTGCTGTTGACACAAACTGGGAAATTCTTCCGTTATCATCAATGTAACATTTATGCCTTTGTGACTGTGTGCTGAACTAGTTGCAACCCCTGGCTGATCTACTGTTCCACTACCAAGATTCTTGAAATCAAAGGTAAGTCAAAAGTTAGTAGCCATTACCATAGCTGCATAGCTGAAAACATTAGCTTATAAATGCTGTTTTAAAAATCCCACAATTAAAAATCTTACAATTATTCTACAATTATTTAGAGGCACAGCAAAGACCCCCCCACACACACACACATGAGAGATCACATATACCCCAAGGCAAAAATGGCTACACAGCAGAGTGTAATGGGGAACTACATAAAGAGCCAAGTTGTAACCCAGTAGGCCTATAAACGCCAACCAGGCAAAAGAAACGCAGATTGCAGGGCAGTGTATATTTATTGTTTTGAGGTTTGTGCAGTCAAGAGTCTTTTCTATTTTTACAGCTGGATCATTTTCAAGAGAGGTGTAGAAGCTCTGTACAAGGATTGTAGGTTTACAGTATCTGCTTTCAACAAAACTTTTTCTCCAGGCAAAACAGACACTTGCTACTCACATGACAGCATACAGGATGATGCTGAGAAAATAAGACAAGTCGTAGCGAACATTTTTTGCTTGTCTTGTAAGAATAATCTGACTAATGTCGGAATGATTCCATCAGTATTGTCAGAAATAGCTCTAAGAACCCTCCAGGTATGTTGAAAAGCCTTCAGAGAGGCAACCGCTAATGGAACCTGGATGCCAAATGACTCGAGATTTCTGGAAACTTCTGAAGCAATAACACTAAGGACCTTGACTTATGCTGATGATTTGAAAGTTTTCACTTTACTAATTAGAATGAGGTCTGCTAGAGCTGGACTTTTTGCACTTGCACTTTTACAAACTCTCTTGCATAGTTTCTGATAGTTTATATGTGACCATAACCAGAGAATGATAAAAATTGATTAGTTTTTTTAACAATTCCAGCAGGGTATTATCCCTTATTAATCATTATTCCACTATGCATTGATTAACTATATTCTACTGTAGAATAATGATGGATGTTCACATACTAATGGCACCTCTCACCTCTACCTGAAAGTCATGGAGTATGCAATTGTGATCCACAAAAAAATCCTTGTTTCTTTAGCTCTGCAGTATGTAGTATAAACAGTTGAACATAATGTGTTGTCTCTAAGCTATAATATGAAAAACACAAAGGCAATGTATTAAAATGAAATATGTTTTACTGTGTTGTGATAGCTCTATTTTAGCATTAAACATGGCTTTATATGGCTTTAGACAAGTCTTAACCTCCTGAAAGTTTAAGAGTATCACCTAGTCTGTTGTCTGCCTACTAGAGTAGGTGCTCTTTCCCTCCTGAGACTGTGAGTTCTCTCTGTACAGATCTTCATAGACTAGTCAAAACAGCTATCTCGTGATTGAAAATGTCATCCACCCTTCTTTCAACTGTTCTGCTTCTAAACTATGGGCAAAAAGAAAAAGAAGGGTTTTTTGAAATGGAAGATAATACAGTAGCACCCCAGTATCCACTGGGGATCAGTACTAGGCCCTCCCGTGAATAACAAAAATTGTGGATAAGAGAGAACACCACCACCACCCATGTTTTGTGCTAACCACATTATTCAAACCAAGTTAGGCACATCTAGTTCAAGGAGTAACCCATGCAGCCCTTCTTTCTACCTTAGCTATGTTTTGTGCTAACTACAGATACATCAAGTGTATCCTTGATTACTTAAGAGATTTGTTTCCATGCCTTTAAATATTGGTAGCTGGTACTTAATGATTAGTAAAATCCATCATTTTAAAAATATGCATGGACATACTAATCCTGCAGGTTTGCATATTTGGGACTGCACATATATTAGAATCTGCACTGATATTGGCTTATTTGATGCAACTACATTGGTGTGTACATGAAAAACATGTAGCACCTTACAGAGTGACCACCAGGTCCAATCACATTATCATCCGTGATGTATCAAACATCCAAAGACTAATACAGATATATTGCTGGCTTAAAATCTTTCAATTTTAGCATTCTTTTTTTAAATGAGCTACTTATTTGAAATATTTGTATTGCTCCTTATCTACACAAATCCCAGAAGTATGGAACAGTGATACAAAACAAGGATACAACACAATATGCATCATAATGTGAAACAATTCACGGTTTTAGGAATGAAAGACGAAAATCCACTTATCCAATAAATGCATAAAACACACCGGTATTAAAGCTCATGTACCATAGAATGGATTCCCTATATGATGTTGGCATACCAATCTATGCTGATATTGAGCAATCGGAGTTACTGAGATCACATATTCCTGAAAGGTTTATGTTAACATGTCAGTTGTTCAATATCTCTCTCTAATTGACTGTGGGCTATGAATATGAAAGCTACTATATCAATTTCAGTAATGTTGAGATAAATATTATTTGCATTATACTAGAAACAGAAAGATTTTTTTAATAAAGAAATTTTTGAAGTGCTATTATGATAGTTGTTCCCTACATATTTTTGGGTGAAAAGGTAGTTAGGCCTTCTGCTTCACAGCAAGATGCCATGTAGAAAAAAAATCACTATATAGCATCAATTAAATATATTCCCCCCTCCCCTTTTGTCATACACAGAACATACTAAGGAAGCCATTATCTTCCCACTCAACCTGTGTTGTCCAATGGAACTCGAAAAGTAATATTATGATAGGAAATAGGTACTGATCATTACTAGAGATGGGCACGAAACGCCAAAATGGCATTTCATTTCATTTTTTGATTTGTTCTTCTTTGTTTTATTTTGTTTAAAATGAAACTTTTTTTAAAAAAAAATCATTTTTTGTTTGGCAGTTTTTATTTTTAATTTTTTAAAACTTGCACCGACCAGCTGGGTTGGCACGTTTATTACTATTTTATTTTATTTTATTTTCTTCTCACACCAACCAGCTGGCTCACAGCCGGGTCAGCACTTTTCTTTTTTTCCTCTTAATACAGTGCCAACCAGCTGGCCCGCGGGCCAGGTCGGCACTTTAAAAAAAATTATTTTACTTTTTACTACGCCGCCGCCCAGCTGGCCTGCGGGCCTGGTCAGCACTTTTATTTTAATTTTTTTCCTACAGTGCCGACCAGCTGATCCACGGGCTGGGTTGGCACTTTTAAAAAATATATTATTATTTTACTACAGTGCTGACCAGCTGGCCTGCAGGCCAGGTCAGCGCTTTTTATTTTTATTTTTTTACTTCAGCACCAACCAGCTGGCCTGTGGGCCAGGTTGCCACTTTTTATTTTAATTTTTTTACTACAGCACTGACCAGGTGGCCACATTGGTGCTTTTTTTTAGCGCAGCGCCGACCAGCTGGCCTATGGGCTGCATCGGCGCTTTGTATTTTTTTAAAAATTTTCTTTATTTGTTATCGTGCTGACCAGCTGGCCCAAAGGCTGGGTCAACACGTTTTTTATCCCCCACCTGATCGTGCCCAATTGGGTGGGGGAAAGGGCAGACTTTTTAAACCTTTTTCCCCGCCAAAACCCCACGCTGCAGCTCACTGGCGGTGGCTTTGGGGGGGGACCTGCAGTTTCCCCTGCGTTGGGGGGGGAGTGCCAGCTTTTTCCCATAAGAATGCATTGCTTCAATGCATTCCTATGGGAAAACAAAAAAAACAAAACAAAAAATGAACGAAATGGAAATTTCTGTTTCGTTTTTCTTTGAGGGGTCTGTTCATTATTCATTTTGTTTTGCAATGAAATGAATAATGAATAACGAAATGAATTAAAAATTTGTTCCATGCCCATATCTAATCATTACTTCAGAGCCTCAAGTTTTACTACTCATTGGGATTGGGAAGGAGGTGTTAAGAGTTTTGATGACAGAGACAGGAAACCAGGCAAAATTTCAGGGAGAGTAGATCTCTCTATACACCCCACTTAAACACTTGGGATGAAAGAGGAAAGGAGGCTGGAGCCATTACTAGAGAACAGGTTGCTGGGGAAGAAAGGGCAAAATGTGCTGGCCTGATATTGAGAACTTGATCACCACCATTATATTGGCACGCCAGCGGCCAGCCTACTAGAAGAGATGGTCTTTCTCTTTCTCCTAACATTTTGATTGCTATCTGTTTGAGCTTTAGAGGCTAGTCAGACCGGCATTTCAAATTTTTATTTATGTATTTATGAATTTATATATTTATTTATTTTAGAGTATATTTACTTCACCTTTCTACTTGGAAAAGGACCCAAGGTGGCTTACAGTAATGAGGGATAATATACAGTCCAGTACAAATAAGACATGCTCAAGTATTGAGAACAGGGAATTGAGGAACATCTTACAGCATTAAAAGACAATATTACATTAAAGCTACAAGAAAACGTGAGCAGTTAAAAGAAGAGTAAAATTTCATGTAAAAGTTATGAGTCATGGAAGCTAACATTGAAAATATAGTGTTAATGTAATCATACAAGATAATAAGTGGTGATGGTGATAAACACAATTCATATGAAAGACACATAATAGGTAGTCCATTATTCAGGGAAAGATTGCCTGAATAGAAAAATCTTTGTTTGTTTCCGGAAATACAACAGAGATGAGGCAATCCTGACCTCTAGTGGAAGGGAGTTCCAGAGTCCGGGCACTACAGCTGAGAAGGCGCTTTCATGTGTTCCCACGTGACATACCTGTAAGGGTGGCAGGATGGAAAGGCCTCTCCTGAAGATTCGATCTTTGAGGTAGCTTGCACCCACGCTGTACAGTGCTTTGGAGGTTAAGGTCAGCATCTTGAATTGTGCCTGATAGCTGATTGGCAGCCAGTGGAGCTGCTTTAATAGGGTGTGTGATGTGATCTCTGTATCTCACCCCAGTCAGCAATAATGCGTTGGAAGTTTCCTGAGACTTTTTGTTGGTAGCGCCATAATAGAGCACATTACAGTAGTTTAGCCGGGATGTCACTAATAGGGCATGTGTCACTGTGGCCAGAGCTGGTTTAGCAATAAAAAACTGGGCGTAACTTGCGTACTAGCCTTAATTATGCAACTGTGCTCCTGGCCACAGCTGTGATCTGGGTATCCAAGCTCAAGGATGAGTCCAAGAGCACCCCCAAGCTGTGCAGCTCTTTTTTTCAGTTGGAGGGGGGCCCCATCCTGTGTACAGGTTGTATACCGAGTTCTCTCTTTTGACTGACCAGAAGTACCTCTGTCTTATCTGGGTTTAGTTTCATTTTGTCCGTCCTCATCCAGTTCATTACTGCAGCTAAACACCCATGTAAAGTTGAGATAGAAGCTCCCTTAGAAGGGAGGTGACAAGAGGTAGAGCTTGGTATCATCAGCATACTGGTAGCCCTTAACCCCAAAAGTCCTGATAATCTCCCCCAGTGGTTTCATATAGATGTTAAGTAACATAGGAGACAGAACAGAACCCTGGGGGACTCCACAGGTCAGTGGCTGTGGTATCGAACATGAATCAATAATACCACTTTGGCATTCTTTCCTGCAGGAAGGACCTGAGCCACTTTAATACAGTAGCCCCAATTCCTATTTCAGAGAGACTTAGACACCTATCATTTTGAAGAGGCTATAGAGAGGCCTGATATTGGTCAATCACTATGACTTCCATCCCACTCAGTCCTTGTGTATGTTTCCCGAAATCACCCTACCCATAATTGGGGTTGGCACCATAATAACGTTAACAACTCCTGCCCAGGTTACCTATGGAAGTTGAAGATCATCAAGATGAGTCAGCCATCAAAGGGCAGAGGACAATGAACGTTTGGAAAACACAGAGTCTAGGGGCTCAGGGTAGGGACAGAATGCAGGGTCCAAAAGAGTCTGGAAGGGAGGAGGAGGGGAATGAAGGTCTAAAGCAGGCATGTCCAAACTTCGGCCCTCCAGATGTTTTGGACCACAACTCCCACAATCCTTTGTCATTGGCAAGCTAAGCTTAGAATTCTGGGAGTTGTGGTCCAAAACATCTGGAGGGCCAAAGTTTGGACATGCCTGGTCTAAAGTTAGGAGAATGGATTGAAAGGGGGAATAAAAATAGATGAAAGTTGTATTAGTGAAGCACCAGAGTGGCCCCCATAGAAGATATCCAAATAAGTCCTTTAGGCGTTGTGGTTTAGTTGGCCACAGGACATTATAGTGCAATGGTGGGACAATCAATGTCTGGGTGATCCTGAGCAGAAGACATCCACCGCAGAGTAACCCCAGAGGTGCAGAAGGAATTTGAACACCTCCAATGCCTAGGCCAGGGATGCTTGCCATTTAGGGTCTATCAACTTCATACTTTGGTGAAGGACAGCAGTGGGGACAATAGTAAGACTCAACTCTTGATAGATTAAGGGTGAAACAACCACTCCCCAATTTGGAAGCTGGGAGCAGGTTTGAACCCAGTGTATCTAGAGAGGAATGGGAAATTTAGGAACAGTGGAGACAGAGTTTAAAGTAAAAGAGGCTGCATCATTTAGCCTGAAACATGGATCCATCCAACAACCTCAGTACTCAAGCCAAGCTAGAACAAATAGTTCCTAAATATTATTTTAAAATAAACTTTGAAAAGCAGCATGCATTTGGTGAATTCACTGCTGTGGCATATGCTTTATAACACACAGCTATCAGTGCTCCTAAAGAAAAAAGCTCCACTGTCTTGACAGAACATTTGCCCTGCAAATACCTAGAGGATAACATGACATTAACAGTGTGACTACAGTATATTTGTGAGAAATGGAGTTCACTGTAACTTCCAGAATGATATCACAAGAAGGTTCAGTGAATTTATTAGACCAAATAATTAAATATAATAGGCAGAAAATGATGAGACCTCTTTTATGATTTATGCATTTGTAAAAATTTGGATAAAGATTACCACAGGTTAATATGAACTTGATGAATAGGCAGGAGTTCACATTCTCTGTTTGCATCTTTGACTATATTCTGACACCTAGTGGAAAATAAATACAATTGCTTCCACCACTGAGTTTTGCTACACAATCATTTCCCCCCTACACGCTTCAGCTAAAAAAGGTCTTAAGAACAGCTTATAAAGATCAACTGCCTCCTCATGACATAAACAGAAAAGGTAATGAGAGGGACAAAGGAAAAAATCTGTTGTTTTTTTAAATTACAACTGAACACTTACCTTGCAAGGAAATTTGGAAAAAATCATTTTGCATAGAATTGTCCACAGCCCTGGGGGTTTTGTTCCTCTTTTTGTTCACTTGCTGAACTAATTGCCCAAGGGGAGAGCCGACAATGGTTCTAGCATGCAAAACAAGTCCAATCATCCATCTAAAAACTTTGGCTTTGCCTTGTTTTAAAAAGTCATGACTAGTTGACAGAAATGAGAAATTCCTCGTGGTAACAATCATTTGGAAAGTGTTTAAATTTTTAACAACTTAAACACTAACAGCATGCCCATATGAAAAGTTATATTTAAGGGGTGATTTTGTTTACATTGTTGTTGCTATATCCTGTCAAGCCACCTGACATTATGGCAGTCCTATGAAGGAGGGACCTCCAGATGATGCTATCATTACCAGCTCTGCTCATGTCTTGCAGGCTCAATGCCAGAGCTTCCTTTCTTGAGTCAACTCATCTCACATTCGTTCTACTTTTTCTGCTGTCTTCACCTTCTTTCCACAGTTTTCTGCTAAAATTGTCTTCTCGTGACATGCCCAAAGTATGACAGACTTAGTTTACTCATTTTTGCTTCTAGAGAAAGTCCAGCCTTGCTCCAATCTACATCCAAGCTATTTTACTCTTCCGGTGGTCACAGTATCCATAAAACACAAATCTCTCCCTCAGCTTTCTTCACTATTCAGTATTTGTATCCATTCATAGTGAAGAAAACACAACAGTGTGGATGTTAATTAACCTTAATGTCAATTGGTCCTTATACTTGCTGATCACATATCATTTCATTGACCATGTATGGCCTTCCAAATGCGCCCACTCCTGTTCCCACTTCAGTCCGTGCCATACAGTGTTAAATTTAATGTTTCTATTAGGAGTATCACTATGGTGGATTACGTTGGAAAATCTCTTTGTATTTTGTTGCTTATATCCTACACTTTGTTAACGGTTTATATAGAATTGTAATAAATGATCTTGGCCAGATGGCCTCGGTATTTTACAGTTTTAATTAATTGTATTTATTCCACTGTATTCCTATTAATTTTATTATTTTTGTAAATGATAATAAATAAATCTTCACTTACTATCATTTCATTGTAGCTCCCTAAGCCTCTTTTTGCCTGCTTTCCTGGCTGCAAAGTCCATTTGAACTGAACTTTTTGAATTACAGTTCCCAAAATTCATGAGGCAGCACAGCTCATGGTCTTGGCAGCCAGGATCCTGGGAACTGTAGGACTTGAGCAATTTTGACAGACTGTGGACGAATCCTGCATTCACCAGGCTTTCACCTTTGAACCATCTTTATTTGAATGTATGTGGGTTATGCCCAGAAAGTGCTTCTTTAGTCACACCTTGTTTATGGAACAGTGTCCTGAAAAAGGTTCTTATAACTTTAATAGTTGTGTTGCTTCACTGCCATGTATAGAAATTAATTTTACCAAGCCATTCTACCACCATGTATGGGTTGCCCTGAATGCTGCTTTGTTCTGCAATACTGTCACACTGAAACATGTATAGGTGCTTTTTGTTTTAAACTCTATTTTTCATATTAATCATTTAAATCTGTGCATCTTCCCTGCCTCTCTGAGAAAAATCTTAAACATATCTTAAATAAATTGAAAATTCAGATGGTTTGGCTGTGGAAAATGAATTCAAATTCTGAATGTGATACTGTATGGGGTGAAAAATTTAATTTACACCTTTCATATCTCTTCTTTCCTCATTACTTGTGCTAACATTTTAAGGAGAGAAACTCAGAGATATCTTATTCACAAGTCTCCTATGTCATATATTTTTTGCCATTTTTTGCCATTTTAAGACCATATGATGAGATTCCTCACATAATAAAAAACAATGCATATATGCCAAGCTTCAAATGTTAAATAATGTGACCTTAATTTTCATTAGAAAACAGTAGATGAGCTGGATAAGTAGGACATGACTGCTCATATCAACTTTGCATCCTTCTCTTCTTGGAAGCTCTGCCATTTGCACAAGGCATTTATAGCCAGTGTAGTATAAAGATAAGAGTGTTGGCCTACGACCCAGAAGAGCTGGGTTCAAATCCCCACTTACTCCTGAGGCTCATTGGATAATCCTAAATCAACAACTGTCCCTCAGGGGAATGGAATGAGGATGAAGTGTATAGGAAAGCCATCATTACCGCCTGGGGAAAAGGCATGGCATAAATGGAATAAATCATTAAATACATTTTAAAACAAACCCATTTTTTAACCCAGCATGTTGTAAGCCTGTGGAACTCCCTGCCAGAGAATGTGGTGATGGCATCTGGCCTGGATGCCTTCAAAAGGGGATTGATCAGATTCCTGGAGGAATAGTCACAAGTTACAAACCATGATGGAGATGTGTAATCTCTAGGCTTAAAACCAGGGTACTTCAAGGGCCAGATGCGGTGGAGTGGTATCAGGAGATATCACTGGTATCTAGTCTCATGCACTCTGGACGCTTTGGGTGGGGCCACTGTGAGATACAGGAAGCTGGACTAGATGGGCCTTTGGTCTGATCCAGCATGGCTCTTCTTATGTTCAGGTCTGCCTCTAGGTTAGTGGTTCAGACCAAAGTCACCTATCCCACAAAACCACCTCTGCAGGTGTAGAAGCAGGGCAAGGACAATGCGGCCCTCTACCCATTAACAAACGTCTACCATCGTGCTCTTATCACTGACCAAGGCAGGCAGAACTGATGGGAAGGGAACCAGAATTCAAAATCGGGAGCAGATGTCTGTGAAGATTCTCTGTCATCCAAATGAGTTGATCTGGAAGCTGAAGTCACGGCAGCTGGAGCAGGAGCTGCTTTCAGCACTTCTTCTGGGATTTGTGATCGGAGGGACATGCAAAATCCCTCCCCCTCAAAAGGCACACACTTTAGGAGAAGCCTAAAGCTCGGGGGGGGGGAGAGAGACACCCTGCCAATGCGCCTCGCCCCATGGCAGCCTCTTGAGCCAGGAGACTCGACCAGACCCAAGCCAGGTCAAGAACTGGCGAGAGACGCCGGTTCCAACCGGCTACTCAAACTGGTGGAAAGGCAAGAAGAGGCTGCCCTCCACCGGCTGCGGGCGTTCTTGCCAAGCCGCAAGCCACGCAGGCCGCCAGCCTGCAAACCGGGCGAAGGCACCACCCTCGCGGTCTTCCCGCTTCCGAGCCGCAAACTGACTCTGCCCCCAGCCGGAAGAGCCTCACCACAACATTTCGCCGCGCCTTACTGCGTCACAGCGAAACCCCTCCTTTTCCCATAAGCCCCTTCGCAGAGCTTGGGCGACGTGTCTGGGGCCGCCCCGTCTCCCGCCGCAACGCGCGGAGGCGTTTCTGCGCTTCCTCCTGGGGATGGTAGTTCCTCTTCCCGCAGGCGTCTGTCAGCGACAGAGCTCAGAGAGACTACATTTCCCAGGATGCCCCGCGCGGAGCGAGGGTTTTCCAATCTGCTCCGGCGGAACGAAGGCAGAGTCAGCACAGCGCTAAACGAGCCAGGAAGCCGGTTCGGAGCAGCCGGTGTTTCGTAGGCGCCGGACCCGTGCGAGATGGCCGGGGAAATGACGGTGCTGGGTGAGTGCGGAGAACAGGGTTGCCCGCGGTCGGGGGTGGGATGTCTGCGGCTCCTTGCAAAGAGGCTGCGTGAATTGTCACCTTCCCGTCTGCGGAAGATGATGCTTTCCTCGGAGGACAGCCATGGCTCATTCCCCCGGCCCGAAGCCCTTTATTTCCCTATCGCCAAGCCCAAGTACGCCTGGAAAGCAGCTGCGAAGGCTCAGTGGAGCCTCCAGTTCCAGGGGCGCACTATCCCAGAGTTTCTGTTTGTGGCCTTCCCAGGATGACCATGTGCGCCATACTCTCTGATTTTGTTTAATTATTTATACAACTCTGTGCCGCCCACTACCCAAAGGTTTCTGGGCGGCTCACAGTCAAATGAATTAAAACAATTAAAACGTTAAAATACCAAGAAATAATTAAAACCATAAAAACTTTTTAAGTACAAACACAATACGTGTACTGCAAAAATTGCCATCGGGACCTACAATCTATGTTATATCAGTTAAAAATCAGTTAATTTTGGGTCCTGCACGACTACAGTGGGCTTTTGAACAAATGCAGACCTCTAAACACAAGAGTATAATGTAATTGGGAGTTTGGGAATGGAGGGTGGCAGAATCAGAGCATGACGTGTCCAGGCTTTGGTATCTGCCTCCCTCTTCTTGAAAACTGGAAGTGAGTTTTCAAGGGCTACCCGAAAGCAATGCCTGTAAACAGCTGAAGGATGAAAGTTCCCACCCCCACCCCACCCCAGATCGCGAGTGTCCCATAGGTGACATTGGGAAAAGCCTGGGGCACTTGTTTCCAGGAAGAGGCAGTAACTAATCAGAAACATATCCTTGGATTGTGTGGATAGATGGGTGAAATGTTTGTGTACATCAGCTCTGGAAAGCCCAGATTCCATTGACTAAGGATTTTGAAGGACAGCGACAAAATAAAAGAGGCAATATCCAAATTGTGTTAAAGACTATAGATCACGCCATTTAGTTCCATGTCTTGTGCAACAAGGATGTTGTAGAGTTCTAAAGGGAATTGAAAAAGGGCCACCAATTTTTTAAAGATGTTGTGGGACTTTCTTAATTTGCACAGGAGAGACCAGGGGACTTGACAGAGGGATGTCAAATATGTCATGATGTAGAAGAAGTAGAGATAATGTATTTTCTCCCTACCTGGATGAATTCTGAGACTTTCTACTTTATTTCTATGTTTATTTTAGGTTCTGCTGTTTTGACTCTCTTGTTAGCTGGATACCTGGCCCAACAGTATTTACCTATGCCTACACCAAAAGTAATTGGAGTTGACCTCGGCACCACCTACTGTTCGGTTGGTGTGTTTCTTCCTGGCACAGGGCAGGTGAAAGTGATTCCTGATGAAAATGGACACAACAGTATCCCAAGCATTGTATCGTTCACAAAGAGAGATGTGTATGTGGGGTACGATGGGTTAGAGTTGGCAGACGCAAATCCACAGAACACAGTGTACGATTCCAAGCGATTTATAGGGAAGCTCTTCACACCGGAGGAACTGGCAAGGGAAAGCAGCAGGTACCCATTTAAGGTAATCTCAAAGCCTTGTTTATCAGCTAGCCAGCAAGGGGTATTTAGGAACAACACGTTTGGATGCTATACAGCAATTTAAAAGACCTGAGACTATTGTAAAAATTATTTTTGGTCCAGGAATAGGGACATTGAAACTTTTTGATGAGAAGTGTTTCACAACTTTGAGAAATATGATTTTATCCTTCAAAGAGTACAGTAATTCCTTGTAAAATGAATGATGTGTTAGACGAAAACCTCTTAAGATGAATTCTGTTCCTGGCAGCCCTACACCCAGCTGGTTTTGACAGCTTTTCCAACTGTGTAGCACCTGATCTGCTCAGCGCAGAGACCCTGGTGAAGGGGGTCGTGATGGTGGCAGCTTTGATCCTTGCTGCTACATGGTCTGGAAAGCCAGGCAGGCTTTCGAATTTTGCATGCCCATAACCCCCTTGGGGTTATTCAAAAGCCTGGTTTTCTATCCTGGCTATACTGGCCATGTAGCACCCAATCTGTAGGTGCTACACGGTCAGGAAAGCCAGGACTGAAGCTGCCGCCACCACCACCACCCCTTCGCCCAGGTCTCTGCGTTGAGCCGTTTCGGCACAGAGACCTAGGCGAAAACATAAGGACCCCTGGAACAAATTAATTTCGTTTTGAGAGGTACCACTGTAAATTGTTCTACAACATAAATTGGCCAGAATCTTATTTTGTACTTTTAGCAACATAACTCGGACACCACAAATTTCAACAGTGAATTGCCATCTGGTGCCTGAAACAGTTGGCTACAGTCACCAGCTCGGCGGTTTGAATCCTGGGTGCCATGCAGTGGAGTGAGCTCCCACTGTTCACCCCAGTTACTGCCAACCTAGCAGCATGAAAGCATGTAAATGCAAGTAGATAAATATGTACTGAGGTAAAAAGTGGGAAGGTAAACAGTGTTCTGTGCAGCCATGCTGGTCACATGGCCATGGACTTGTACAACACTGGATTTTTTGCTTGAAAACGGAGATGAACACTGCCCTTAGAGTTGTGCCGGGGGGAACCTTTACCTTTTAAGAGGTAAATAGGCTCTCCAGTGTTGTGTAATGGATAAAGTGACTGACTTGAATCTTTCACAGATAATGAACTTAACAGAGCTCACCTGATCATAAGGACAAGATTACTGGAAGTAGATACTCAATCACTTACGTCTAGTTGTCATTCAGTCTGCTCACCACATATTTTAATTTACCCTCCCCCCCTCTTTTGGACATGATTTATGTTATTTCCATAAGTTAATAAACCCAAATAAGAGCTGTGCCTTTATGTTAGGTAGATTTAATTTCTTCCCTTCTTCAGTTTTGCCTGGAAGATACCACAACATCTCTCTTGCTCAGAGGACTTGCAATTTTTGCCAGTTAGAACCCGACACAGTCTCTCACATCTTGTGTCATTGTCTGGCACACAAATAAGTTACGCAAACTCTTCTTGGAGCAAATCCTCCTTGATCTCCCAGGCCCTCCTGGCTTTCTTCTTTGGGACAGTTCTGAACTAGTCACTGCCCAGGTGACTGACTTTCTAACAGCTGTATTTTTTAAAAAGAGAGAGCAACCCCCTGTGAACTTTAGCTAGACCATTGATGAGATTTATTTTACAATGTTCTGTGTAACCCTTTAGTCTTTTGTTTTAATGCCATTAAAGGTTAATTGAATTGACTGACTAGAAGTCAGGAGGCCTGGGTTCAAATCCCTGTTGAACCATGGAAACTCATCCTGGGTGTGGAACTGGCAAAACCTATTTCACTTCTTACTTTGAAAGCCCTATTAGGATTGCTATTGGGTGGTTCTAACTTGACAGGTTCTTGTGCCATGTCACACAACTGATTCTGTCAAGAAAATCAAAAGCAGGCTTCTTAACTGGTTGCCATTTATCACTAACATGTATGCCATTGGTGTTATGTCAGTGGACATAAATAACAAGATAAGTGGCTAGCCCATTTTTACTGCACTGATCTTCAATCAGGTACATTTTGTGCATCATGGTAATCTCTGGATGCACATAATGGAAGGTCAGTTCAGGCAAGATATTACAGATAAACCTTAAATACATGACTGTACCAAAGTATGGGAATTAATAAAAGGTTAGTTCTAGATTTAGACATATGTATTTGTCCTGGTGGGAGCTGATTACCTCTCCTCCCCCTCCCACTCATGTCAGTGATCTGAAAATGCTACACAGACGGTCAAGGAAACCTGTTCAATGGATAAGCACTTGAATAAGACAGGGACATTTCCCTGCCTCCTCTGCAAAGCATTCAGCAGCTGGACTTTAAATGAGCAGAGGTTCAAAGAATGTATGCCCTACATCCAAATTAAACAATTTTGCTTGCGAAGAACAAAGTCAGATGTACTGTATATACTCGAGTATAAGTCGACCTGAGTATAAGCCGGGACCCCTAATTTAAACCCCCAAAACTGCGAAAATTTATTGACTCAAGTATAAGCCTAGGGTGGGAAATGCAGCAGGGCCTGGCAACTCCTCCTTTGTGAGCTGGGTGTGTGTGTGATGTTTAAAATGACTTTTAGCCACCGAGGCCAGTGCTTGATTTGGTGGCTAAAAGTCATTTTAAACATTGTTTTACAATGACATTTTAAAAAGTCATTTTAAACATGGGGGGGTCAGGAGAAGTGGCGCACAATGTTTAAAATGACTTTTAGCCACTGACCCAAACTTGCCTCAGTGGCTAAAAGTATTGACCCACATATAAGCCAAGGACCCCTTTTTTCAGCCCAAAATTAGGGCTGAAAAACTAGGCTTATACTCGAGTATATACAGTATATTTATTTGGAATTAATTATTGCTAGTAGGTAGTAAGGGAACATTCTATTTTAGGATAAGTGTTGTATTTTACCATTTTCCTTTCTTCCCCTCCAGATAATTAACAGTAGAGGAGCTGCTGAATTTTCTGTTGTAACCAATGAGACTTATAATGTGACGCCAGAATATATTGGCTCTCAGCTTCTCTTGAAATTGAAAAGGATGTCAGAAGACTATCTTGGAATGCCAGTTTCCAAAGCAGTTATTTCTGTGCCAGCAGAATTTGATGAGAGGCAACGGAATTATACAATTAAGGCAGCTAGCCTTGCAGGTGATGCATTTTGTTGGGTGTTCTTGCTAAATGCAGAAGTTTTGGAGATGGTAGCCATGATAGTCTGTGCAAGAATTCCAGGCAAAAATCAAGGAAAAATAAAGCAAAACAAAAGGCAAAAACACGTGGCACCTTAAAGACTAACATTCATATTTTTAATGTAACTTTTCGTGGACACATCCACTTCTTCAGACATATAGCAGCAGAATGAGGTGTGCTGCTATATGTCTGAAGAAGTGTACATGTCCATGAAAAGTTACCTTAAAGTATGAAGGTTAGACTTTAAGGTGCCACATGTTTTTTGTCTTTTGTTTTATTTTATTTTATTTTATTTTTCTTGGCATTCTTGGTAAATGCAGTTAGTTTTTGTAATGTCATGCTTGGATCCTGTGTAGTTGTTTGCTAGTATTAACACAATAGTATCTAATATTTTGTAAATAGAAACTGATTTTAAAAATTGAGCAAACAGTCCTATAAAATAAAACATTTTGCTCTGTATAGTAAGTGAAATTGTACCAGTCATGGTATGACATTACAGCTAATGAATGGAGTGCTGTTCATATGCCATTTGTGTGACCAGGTGTGTAGACAGCCATGTGCCTAGCACTTTGTTAATTAGCTTCAGCTTAGGTGATTTCACTAGCTCCAGAAGAAATACCCAGTGGGGATGAGTTGAAGGTATCTTATAGAACAGGTAATAACAAATAAATAAGCATTCACAACTGTTTCTCTCTCTCTCTTGGAAGGACTGGAAATCTTGCGAGTGATTAATGAACCCACTGCTGCTGCAATGGCATATGGTCTCCACAAGGCTGATGTGTCCAATGTTCTAGTAGTCGATTTGGGTGGAGGAACGCTAGATGTCTCTTTGCTGAACAAGCAAGGAGGGATGTTTTTGACACGCGCTATGGCAGGTAATGAAAAACCTTGATTTAAAACAGTGCAGCACTTTTTTATGAGATACTCAAAATTGGTTTAGTCTTAGTACTCTTGAGTCAATTTGATATCCTTCCCGTATCATTGCCACATTACTTGGTTTGTTTCATAACTAGAGATCAACAATGGGCGATATGTAGATTCCACCTATATGCTGCTCCAGTGTAGAAATTTGGTTATACGTCATTAAAAAGGGCACGATTTAACAATGTCTTCTTTTCAAATGAAATAGATTTGAAATACTGTACTGCTAGAAGCACTGTTTAGCTTGAAAACATGGCCTGGGTCTCCATGCACCATGTTCTAAAGTTAAATAATGTCTTCATTTTGTCAGGGCAGCAGCAAATTCTGGAGGGGAAGGATACAGGAGTGAAGGAGAGTCTCTCATTCTCAGATGTTACTCAGTCCTGAATCAGGAGACTTAATTTGTGAACTGAATTCATTAGAAAAAATGTGGCACTTCATTTTAGGGAGAAGGATACAAATGTTCCCACCCACCTAAGCAAGCCATGTTCCAATTAGCATCTATGGGGGGACATCCATGATTTGATTACTTATGCTTGTTGTTGGGTTCTGGAGAAGCAGCTTTGTCAGTCTGAGGAAAGTTAGGTGGGAGTTTCACACATCCCATGCCATTGTACATCTAATGAGCCTATTCAGGCTGTTGTCCACATAACGAGCCTACTTAGACCAGGGTGATACGAAATAAAGGTGAACTATAAATTGGAGGGGTCTCCATTAACTTTCCTCAGACTGATAAAGCTGCTTGGATGAGTAGTGAAACATTTTGATATCACAAGAAAAGTCTAGTTGACAAAACTCAACTTCCAAATAACAATCTTCACAGACATCACCTGGATGACTTGAGGATCTTCATAGTGGTTTTTCTTTTTTCTTTTAGGTAACAACAAACTTGGGGGACAGGACTTCAATCAGCGGCTGATGCAGTATCTGTATAACGAGATCTACCGTACATATGGCTCTTTGCCATCCAAGAAGGAAGAAATACATAGACTCAGACAGGCCGTAGAAGCTGCCAAACTAACCTTGACAAATCACAGCTCTTCCACAATCAGAGTATCTCTTACAATGCCAGGGAAGAAAGACCAGCACGAACACTTGCAAGAGGAGAGAACAATAGATAAAAAACACAAGAATTTCCCCTCAGAAATAGAACCTGGAGTGAAAGAAGGCAGGAAGGAGACCCTTTCAGAAATGCCCAAGAGCACTTGGAAAAATGTTCTCTTTGAAACAGAAATCTCTCAGAAACTCTTTGAAATATTAAACGAGGACCTTTTCGAGAAGATCCTTGTACCCATTGAGCAGGTACTGAAGGATGGACATCTAGATAAGACTGAGGTAGATGAGATTGTATTAGTTGGAGGATCCACTCGAATTCCAAGAATACGTAAAGTTATTACAGAATTTTTTGGGAAGAAGCCCAACACATCTGTGGATCCAGACCTAGCAGTGGTAATAGGGGTGGCTATCCAAGCAGGAATTGTTGGGGGATCTTGGCCCCTTCAAGTTAGTGCTGTAGAAATCCCAAACAGGCATTTACGAAAGAGAAATTTTGACTGAGCTTCAGTGTTCTTTTTCATTTGGTTCCTTTTTTTCGATAACCAAGCAAAATTCTGTTCATTCAAACATAATTCCATTTGCATGGTACTGGACCATTCAGAGTCCGCTAGTTCTTTCTTTCCATTCTGAGGGGTTACAAAACTGAAATATAAGAAACTCTATTTTTTCTTGAATTGCAAGAAAGGATGTTCTCACATAGCGCAAGCATTCAGGATCATTCCACCTGCCCCTTATAATAATGAACAGACCTTGATACTTTGTTACTTGAAAATGGAATGATTTAGTTCTGGAGTAATGGACATAGTGTTGGCATTTGATTGGATCCTGGCCTTTCCCAGGAGCTTGTATTGAATGTGCCTGGTCTGGTACATGGCAGTATTAATGCAAAATTTCATCTGAAATGGTGTATGAAAGCACTTTTCTCAATGTTGCATTCAAGCTTGAATTTTTTATATCCTAATCAACCAGTAACTGTTGGGGAATAATCTCTGCTTTGAAGCTCTTAATATTTCGTAGCTTGAGGTCATAAGAGGCAATGGTTGCAAATGAAGATGCCCCATTAGGGAGAGATACTAATAGTATCTAGTGCTAAATAGACACACTATCTGTTGGAAATACAGAGAATGGTGTAACATACATGACTTAATTGGGTTGTGATGTTAAGCTACTGGTTAGTGTTATATACAAGAGCATTGAGCTCATATGCTCCTCTGTTCCATGATGTGGAGTTTGTGAAGTTTTGCTTTCCATTCTCACTTTAATGCAGATTTAGTGTTATATCCAATTTTTAAAATCTACTTAGTTGTAGCTATTGCTTCCTGATATAAGCCACTGCTTGGCTTGTTTCAGGAAGCTGTAGTGAAGGTTAACCCCAAGGTCAGCCATGCCCGAGGTAAATGCAGAGGCAGGCATCACCTTGAAGTTTTCTTTCATTCACTTGGGGCTGTGGGATATGTGATTCCACAGAGGTTGGTGTACTTGTCATAACCATGATGGGAATGTGAGAATGATTGGAGTCATGATCCAGTAATCTCTAGAGAGCTATGAGTTGTGCACCACTGGATTAAACTCCAGTTTAGGACTAATCCTCCAAAACAATCCAGTGCATGAACTTTGGCCTAATGGCTGACTTCGTTTTAATGCCTTAATGCTACTAGTTATTCCATAAGGAAGATAACTATCCATACTTTAGTAGTTCTCAGTCTCTATGTGGTTCAAAAAAAAGAGTCTTTTAAGCCATTCCATTTTTAAAAAAAATCATTTGAAGTGGCACATTCCGTCAATGCTTTGATAAGATAAATATTTTGTGACTTTTGAAAAGAGTATGCTTGATAATGATAACATTAGTATTTTCCAGCGGTTGCTGTTAGTATTGAAGTAAGCATCTCACTATTTACTGCTTGTTTTAGATTTGCTTTCAAGTTTGCAACCTAAGGATTGCTCTCTGTTTTCAAAAAAGAAAATATTAAAATCAGTGTTGGACTAGACATGCAAGCAATGTTAAGCATTCCTGGGTACTTATCCACATAGACAAATAGGCCCACTAAGCTATCTAAAATATTATTTTTAATCAATTTTCCTGATTGTAATGGCTAAAAAATGGTGTCAGCACAACTGTGGAACTACTGTACTTATAAGGACTTTAATTGTAACTGTGTAGTTGACACATGTAGTCAGTGTTGGTGCTATATCAAGAAAGGTTGACTTGCATACAAGCCAAGTTTACTATAAACAAGTACCTGAACCAAATTTCTAAAACTTGGGTACACTGAGGATAACTGAGAATTTTTAGCAGCATTGGTGGTTACCAGTTGTTTTAAATTAGAGGGGAGAATGAGGATATACTCATCATAGAAACATGTATTTTGTGTTGTGTGACATGGGTTGGTACATCAGATTATGTTGCCGTTGCCATTGCCATGACCACCAAATACTTCGCCAAATTCATAGTTCTATGAATTTAAGTTTTAGACTCCCCATTCTCAGTTCCTGTTCTGCAGAGCAAAACTGGGTGTTCTGTGTTTGCAGGTTATTGGCTGTTGATGAACAAATACAGGTTCAGAGAGCACTGTGAGGTTCAACATTTTTCTGGATTGGGTCTTCACTTTTTAAATGAGAGATGGTGAATGGATGACCTTCTGGATGTTGTTAGACTACATCTCTCATCTGTCGAAACCAGCATAACCACTGGTGAGAGCTAATGAGAGATCTCATCCTACAGCATCTTGGAGGGCTGGCTACACATTTCCCATCCATATTTCACACCATAATTATAAGTGGGATAAAGCCATCTTTAATTCAGATGCAACATTAAACTGCATTGAATGAAAAATTAAAGCAAAAGGTGATAAAGCACTATTACTTCTATAACTTTGCCAACAAAAGGTGACCTTTTCTTGTGTCTAAAACAGGCAACAGTGCTTCTTTACATTAATGGGCCCTGGAATTACTGTTTGCTAATGGTAGCAAGAAAGGTCGGTTTTGTTTCATGATTTATTGTTAATGATGTATCATGATATTTTTATTTTTAAAGTATAGCACAACCTTTCCCTGTGAAACAAGTCAAACATGTTGTAAGCTAAACAATACAACACTGGATATAATACAGGTAAAGGATTGATATAAGTGATGTTCAACTGTAACAAATTATTACTCTCATAGGAAACTTGTGCATTTTGCCTTTCTAGGAAAAAATTGTTTCACTCTGGATGAGAATTCTTTTTTAAAATACTTTCTAGGTGCTGCTGAAAGTAGGATGGAAACCATATCTAGTTTAACTGCCAAGGTTCCATAATAAACATTTAAACAGAACTTTATGCATGAGAAGCAGATAGTATTTGATTCTCCCCCTGTTCTTCCTGTCAGGTGAGCAATTGTCCCTCCCAATGTTTTGGATTACCGTGGCCATAATTCCCTGCCTAGGATCTGGTTTCCAGTGACAAAGTTCAAAACACTGGCACCCCTGCCCTAGATAATGCTGGAGCCAGCATGCCTTTGCTTATTAATCTAGAAGGTATGAACAGGTGTGTTGATGCAGTAACTTGTCAAACTTGAACTGTTGCGAGACTGGTGAGTTGTAAAAGAGTTGCCTTGAACACTGTTCAAATTAGCAACTTCTTAAACCTTAATTTATCTCTGACGTAAAAAGAAAACAGGAAAATATTCTTACTGAAAGGCCAGTTTAAAAAGAAAAGGATTGTGCATGTCATTAAGCTGCTCTCATGGATATTTAGCATGACATTCATGGAAACAAGGCATTTATTTATATTGTATTAGTTGGATCCTAGTATTTTGAGTCAGGTGTGTCACTTTTTTTTGCTTTTGCAAAATGGACAAGCAGGATGTAAATTAAGGTTAAACAACTTTTCTGAATGGGAAATGGTTACTTTTCCCCCTTGGCACTCCATCTTAAAATTAGCTTTTTGTATTATTAAATAAAAGGCTTTTTACAATGTTTGACATTTATTTAAGATTGTATATTCTGTCTACATCAGATTAGCATCCATGCAGATAGATACTCAGGTATACTGAATGAAAAACTCATGATGCTCAACGGCATAAGAGAATTCTTCCCATTCATCCATTTTAGAATCTCTGTTTCATACAAAACAATTATAAAAGTGCAAATGTCTTCTTAGACCTTGGAAAGTTCTCTCTGAGAGGCAGAGAAAGTGATATACTGTACTGGCCTTTGGAATGACACTGATGGCAATGCATTGTTGTGCCTGACACAGAAAGTGCTTTCAAGAACTGCCTATTACAAGATAAGAGCCTTTTGAAAATGCTGATCCCATTGGATCCATGCTTTCAAAGGCTGTCCCTTCCCAGATACAGAGGAAACACCCTCTTTTCCCTGTGTGCAGAGAGAAAGGAGCCTTTCGAAAGCACCCTGGATCCATACATTCAGAAGCAGTCAGGTGGTACCTGTATGTATATATAAAATGCAAGGGCTGGCATGACGCACACAGGACTGGAACACAATAGAGCTCTTAATGGAGACCTGCCCTGAGACTACAGTCTTCAGCTTTGAGAACACCCACCTAGACACTACCAACAGAGCTTTATTAACCATTATAGTATTCTCAATCTGCACTGCCCCCAAAGAAAACAATTATGCTCTTAGTACATAAAATATACAATTAAATTAAAGGAGACAACGATTTTCAAATATGTAAATATGTGCCCTGAGGATCTTGAGGCTATACATTTTGCCATTATTTTAGCAACAATAACTCAGACTTTGTGTTAGAAGTCTTTTTGTTGGCCATTTGTTGCATTAGTCCCTCCCTCACACCTTTATGCCCTTAGAAAGTTAAAGAGCCCTTAAACACTATTACATTTGTAAAAAAAAATATGCACAGCATGTTCCTGAAATGTTAGCTGTCTATTGCATTCCATTCTACAAACCTTTAATGGCATTAAAACAAAGGAAGTACAAAAAGACTAAACAGTTACACAGAACATTATAAAATAACTCTCATCAACGGTCTAAAGTTCACAGAAGGTTGCTCTCTCTCTTTTTTTAAATACAACTGTTAGAAATTCAGCCACCCGAGCAGTGTTCAGAATTGTCCTGAAGGAGAAAGCCCGTATACCTTTCAGGAGAGCCTGGGAAATCAAGGAGGATTTGCTCCAAGAAGAGTTTGGGTAGCTTATTGTGTGCAGGACAATGACACAAGATGTGGGAAACTGTGTTGCATTCTAAGTGGCAAAAGTTACAAATCCTCTGAGCAAGAGGGATATTGTGGTATCTTCCAGACAGAACTGAAGAAGATGTTAAATCTAGGTAACATAAAGGCACATCTCTTATTTGGGTTTACTAACTAACTTGTGAAAATAACACAAGTTGTGTCCAAAAGGGGGGGGCAAATTAAAATAACATGGGGAGCAGACTGAATTAAGATTAGAGCAGGAATGACCAAAGTCCAGCCTGGGGTCCAAATGCAGCCCCGTTTTAAAATTTCAAGCAGCCCTCAGCCACTTCTCCCTGCCAGCTCAGCCTGTCACTCATCCCTGCTGGCTGGTCCCTCCCTGTGTTGGCTGGATATGTCAGCTTACAGTTTTAGGGTTTGCCTGCCCTCCCTGCCTCCGTCCGTCCCCTCGACCACCCGCCCTGCCTACCCACCCCTGGCTCCGTTGCTGCAGGGTCCTCCTCACCTCCTTGCGAGGGAGGGCAGCTTATGCAAGCAGCGCTGTGTCTTGGGTGCATGTGGGCTGATTCTCGGGCCATGTAACAGCCGCCACACCCTTGGGCATATTTGAAACCAGAGCATTTGTGGCTGTTGCAGATGCGCATGGACCGCACGCTTTCTCCCCTCTTCAGGTTGAATAGTCGGGCCCCACACATTTTCACCTCACCAAATCTGGCCCTCCTTGCAAAACGTTTTGACATCCCTGGACTAGAGGTAAGTGACTGAGTTTCTACTTCCAGTAATCTTGTCTTTGTGATCAGATGAGCTCTGTTAAGTTCAGTATCTAGGCCTCTGTCCCTTGCTGTAGTCCAGCTTCAGATACCATTATGTGAAATAAGCCTTTCTGCTTTAATAAGCGATCTGGTGTATCAAATTCAGCAATCCTTCCAGAATCCAGAACAAGCACCCTAAAAATGGAAGATACAATAGATTACTTAATGTGTTAGTCCAACAAGGAACAGTTACAGTTCATCTATTTTAGGACAGCTTTCAAAGCCACAGAGCTAGGGGTTGGTTGAACCACTGTGGTTCCTTGCCAGGGGCTGGACTCTGTGATCCATGGGGTCTCTTTCAGCTGTGGAGCTTGAAGATTATAAAAAGGTAAAGGTTCCTCCTGCACATGCTTGCTAGTCATGTTATTCTACAATTATTTCTCTCTGAGGCACTGCCTGAGGGTGTAAAAGCTAACTACTGTTAAGGGGACAATGTAGTGTAGTGGTTAGACTGTTGGACTAGGACTCAGAAGACCTAGGTTAAAGTCCCCACTCAGCCATGGAAACTCTCTGGGGGCATGAAACTGGTAAATACACTCAAATATCTCAGAGTAATCCTTTTCAAGGTAAGTCCGTTCTGATTTGACAGCTCATAAGTTACTTGTTACTTTATGAGCAGATGTTATTAAAGTCTTATTTACATTTGCTATTACTGTTTACTTATCTACATACAGTGGTATCTCAGAATACGAAGTTAATCTGTTCCTCGCAACACTTCGTATCTAGAAAGTTTCATAATTCGAAATTGAATGGGTCACAATGTACCCTGGGAAGGGAAGCCTTCCACAAAATTTTTGTATCTTAAGGTTTTCACTGAAGACTTCAGTTCCCAGGATACACTGCACCCTGGACGGATTTCCCTTCATATTTCAAATTGTTTGCAGTTAGGAACATTCGTAATTCGAGGTACCACCGTATTTTTTTAAAAAATGGACGGTATCATCACCAAATGAGCCCCTGGAAGATTATTTAAGCAAATATGACTTGTTGCAGTGTGAAAAGTGATGTTCGAAGTCATATTTTTGTATGAACAATATCCTTATGTCATCACTACCTGAAAGCAACTCTTTGCCATTACTTGTACATGCTACTTCCAGGCTTTCAACTAACGTGCAGCTACACAGCAGGAGAAATGCTATGTAGCATGATATGTGAAATCATACCCAGGAAGTCTGGTTTCAGTGGATGCAATTGATATAAGAATTAGCTGGGAGAGCAGAAGAAATTGCCAATCTGAACTTGACACTTTGTTAAGGTGGCTCAAACTGTAGCTGTTCAGGCTTGTAGGATGAATAATAATCACAGAAGTTCCTTAACAAGCTGCAAACAAAAATTGGCTGTCAATTTCCTTCTCTCTACTGGTTTCTTTCTCACTCATTCTCCCCTACCCTTAGGTCTCCAGCTGCCCTACTCTGTGCGGGTGGGGAGGGGAGATAATCTGGAGATAAAAGAGTGCTCAGTTGAGAGGAACACCTCTCCAAGAGCACCTTCCCTTGCTCTCTCCATGTTAAACTAGAAATCTAGGACAGCCCGCTTCTTGTTGCCTATTGCATCAACTTCAACAATTACAGGATCTGACCTGATGTGAATGAATTTTGTAGCATTCATTTCTTTTAAAAGAAGAAGAAAAATCTCCAGAGGCTGAAGGAAAAAGTACAGACAGGGGCAGGGTTGGACTCTGGTTTGATTCACATTCATTTGTACATCATGCAGTCAACAGAAAGTAATGTGATTCAGACCATCCTAATCCCATATTATTTATTAATGTACTTGTGTCCTAAGATAGATATAAGAAGTCTGTCCTGGTACTGTTAGAAGGATCTTCCAGAACAATCTCTTTTGCACCTCTGGCCAATGCTGCCCACTATGAGCATTTTGGAAGTATGAGTAGGCTGTATCTATTTCTTTAATTGACCACCACTCAGTCCTATTGCTGCTCATACGCAGATAAAGATTCACTACTTCCTGCCTCCTCCTTTCAGCCCTTTCTAACCCTTAAACTATTAACATATATTTCCTGAGAGTAGATTAAACCCCTCTTTTCTGGGTCATGTACTTAGGGCTCAAGACATAGTTTCCCATCGAGTTGCGCACAAATTTTTCTATGAAAACCTAGGGGCCTTTGTTTATCTTTCAGTCTGTTTTATTGCTCCAGGGAACAGAATAATGTGAGTATAAAAGCTCATAGGGACACTGACAGAGCTTCAGACAGACTTAACAGTCTGAATCAGTTCAAAAAAGGTAACAGACAGCTTTACATTTTCTAAAGAAGTTTCTAAAAATTATACGGCCTTAAGGCCATGAATGAACTCAGTTTACATTTTCATCAAGCAAATATGCTACAATTCTGTAAAGAGAAATTGTAAATTCAAACACAATGGAATATCAAGTTCCTTATATCTTGTGCTGCATTCCACTTAATCCAATGGCAGTATCTAGAATTCACTAGAGAGTAGGTTGCAGTGGCCAAAACTTTACTGCTTTTTTATGGCAGCATAACATAAATTCTGCAACATTTGGTGACAAATTCCTGAAAATTAAGAAATCAGTGTAGACATTATTGTTGCATGCCAAATCACAAAATGTGACACATGGCAGAGAGTTTCTGTTGTGATTTCTTGCAGCTGTTCAACACCAAATATAATATTTGCATTATGCATGTAGGTGTAATGAATAAGATTTTGGCTGATGACTTTTTGTGAGACTATAAAATATTTGTTCAAAAAACTGTTGAATCTGAGGAAGCAAAGCCTTAAGAAGCACATCTGACTATGGGAGAGAGAGAAACCATTTCATTCCTGTAACTTTCAGTAGCTAAAAGGTTTAAGAAATATGGGCAGGGAGATGAGGACCCCATTATAACTACCTACCTATCAGAGTCCATGATTGAATGAAGCCTGTGGGCAATGGTGAGTACTGTGCAGTTGTGAAATTCTCTCCGGATTGTGGATTGCACCAGATTGTCTGTTTCAATGTCAACTGATGCTGTTGCTTCATCCAAGATTAATACTTTTGTCTTCCGTAACAATGCACGAGCAAGACAAATGAGCTGTCTCTGTCCCACACTGTAAAAAGAGAAATGCAATTTTAATTGTTTTTATCAAAAGACCAGCAGCCTCAGTTCATCAACAGGAAACTGCTGGCTGCTGTGGCTTCTTGGTGAGCAGGTATAGAAAGTGGTGAGTATGGCCAGAACAACGGCACTCCTATAGTCCAGCAATCTGTCTTGCAAGGACTCTTCCAGCCCTTAATGTAGATTAGCAGGCTGATCATCTCCTCAACCTTTCTAGATCTTCTGATCATGCCTGGGCATGGTGGAGCTTTCAAAAATGAAAAAGCCTCACTCAGAAGCTTGTACACCAAGAAGTGATAAATCCATTATCTGGTTCCTCCAGGGAAAAGGATTTCAAGAGTTACCAGAGGTAGAAAAGACCTGTCTCTACCACTCCCTTGAACAGGGGCTTCTAGTTTTAGTAGTTCACACAAGGATACATGATTTGATGTGTTATTGTGGTGCTTCATATGTGCAAACAATGGTACGATCAATGCAGAAAGTTCAAGAGCTAAGACCTCTCCCTCAGTGGTACACATTTTTATTTACTTATTTATTTATTTATTAGACTTTTATATTGCACATCTTTAAGCCATGGCCACTCTGGGCGTCTTACAACAGATTATCAAAATACAAGAATTACAAAGATAACAAATGATTCACAAAATGCAACACAAAATCCCATGGGTTTAATAAAATGAAATAAAAATAAAATACTAAAATACTAAATAAATAATAAAGGCTCTAAAACTTTACAGAGGTGACATACCATATTTTGAAATAGGAAAAGCGCTATATCTATCTATTATGTATCAACCTCTCAAGAGATCAGAGATGTGTTTCAAGTAAATGGCAGCTTTTTCAAGGATGGGCAAATTTTGGGCCCTGCCACTATTCTGACCCTCTGGATCAAATCCTTCACATTAGTGGCTAGAGATGATGAGAGCTATAAATATTTCTGGAGGACAGTGTGTTGTCTACCACATTGCCCAAAGATGGGGCAAGTTTTTAAAATTACAATACAGTGGTACCTTGTATAAAGGTATTAATTCGTTCCAAATGAAATTGTGTTAAGCAAATTTTCCTTTATACAATTTTTCCATAGGAATGCATTGAAAACAGATTAATCCCTAATTGCGACCCTTTTTATGTTGTATGGCTTTGCCCCATAGACAATTCTGTTAAGCAAATTTCCCCTACCTCCAGAATTTTTTATGTTGTACAGATTTTATGTTGTACAAACCGTTTGTTATACGAGGGTCCACTGTACTCATATCTTGGAATTTCGACCACAATATATTCCATTTTTAGAATTACAGTGGAACCTTGACTTACATCATTAATCCGTTCCAGTGGTCTAGACTTAAGTCAAACATGACTTAAGTCAAACGAACGTTTCCCATAGAAAGTAATGGGAAAGCAGATTAATCCGTTCCAGATGATGAAAGACCCCCGAAAACAGCAATTTAACACAAATTTGACTGGGATAGGAGATTCCTTCTGGGGATGTAAATGAAATGCCTCTTCAAAGAGAGGAGGAGGCAGTAGAATTATAGTCCACAAGTTATATGCCTCCACTTTTTAATGTTCATAGAAACAATGTCTAACATTTAGGTTTTACTGATTTTTAACCTGACGTTCCAAGTTCTGAACAACTCTATGCTTACCATTAGAGTCCCACAACTTTACAGCTCCCCAACTAAAATGCTTCTATTGTGGACCAGACTTCTGCAGCCAGATTTTTTACAAGACTGAGCCGACTGTCTAACCAGCGAGGCCAGCCCCGAGCTCCCGGCCCTTCTTCTCCTCCAGCAGCAGCGGCGGCTTCGGCGAGGCCAAGGACCAGTTCCAGGTGCTCGGAGCTGGCCTCGCCGAAGCCACCACTGCCGGAGGAGGGGAAGAAGGCAGGAGCAGTTTGGAGGCGGCAGCCGCGATGCTGGGTCGTGGCTGCCGCCCGATTCCGGTGCCTTGCGCTGGGGCTCCGAGATGTAAGTCAAAGCCTGCGACTCAAGTCAAACAGGCCCCTTCTTGCTGCAAGTCAAATATGATGCAAGTCAAGCAGTATGTAAGTCATGGTTCCACTGTATAGTTCTGGTACTTCTCATGCGAAAATTTCAACTTGTCCAAAATGTGTCTTCTGACAAGTAGGCTCACCATGATAATGTTTGTGGATACTAGGAGTAGTGTGTGGAGCTAATGTGTAAGTAGAAATCCCCTTTCTTGTGGTTATTCTGTCTACCCTTTAATATACTTGAAGGCATACCTCAGATTTTCGCCGCCCTCTGAGATCTCATGTAGCAGCTTCTTTGGGAGAGACTGTACAAAGGGCTTCAAATCGCATAACTCTAGCACATCCCAGAGTTCCAGGTCAGAATATTTTCCAAGTGGATCCAGATTGGACTGGAGGGTCCCTGAGAACAACACTGGGTCCTATGGGAAAAACATTAAGGGAATATACCCAATATAGCAAAATTGTTTTTTTTAAAAAATGGATTTGGGGAAGTGTTTAGGGCAGGGGTCCTCAAAGTTTTCAAACAGCGGGCCGGTCCACCACGCCCCAGGCACCACTGGGGGCCGGACCACAGTGGGTGGGGGAGCGGGGGACCTTGCCGTAGCCCTCCCACTCTAAATTCCCCACTAGCCAGCATGCTGATCATCTGGGCGGTAGTTGGGGGGGAGTGGGAGAAGTGACATAGCCCACTGCTTTGATCTGCCTCAGCAACAGAAGCAGCTGCACAGGTTGGCTTGCTCGCAAAGCAGGGGTAGGTGGGGGGTTGCAATTGATCCCAGGGGCCGGATTCAGGACCTTGGGGGGCCGCATCCGGCCCCGGGGCCTTAGGTTGAGGACCCCTGGTTTAGGGCTTTGTGTTGCTATTGGAGGATAATTTTTCAATCGGTGGGTAAGTTTGAATAAATGTGCTCCATTATTTTCCTTGATAAGGCCTCCTGTCTTGACATTACTGTTTTTGCACAGGTAAAGCCTTATAGGAAGACAAGCAGGATCCACAGAGGAGTGAAAGAAGCAGAAAGCTGTCCAAGAAGCACACAGAATTTGAGCTACAGTCCACTCCTCTGTTTATACAGAAGTTAACCATCACTAGGTTTAATAAGGCTTTCTATAGAGCTCTCTATAGGACTGTGACCTTTGTCTCAAAACATAGGAAATAGTTTTGTTTTGTTTTTTTGTCCTGGGCATTGTTACCTCTGCAAACAGGTCATTTGGGATTTTCTCTCAAGGTAACTGTGATCAGATAAAAAGTATGTCCTTGGAATGGCAGCTGTAGCCAATGAGAAAGGAAGGAGGAAGGTGCACTGTAAACAACAACAACAACAACAACAACAACAACAACAACAACAACAACAAAAAACACCACCATGTGCGGTCGCATGCATGTACCCCAAATAGCAATGTGACACATCATCTTCCCCAGAACAAAGAAGGAGAGTTGTGATCTCATTGCCAGTTATGTTATAATAGGAACCTCCTGAAGGTGTGTTTCAGAAAGAGAAAGAAGATGGGGAACAGAAGGAGGGGGGAAAGGATGCGGAGAGACTGGAACAGGTTCAAAGGATGACAGCAAGGATGAGCAAGGGACTGGCAACCAAACCCTGCGAGGGAACACTGAAAGAAATGGGTGTGCTTATTGAGAAGACTAAGGAGAGATATGCTAGCACTTGCCAAATATTTGAAAGGTTGTCATACAGAACAGGGGCAGGGTCTGTTCTCAGTCATTCCAAAGTGCAGGACACGTGATAATGGGCTCAAGTTACTGGGAACCAGATTTCAGCTGAATATCGGGGGGGGCACTTCATATGTGTTACACAGCTGTATGGCAATGGAACCAACTGCCTTGAGAAGTGATGAGCTCTCCAGTAATGGAGGCATTAATAAGAGGAAAAGAGAGAGTTTTGAATTCCTGTGCTAAGCAAGGGGTTCAACGTGAGGTCCTTATACTAGACCCTTTCCAACTCAATTATCCCATTATTCTATGAATAGTAGAATGAGAAGCATATAAAAAGAACAGAGGATAGCGATAGAATGGGCTTTGAAGTACAGACTACACCCATCCCTTCACACCTTCTCAAAGTCCTCTCAGCTATTTCTCAAACCAAGTTCTTGTAAAGAGCCAAGGAAGCCCATTTTCTTCCAGAAGCTCAATAAAATCAGTGAAATCCACACTAAGGGACTCTGTTGTCTCAAAGGCACGGGATAATGGGACAGCATTGCAACTCAAAGGCCTGTTCAATTATGATTTCAGCAAAACATACCTGTTTATAATCCGGACCTTTACCTACATATATGAACAAAAGTGTCTAACCTGTGGTATAATGTTAAGCTTGCCACGCAGATCATGCAACCCAATTGTTGATATGTCAATCCCATCTATGATAATTTTGCCTCCAGCTCGTTCCAGTATTCTGAATAAGCAATTTGTGAGAGTCGATTTCCCAGCTCCTGTTCTTCCTATGATTCCAATCTGTAACAGGATTCCTCATCAAAAACACGAACACCATCCTTTTCCACAGACACAGATGCTGAAGATGTCATAGTTTCACCAAATTATGTCATAAAGAAAATGAGATACTTTCAAAATAAACAGCAAAACATTCTTTGAAATTAGAAAGCTTTCAAACAACCCACCTCTCTCAGGGAATAATTTATTTATTTGATATATATCCTGTCCATCTGGCCAAATGGTGACTCTGGGTGGCTACCAACATTGATTAACACTATCATATGATCCCTATCACCACCTAGGTATACAGTGGTTGTGCAGGGAGGGTGGGGGACAAGCAGAATGAATGCACAGCCACAAGAACATGGATTGTGCCCCATGACACATACAAAAAGTTACTAAAAGATACAGTCCCCCAGTCTAAATGAAGTAAGAGATAGGGATGTGAAAAAATATCACCAATTGCTACTATTGGTCAAAACAAGCCATCTCAGCAGGCCAATTTCTAAAATTCAGCAGTTCTCAGCTCCACCATGTAAGCAAAGCAGTTAGCACTTTTGTTCTTTGCTTTCTGCATTTTGCGCAAAATACAACAACACAAAACTACTGTATTTCCCTTTTGTACAACAAATACAAAAGAATGTCCTGATTGACCAGAAATGCACAAACAACCCATACAGTGCTACCTATATTTACAGGTTCATAGATCAAGGCAACACAAATCACACTTCTCAGTCACATGTAGTACTCAGAAATGTGCAAAAGTCATGCTCACAAACAGGCAAAATCCTTTTGATACTAACAAAAACATTTTCGCTGTTTTGCCGTGAGAAAATTGTTCATGTTTTCTCATTTACTCCATAAGGGTGAAACAACTCCAGAAGTATCTTGCTAAATGATACCTCAGCTAATCCAACTAATATGCAAGCAAGCAAGTGTTCTGCTTATATATTGCCCCATACCACTTCAAGTAGTCTCTGGGTGGTTTACAGTTTATTTACAGTAGGCAGGCTACACATTCCCCCTCCCCAAGCAAGCTGGGTTGGTACTCATTTTACTGACCTCGGAAGGATGGAAGGCTGAGTCAACCGTGAGCCTGCTACCTGGGATTGAACCCCAGGTCGTGAGCAGAGTTTTACCTGCAGTACAGGCATTTATCGACTGCGCCACGGGGCTCCTATTTCTTCCAGGACAAAGCCCTACAAATATTTTGATGGGTACATAAAGCTGCACGGCATGAAACCTTGTGGATACCATGCATGTAAGCTAGCATGCATATCTCTCTTCATTTCAATGGAGGAGGAAGGATGCTTGTGTTCCAGTCCTCCATTAAAGTTGGTGGGGTAGCCTCATAAGGACAGCTAGATTCAATATGACCCTCTGTTTCTCTATCAAGGGGAATCACTTGGTAACTGGTAACATTGTTGAGGACACAAGTCAAAAAAATACTTTCAGATACTTTGAAATTATACTGATTGCAGTTATTTGTTGTTGGGGTTTTTTTTTTTTTTGATACGTGCTTTCAAGTTGCTTCTAACTTATGAATGAGTGACCTCCAAAATGGCCGATTCTTAACACCCCTGCTCATGTCTTGCAAGCTTGAGGCTGTGGATTCGTTTATGGATTCAATCCACCTCACATTTAGTCTTCTTTTCCTGCTGTCTTCAACTCATAGTGCATAGTGATTAAAAGTTTAAAAGGGAACTGACATGGTTTTTGACTAGTGCATATTACCTTCTCTTCTCTGTGGCTCTGAAAAGAAATATCCTGTAGCGCCAAGCTCAAATCTGGCCTGTATCGAACCTGGTAATTGACAAACTGTATTACTCCTTCTTTGGGCCATCCTACAGGTGGTCGTTTAGATAGTATCCAGGGAGCCTGAAACAAACAGGTAAAATAATAATAATGTTTTGTTCTGTACTCTATTTAGAACTTTATGTGTGAGATCTTCAACGTTATCCTTCTAAAGGACAGATAAATCAAAATTTAGTAAGCAGCAGAATAATTATGTATGATTTATGTGTACTCAAATGACTTACTCACTTCACAAGTTTTAGATTTACTGGCTTAATTCTTTGACTGTTAGCAGGCACTACATAAAATGCTGGACAGTAGTCAATGGAATTACTATAGCCAAAATGCAATGACTAGTCCAAATTAGAGTAAACCTACTAAATCAATTAAACTCACACAAGCATTGACTTATCAAGTTCCAATTGATTTAGGTTGGGGCTAATAAGAGGATTTAACAGTTTAACAGGAGCACAATTTGAACAATTCCTGGACTATAGGAAAAAAGTTGTAGATATGCAGTGTGCTAAACTGGATAAAGTATCAGACTAGGACTCAGGAGTCCTACATTCTAATCATTATATCAACTTATAGCAACCCTAATAGGGCTGTCAAGGTGATCAAGATATTTAATAAATGTTTTTACTAATTCCAGCCCTGCCCCGATTCAAGCCCACTCTCCTGAGCTTCCCCTTTACTTCCTTCGTCTTTTATTTAGACTATTCAATGTGAAGCTAACAGCAGAATAGACACTGACACTTACACACATTGATTCAAAGTTCCTCCTGTTTAGTTTTTGGGGTCTTACGCTTATGCTTATTATATATTCATGCCATACATACTGCAGCAAAAACTCAAGGTAAGTGTTGGGTCTTTCACTCTTTAGCCCAAATAAAAGAAGAAAAGTGGGTCAGATTGCTTATTAATTAAGGAACATTGTATATTCACTTTCTAAAAATACAGATTAAAGAAGAGCCCATACATTTGAAAAATGCTCACCTCTTTTTCTAGATTTGCATATTCACAAACTCTTTCAATAGAAATTCCATTGGTTTCAATTTCACATGCTTTTCGAACCCAGAAGTTCAAACTTTGAGTTATCTGAAATAAATGTTACATGTTTGACTTGCTTACTTAAGTGGCTTTGCTCTATTAAATGAATATGGTTACACAAAACTGTGGTATATACTGGAGATACAAGAAAAAAAATCATATATATTTTAAGATGTCAAGATATGTTTTAAGATTATAAGGCAGGAATGGGTAAATTGCAAGCCTTCAGCTTATGAATGGTATGGCAACTACCAAGCATATTGTGGTGTCAACGTGTGATACCAGTGGTTTGCCTTACTCATTTCTGGTTTGAGTATCCACAAATGTGAATTCAGACAACACAAAAAAGCCACAGTTTAAATCAGGGATCGGCAAAGTTAACTCTCCATCTTCCAGCATTATTGTGACTTCCAAATGTGTTCAAAAGTCCTCCTACTTATTCATACAGAAAAAAAATCTAAACCTTAAAATGATGGGATTTTTTTGTACTTGAATGCCTCTAGAACAGGGGTGTCCAAACTTTTTGCAAGGAGGGCCAGTTTTGGTGAAGTGAAAATGTGTGTGGGCCGACCATTCATCCACATTTGGCCTCGGGGCTGGACTTTGGACAAGTTTCTATAACATGCAAGGAGGTGAGGAGGATGCTGCAGCAATGGAACTGGGGGTGGGTAGGCTGGGCAAGTGGCTGGGGGGATGGACAGAGGCAGGGAGGGCAGGCAAACCATAAAACTACAAGCTAATGCCTCCATCTGGCATGGGGAGGGGCCAGCTGGCAGGGATGTGTCACAGGCTGAGCCGGAGAAGAATTTGAAAACGGGCCACATTTGGCCCCTGGGCCTGACTTTGGACATGCCTGCTCTAGAAGCAATGGTTTTCATAATTTGTCACTAAACTTACCTCCAATAAAAAAGTAAAACCAGATGTACCGATCTGGGTATCTCCTGTTTATTTTCTTTTTAATGAAAACATGGAGGTGGCCCTCTAACTTTCCAACGTCTGACTTACTGAGTTTGGAAGCCAACATGGATTCAGACTGTTTTTCCCCCCCCCCACAGGTTATCAAACCGTGACTTTTTTAGCAAAGGCAGGTTTGCTCACTATAACAAAGCAGATTTCATTAAACCACTGTGGCCTGTTCTGATGCACTTAAGCAGTCAATGCTTTGGAAACACTTTGAGACTGATTAAAGCAGAGTTTGCAACTGTGGCCAGGAAGGTGGTCATTCCCCCCCCCCCCAGGGATGCTACGTGGCAGAAGTCAGGAGACTTTGTTCTGCACTGAAACTTCCCCCAGGAAACATGCCTCTCAAAGAAAGGTTCCGCACAAGCAACCTTGAATTAAATTTACAATCCTGCTAGTGAATACTGTAAGTTCATTTGTTCTAAATAGGTGACTTACATTTAGCGCATAGGATATTGATAATCCCACCATAGCCGAATCCATCTTTCTGCCAGCAAACACAGCCAGTACTGCAGCAAAGAAGACCATCAGGTTGCCCAGAAATTCAAGTCTGACAGCCAACCATCTGCCATAAGAGCATCCAGTCAGAATTCTAATATATTCATGTCATACATATAATTCACACAGATTTGATCAATGTTATTAAAACCCTGTATGAAATATCCCTGGTTAAAAACCTCCAGTTATAATCATATAATATTTACTATACATTTAACTCTTAAGAGTGATGAGCTACTCTTGAGAAGCAAACTATTAATTCTCTGAGTGTGCTTTGCTTCATAACATAACTGATCAATTAAAAAAAAGAAGAGAAGGAGGAAAGAGGAGGAAGGAACAAGGCTTAACAATACACATTTCTCATTTGAGAAGTGTTCTTGTAGTCTAATTTAGTACACCCCCATTCCCGTTTTCACTGAGTGAAAAGAGTGGGGGAAAGGGTGTTTAGCTGTTCCACTGAAACCAGTGGTGCTTCAAAAAGCTTTTTCTGTTGGGTCACACCAACGCGAATTGTGATCCCAAAAATATTTACTCAGCTTCAACAATGTTAAGTGGGTGCGCTGCCACACAAGACAGCATAGGATTGTGCTTTGAGAAATTTAAGACATAATTTCTGTTAAAATCAGTGGGATGCATTTCTGGTCATTCACAGAACTGAAGTGAGAACAGAGGCTCAGCTCCAATGTACATTTCAAAATATCAGAATATAAAGAAACTGCAGGTATCACTGAGAAGGTAAACAATACATTTATTTCATTTGTAGGTAATTGCAGATGCTTTCTATACTTTGTTGCTCAGTGTAGGATAATCATGAGTCCAATTAGCAAATAAAGGAAAAATTCAAGCAATTGAACTCTGACAATTTATTTCTAATACGGTACTGTAGTTGTCTCTTCTAATGTGGGGAAAAACACATTACCAGGTATTGATAATCTCTTCTCAGAAGCTGTAGCCAGGTCAGATATTTAACCATCATTTATGCAATTCCCCCGAAATTAAGAATTACAAACACAGTATGGAGCTATCGAATATGCAGTCTGATTTCTTACAATCTACTTATATCTGTGGTTCCCAAACTTATATTCTGAGACATTCCTGGACTAAAACTCCAAGAGGTATTCATCGCAGCCATACTGGCCAGGATTACTGGGAGTTCTAGTCCCAGAACACCTGGGGCCCCAAGGTTGGGAACCACCCATCTAAAGGTAAAATCCGAAAAATTAGAATATTGTGCAAGTGTTCATTTATTTTAGTAAGTCAACTCAAAAGGTGAAGCTAATATATGATATAGACTCATTACATGCAAAGTGAGATATGTCAAGCCTTACTTTGGTATAATTGTGATGATTATGGCATATAGTTTATGAAAACCCCAAATTCACAATCTCAGAAAATTAGAATAGTGTGAAAAGGTTCAATATTCTAGGCTCAAAGTGTCCCACTCTAATCAGCTAATGAATCCATAATACCTGCAAAGGGTTCCTGAGGCTTTAAATGGTCTCTCAGGCTGGTTCAGTAGGAATCACAATCATGGGAAACACTGCTGACCTGACAATTGTGCAGAAAACCATCATTGACATCCTCCATAAGGAGGGAAAGCCCCCAAAGGTACAGACTGCAAAAGAAGCTGGATGTTCCCAACAAGCTATATCAAAGCACACCAATAGAAAGTTATGTGGAAGGAAAACGTGTGGAATAAAAAGGTGCATAAGCAGCAGGGATGACCGCAGCCTGGAGAGGATAGTCAGGAGCAGGACATTCAAAAGTGTTGGGGACTTTTACAAGGAGTGGACTGGGGCTGGAGTTAGTGCATCAAGAACCACCACATACTGACGGATCCTGGACATGGGCGTCAAATGTCGTATTCCTCTTGTCAAGCTGCTTCTGAACACTGTTGCTCAGTGGTCCAATGTCCTATTTTCTGATAAGAGCAACGTTTGCACCTCATTTGGGAACCAAGGACCCAGAGTCTGGAGGAAGAATGGAGAGGCCCACAATGCACGATGCTTGAAGTCCAGTGTGAAGTTTCCACAGTCTGTGTTGATTTGGGGAGCCATGTCATCTGCTGGTGTTGGTCCACTGTGCTTCTTTAAGTCCAGGGTGAATGCAGCCATCTACCAGGAAATTTTGAAGCACTTCATGCTTCCCTCTGCAGACAAGCTTTATGGGGATGCTGACTTCATTTTCCAGCAGGACCTGGCACCTGCCCACACTGTCAAAAGTACCAAAACCTGGTTCAATGACCATGGGATTACTGTGCTTGATTGGCCAGCAAACTTTCCTGACCTGAACTCCATAGAGAAACTGACTTGAACCCCATAGAGAATCTATGGGGCATTGCCAAGAGGAAGATGAGGGACATGAGGCTGAACAATGCAGCGAAGCTGAAGGCCGCTATTGAAGCATCCTGGTCTTCCATAACACCTCAGCAGTGCCACAGGCTGAAAGCATCCATGCCACGCTGCATTGAGGCAGTAATTGATGCATTAGGGGCCCAAACCAAGTACTGAGTACATATGCATGCTTATATTTTTCAGAGGTCTGATACTGTTCTATTTCCAATCTTTGTGTTATTGATGTCATGTAATATTCTAATTTTCTGAGATAGTGAATTTGGGGTTTTCATAAGCTGTATGACATAATCATCACAATTATACTAAAGTAAGGCTTGACATATCTTACTTTGAATGTAATAATAAATCTATCTCATAATTTAGTTTCACCTTTTGAGTTGACTTACTGAAATAAATGAACATTTGTATGATATTCTAATTTTTCAAGTTTCACCTGTATACACTGTTGCATACACTGTGAGTGATCCTTAATTAATTGGCCTTCTATAGATTGAAGGAAGAATTTAACCTGGAGTGTGTAACTCCTGTCCTGTAATGTAATGCAACAATGTAGCATTTTCTTGCTATTTTGGATTATAACAACTATCATCTCTGACCACTCATCATTCTGCCTGAGACAGATATGAGTTGTTATCCAATACATCTGGGGTTGGTGGGGCACTCCCTTAGGAGACAGTCCACGATTGTCAAGACAGTACCTGTTGGAAATCACGTTGTTGTAGAAGCAAACCAGGTTCTCATTGATCACATCTTTGTTTTGATTAATAAATCTTTCCTGATGTCCATATGCTCTGATAGTAGATGCACCCAAAAGTGTTTCACTGAAGTGTGAAATTATAGGGGCATGTGATGCCCCAGCCAATCTTCGAATTTGTCGGGAACTAGCTATGTAGTATCGCTAATTAAAAAAAACATGAAACAAGAGGTAAGTTGCCATCTAGATCTGGAAATATTTTGGGAATAATTTCCACACAGTTATAAATAATTAGGTTTTATTGCACAGCATAGGCTCAATGCAAAGGGAAATAAGTCATGGTGCTGACTTATTATGCCCAGCATTTTTGGGGGCAGCTAAGCAAACCCTAGACCTTCTCCCCATGGTTTTTGTATCATGGCATCCACACAGTGTAACACGGTGACATTTAGCATGATGATCCAATCTGCTGAAAAAGCTCTTCCCCAATATGCCAGAGAAACAGCGTTATATTTTTGCTTTATGTTTTTGGCTCCTAAGGAAAAGGTGCACTAGGTTATATGTCATAACAAACCACACATAGACCAGATGTCCAAAGCTGGTTAAGACAAGAGATAGACAAATTCTGCCTCATGTTTGTATCTGAACACAAAGCACACTACAGGTTTGCATAGGATTTTTTTTTAAAAAAGGTAGCATCTTGGTTTTCTCAAATATCAGTGTGGTCTTCTTCTCCTGATACCAAGCTGCCCAACTGTTACCAATATGACAGTGTAATCTATTTCAAACAAATATGTGACACTTTCTTTTCCATAAGTGTTGGAACGCTAGCTGGTACACTTTGCATGGACTCCTTAGAAAGTTATCTCTGAGTTCAAAAGGGAACACTGCTTGTGAACAATAGATGATATAAAAATCAGCATGAACAAGGATCGCCATACAGCATGCTTATGCTCAGTCCGTATGTTCTTCTCATAAGTGCAGTTCTAATTTCAGAAAACTGGCCAATCGCAAACAAAAAGTCACAAGGACAAATGGCCCCATGAGAATGTCAGATCTTGGGGAGCGAAACCTGCATATGGTTCTGGGAGGCGATTATACTTTTCTGAAGTACCAAGTCTGTAAATTAAGGGGAGGATAGATGAGGCTGTTGCCAAAAATAAAAAATAAAAAATAAAAAATGCCCAGGTTGTGTAGATAACCTTGCACCATCTAGACTGGCAAGAATTTAGCTCTTCCTTGCATGGTTGGGACCTACTATAAAACAATTGAGACTTCTTCCTCAGGCAAGGGAGTGGTCAGTGCTGGAGTGACCAATCCATCTGCAAGTGCCAGCTATTTGAACACATGCCCACCATTTCTGCCAGCTACTGACATTTCCTTCTGCCAGGTACCTGCAGGTCTATCCCATACTACCAATGGTGGAAGGTGCTCTGCAAGGAAGGGAGAAAACAGCAAGCAGCCCTTTGGACCCTTTCCCAGGGGAAAACAAAGCATTGGAAAAGCAGGGGTCATATGTTACTGGACTTACTTGTACAGTGAAATACATGTATCCCAGTGGAACCACAGCCAGTATGAAGAGGGGTGATGCAAACACAATCACAAGAATAGTTCCAACAACGTCCAGTGTACAATTCAGCCAGGTGCGCAGATAATAATGGAAACGTACATCGACTATAAACATGTCCTAGAAGAGTGTGCAACAACAAAAGCCATTTTTCATATTTTCCCACCAAGTAGTTGAAAAGAAAAATGCTCAGTTCCCATTCTGTCATTGATTTCTTCAACCTGGCACTCTCCAAAGGTGCTAGACGCCCACCACCAAGCATTCCTCACCACTGCCATGGGGAGTGAGCCTGGTGCGAGTTGAAATCCAAAACATCTGTGGGTAGTTTTGGCTTTATAATTTTATTTTTATATGATTTGACGTTCTAGTGTTATTGTAATGATAGACTCAGTTGTTTGTTTGCTGTGGTTGATATATTGTATTTAATTAGGTTTTGTTATATTCATTGTGTTATAGGAGACTGTAAGCTGCCCAGAGTGTCCAGATGGCCAGATGGGCAAGGGAATAAATATACTAAATACTAAATACTGGCCTGGGGGGAAATGTTCTGCCATCCTGCCTGTAAAGCTCCAGTTCCAAGATGGATACCTTTAAAGGACAGAGGCAGCAATGAAGTCTAGACAACCTCAAAAGTTGATACCGAGGATACATGCAATTAAAAGGTAAGTAGTCAGTCTCTGTGTGGCAGAATTTTAGGAAACGTAATTATAATTGCAACAGTAGATTCATCTCTCATCTGTTTTCCAGAAATACCCTTTGCACAATGAACCTAGAAATGTATATCTAGACCTTTGTCTGCCTCTTCCTCTTTCCAAGTTTGACAGTGATACCTTTGTGCCCCATGCTTTCACCCATGACACAATCATAGATCAGGAATTTTTGTTACAGGAGAGGGCTTCTTCTGGGATGATTCTGCCTGCCAGCACAGAAAACTTGAAACTTTCTGGAAGGGCTCATTGTACTGCTATGCCCAGTTTAGAAGGATCCCAAGCTGTGGAACCAAGTCAGGGTGTCCTGACCTCCCTACACACACTTTCCCAATGAAAAGGAAAATTGACCATAAGTAAGGATTTTGAGACATGAGCTTTCAGTGAAGGAAGGCAGCAAAAGGCAAATACAATGCCTGTGACCAAAAGGGAAAGGCAACCATTCAACTCATTCTCCCAAAGTTGGCATTGAAATATGATAGCCTCTTCATTACCTTGGTGAATCGGTTGATAATTTGACCAACAGGATTTGTTTCAAAGTACTGGAGGGGAAGGTGTAGAACATTATCCAACATCTGCTGATGCAATACTCGAGAAGCACAGAGCGATCCTCTTGTCAGCACGTATGCTCCGCAGCACACCAAAAAACCTTGGGCAAACCGTAAAAAGACAGCATCAATGTTTTTCAAACAATTCACATTAGTGGTCTCATCATCCCCTCCATTCCCATTTTTCACCAGCTATCTATCACAATAAACAAAAATCATGTTATCACCACGTGGGTGCCAAATACACCCAAACCTGTTTGTTTTTAAATATTAGGCTACAAGACCACAGGGTAATACTAGGGATTTCTAGGAAGACCTAAGAAAAAAATCCTGACTAAACCTGTTGCCACTCAGGGTTGACAATCCTAGACAGACCAAATGCAACTTTCCACATTCCTGTGAGTCAGTTGTGTCATGTCTTCCTATTACCAATATGTGGTAAGGAGACACACTTTCACTACTCATCCAGGTAGCTTCGTCAGTCTGAGAAAAGTTGGTATGATGATTCCAATTTATAGCCTCCTGCCAAGAAATTCTGCAAGATTTCCCACAAGATATCTTCTGGGGGAAAACATTTCACTCAGAGAAAACTCAGTGAGGAAACTCTCTCTCTCTCCCCCTCCTCCCCCCCCCCCCACACAGAGTTTCTCACAGAAAACAAGACACCATGATATTTGAATCCCTACATCAAGCACCCAATATGGCTCATGCAGCTGCTAAGTATCAGTAGCAAGTTTCCAATGGCACAGCACCCAAATATCACATTTAATATATATTTTCCCCAATCTAAACTAAATCATACAACAAAATGTTTGAAACGTTTTTCTACCACAAAGCATAAATATGGAATTGTATACACCCAGTTTTTCCTAATGAACAGATATCATTTGAGGCCAAATTAGGCTACAAGTGGCCTGTGAACTTTTAAGTAGCCCCCACTTGTCTCTGTGGTCTCTGAAGCCTCACCTGACAAAATCACCCATAACAAATGGAAAGGTTGTGTTTCCTCCCCTGCCCCAATAAGTTGAAAGAGGGATAATGTGCCCTTATCCAAACTGGCACACCTTTGCGCTAAAACATGGTCTGCGATCCTGAGGTACAATTCAGAATAATCATTTTGTCATGTGCACTCATTCTGCACAATGTTTGTCTGAACTGACACTTAGTCTGCCATTTTACTCTCCACCTCAAATCATGTTGCATAAATTAACCTATGGTAAAAGGCTTTTTTGGGAGGTGAGTAATCCAACAGTTCCTTTGGGGGGGGAGTTGTCAATTGACAGCATGTAAGCCCTGGGAGCACTGGAACAGAAGGAGGATCATCTTTAAATCATCTTTAAATTAAAGCATCTTTAAATAATCTTTGTCTGATGACTGTACTGGCAAAAAGAAATTTTCTACAATTTGGCCTTCCAAACTGAGCCTCCTATAACATACACAAAGATACTGATTATTTATTTATTTTATTTATTTATTTTACAGTATTTTACCCCACCTTTCTCCTTGGAAAGGGACCCAAGGTGGCTCATAGTAATGAGGGATAATGCACAGTCAGTCCAATTAGACTGTGGCTGGATAATGAAGGATAATATACATTCCAATTAGATTGCGGCTGGATAAGATGTAGGGCAGAAATAGGAACTCTTTAATTATCAAATAGTTCCCCCTGTCTCTGATACCACCCATTCACATGTGCCACATATATAATAGGATTTGGCCTTAAATCATAGCACTGATGCAGTCCTTCATATTCTTATTTTAAGACCAGATATTATACTATAACAAACTGTGTGAGATTATTGAAGGAAAGCCAAGACAGCAAAACTCTGAAAAGAAAACTTATACAGTACATGTAAGCTTACCTTGCATTAATCCCAAAAGCCCGTAGACAGTGAGCCTGTGGTTTCTTAAAGTCTTCCATTCTACAAAGTTATTGATTTGATTTGCTTCAGTTGTCCATTTGCTGAGCCATAGATTTTGTCCAATGGCTACAGCATTTTGACCCAGGTAAGCTGCTACAGTTAGCCACATCCACGACCAACCAAAGGCTTGCAGGTACTTCAAAATAATTGACATTTTCATCTAAGTATAAGAAAGAGAGAGAACACATAGGGTTGAGGCAGATCACTCCTGGAAAGAAGGAAGAATTAGAAGAGCAATCCTAATGTCTAGATCATCGGACCAGGACTTGGAGAGGAAGGCAATGTCCCCCTTTCAATGGGAGGAGTAATTCAAAATAAAAGCTTGGGGAATCTCTTCTCCAGAATCCCAATCCACCTCTTGGTCATATGGAAGCTACAAGCTAGCAAGGATGAAGAAATGAGAACTCATTCAAGATTTGCCTCTTGCAACTCATTTGAGAGCAAAACCTAGCCCATTTATTTCTTTGGAGCAAGGACTCTCTGGGAATTACCATCAAAGAAATAACTTTTCCAAATTGTGCTCAGGACTGCTTTGTAAGTCACAAATAGGTTTTCACGTGAAATATGGAAGTCTGGCTTAGTGCAACAGGGCTCAATTGGAAGTTTTTAAACCACATTTCTCCTTTTCTTCAAACTGTTAGTTTGACGACCATATGCTCATATATCTCCATTTAACCTGAACTATTGTAGAACGATACAAATGACTGTTTTTAAAGGCACTTACAGTACCAGTGGCAATTTTCTCCTTCTTCATTGAAAACATGGTCCTTTGTAAAAAAGAAGAAGAAGAAGAAGAAGAAGAAGAAGAAAAAGAAAAAGAAAAAAAAAAAGAAGAAGAAGAAGAAGAAGAAGAAGAAGAAGAAGAAGAAGAAGAAGAAGAAGAAGAAGAAGAAGAAGAAGAAGAAGAAGAAGAAGAAGAAGAAGAAGAAGGTTATTTAACACTGAGGTACATATGACTAAAGAATTCATGTATGTAAACTGTGTATATTAAAACCACCTGCAAGGCCACAAAGTAGGTATAACCCACTCCTGCAAAGGAGGTGAACTTGACGCATGTCACTGTGCCCACACTCTGTGCTAAGTGTATGGAGGGTTGGGAACTCACCCATCCTTATGTTCTAGAAGTTGGATTTTCCTTGGTACAAGATGGCCTTGTGATTTAATATCCCCTTTAGGATAATGTTCTACAGGAGAAACAAAATAGATATAGAAAAGTACAGTTCACTGTACACTTAAAAAGCTAAGATAGATCTTGGGTTGGATCCAGAGATGAACACATTCTCAATCTAAACTACCTCACAGGTGTTCCTCAGAACAAAAGGGAGGACGTGACCAAGTATGTTGCCCTGAACTTCGTGGAATCACAATGGAATTAAAATTTAACAGATGTCAGCAAGCATATAAGAAGCAACATGTAATGTCTGCTCCCCAAATTAAAGATGTATTGTCAGAGCCCTGAACATCACATGAGAAATATCTGGAGCCCAGGAGCACAACTATAGCTGGGGGCAGATAGGCACCACCTCACTCTCACTCAAGCACCTGCATTATCCCAGTCAGGAGTAGAATCCAAAAACTTAGGAAAGCCAGCAAATACGCAAATGAACATGATTCTCTTACTTGATACTGAAGTGGTCTCTTTGTCTTCCTTTCTTCCACCAAAGGTTAAAACGAGCTCAGCAAAGTTGGCTCTTTTAGAGAGTAGCTCTTGGTAACTCCCCATTTCAATAATTCTCCCATCTTCCATCATAACTAGGAGGTCTGCCTGCGGTAGCAGCGTCAGGTTGTGTGTCACTAGAATCCGAGTCTGGAGGGAGAGGAAAGAGCTGATTTTGCCTTTTATGCTGTTCAAGAAGGACACCACGAGCTCTGCTCTAGACAGAAACTTGCTTGCTGCCTACCTTGTTTCTCAGCAAACCGGAGAATCCAATCACCTTCTCAAAAAGATGCTTCCCAACATGGACATCTACCGCAGACAGGGGATCGTCTAGTAAGTAGAGATCAGCATTGCTGTACACAGCTCTAGCTAGGCTCACTCTCTGCTTCTGACCTCCACTTATATTGACTCCCTGGAGGCACGACGAAGAAAAAAAAGATGAATATGATGCCTCTGAAATAGACTGTGTTTTTGTAAAATATTTTTATAAAAAGTTAAAACTGTTGCCTATTATTTCTTATTTCAAAATCAATCAAGGGTCTTGTGCCACCTCGTGGTGGCTCAGTGGACTAAGGCTCCAAAAACTGTTGACTGCAAAGTCAGCAGCTCGGCAGTTCGAATCCCAGGTGCCACACAGTGGAGTGAGCTCCCGCTGATAACTCCAGCTCCTGCTAACCTAGCAGTCCGAAAGCATGTAAATGCAAATAGATAAATAGATACCGCCATAAAAAGTGGGAAGGTAAAACAGTGTTTCCTTGCAGCCACGCCGGCCACATGGCCAGGGACTTGAACAATACTGGCTCTTCGGCTTAAATACGGAGATGAGCACTACCCCTAGAGTCGGACACGACTAGCATGCATGTGTGGGGGGAACCTTTACCTTTTTAAAAAATGGACTGAAGTTCATTTGTTCAGATGCCTCGAGTACAGCCTCAGTAAAGAGACATGTATAGGAAGATTTTTACACATTTGTCTGCTCCAGCTATTCCACAGCCCTCTGAAGAATCAGACAACAATCCACAAAAGTGTTACCCAAATGAAATGTATTTGTCATTAAGGTGCCGTAACACTTTTTCATGTAACTCCAACAGACTAACACTTTCACTCCCAAATCATTTTAAAATATCTGTTAAGCAAAATACCAGCATTTATTCTACTTTTACAGACTTTATTTATGTAATCTATTTTTGATTACTTCCCATAACACTTTGTTTCTATGAGTTCTGTTCTGCACTCTGACTGTATCTAGTTTTCTCCTAATACTGTAGTTTTTATCCCCCCCCCCCCAGCTAGACTAAAGGACATATAGGGAACAAGTCAGGGAAAGAGTATGGTTGGAATAAAGGTAACGAAAGGGTAGGGAAAATGATGCAGTCATTTGTTCACTCATTTGGTGTCTGCAATCCTGCTAAGGAGGCCTGCATTAGTAATGGTGATGGTAATGTAATGCTGATCTCAGGGTGCATAATTTTCTGCACAAAACAACAAAGTGAAGTGTCACCTAAAAGTTTCACAGGAAACCTTTGAGCAAAAGCAGTTTGCTGCTGTTGCTGCTGACATAATCTCTGTGGCATGCACAAAACTGCACATCCGGATTTCAGCTGATCAGTGAATTAAGATGCTGGCCTTTCTTTCCTTTACATTTTGGTGTTTCCGATGTTCTTAGCTGCCAATCTACAGGTCTGTGATTACACATGCCTTTTAATGAACATAGAGAAGCTGGGCAGGAGCATGGCTTTCCCACTAAGAGCCCTGAAGGTGGCAGTTCATCATTCTAGATGGTGTGTGTGTATCTATGTCAGTGTGTGCTTGTGTATCTTTCTTATGGGTTAGTCATTCTGATCATGCAAGTCACTGCAGAGTCCATTTTCTGTATGCAATATTAGATAAACATTTTGTTTGTTGGGTTTTCTTTGTGGCATATGTAAACTGGGATTTTGAGTTTTCAGGCTGAAAGACAAAAACAATATCTTTTCAGTAAAACAAAGAAACCATCAAGCCACTGGAAATGCTGCCCATTCTGATGTTCAGCTATTTTGCAGGGCTCTTGAGCCTTCCTAACCTTGTTACATTACACTAAAGAAGCTGAAGAAAACCTAAGTAAACTGCAAAACTTAGGGCGTTTATACACGACCCCTAAGCTGCGCTGCAAATGGCTCCCAGCTCCGGAGCTTAGAAATGTTTCCCCACCAGCTCCGGAGTTTGCAGACAATTAAGTGCGACCCCGCCCACTTTAGCGTGACCCAGCGCACTTTTCTTGTACCTTCTCTCTGAAGGTGAAAAATATTTGATGCGGATAAGAGTGCCGGGCTCTCCTCGCTTGTCTGTTGTTTTTTTGCCTCCCGCCCCTTTAAGAGCCCCTTGAGAAGGAACCAGGAAGTAATGGGGCTCGTGGCAACTTCGACCGGCACCGGCAGGTTAGTAAAGGCTTCTGTTGTCCTTTTTTCCCTCCCTCCCCTCACGCCAACAGGAGCAGGAAGTGCTGAGGGGTGGGGACGCAGGAACAGAAACGAACCCCCAAGATCTCTGGTCCGAATTTAAGGGACCAGCGGATCTTAGGGGTCATGTGAAAAGGCCCTTAGAATCTACTCTTCAGCTATGGTCCTTTGGTCACTGTTTATGGTTTCATTTCAGCTGGAAATAATTCACAAAAGAAATGTTTGCTCTATATAATGGGGCGTTTTCGCTTACCCTTTCCCCAATTTCTGTTTGATCTCCAACGGGCAATTGCTCCAAGTCAGGCAACAAAGCACAGGCTTCTAAAACTCTTTTGTAATACGGCTGCTGCATAACGGAGCCAAAAAGAATATTTTCCTGCAACGTTTCATTCTGTATCCAGGCTTGCTGGGAAACATAAGCCACTGCACCCTGAATGAAGTGGGAAAGGAAACATATATTGAAGCATACATGGTTCTGGGTATGATGAGATTTATGAAAGGGAGAATTAATAACAACGCTTCGATATCAAAAGTACACATCTGGAATTCTATTTAAAGCAAAGTGTTCTGCTTATATACCACCCCATAGCACTTCAAGTAGTCTCTGGGTGGTTTACAGTTTATTTGTTTTTAAAAATGCAGTATGCAGGTTACACATCCCCTCCCAGCAAGCTGGGTACTCATTTTACTGACCTCGGAAGGATGGAAGGCTGAGTCAACCATGAGCCTGCTACTTGGGATTGAACCCCTGGTCGTGAGCACAGTTTTAGCTGCAGTGCAGGCATTTAACCACTGCGCCACAAGGCTCCTAGAATCCTCTAGATGGCATATTTACTTCATATGTAGGCTTGGTACCTACACAGAACATGTCCAAACAGAATCCTATTTTTGATTTGGGAACTGCATTCTTAGATCCAGTGGTGGGTAACAGTACATTACATGCTTCAGTGAACATACATTTTAGTTCATGCTTCATTGTAGATGAGTAATAGGCAAGGCTCCCATATGAAGACTCTGTTTGGGGTATTCATTCCAATTCTGGAAACATGGCATTTTTGGACTACAGTTCCCACAGTCTTAGTGGCCATGCCATCTACAGGATTCTCAGAGAACACATTCCACAAACGACTTTTCTAGGTTCTGTGCATTGCTTGCAATAAGGTCAAGGTCAAGACAACCAGCATGCCAAGCTAAGAGTGGAAATCAGAAACTGAGGTGTAAGCAAGGGAACTTTCAGAATGCTATATTGCTCAGGCAAGATTCAACTGGAACTAAAAACTCTTAATATCTCCTTTTGCCCAGAACACTCCAATAGCCGAACTTTGCCTTTATCACTTGTGGTTTAGAGCTTTGCCACACACCGGTGTTTTGCCCCATTCCTTTGAGCCTCCTTTCCATTTCTACAGAAGTCTTCCTTCCTGAAGATACCAAGCCCACATAAGATTTGGATCAAGTGCATATCAATTTTTAAAAGGAACAGTAGTTTCAGTTGGTGTGTGTGTGTGTGTGTGTGTGTGTGTGTGTGTGTGTGTGTGTGTGTGTGTGAAAAGTATATAAATATTACTGTAACTTTTCAAAGGCTAAAAAGGGGAAGAAAATGTCCAGCTTTGTAAATAGTTTCAAACATGAACATAATGTGAAACCAGCGCAAATCTACTTTACTTTTCTATGAGCAGTTCCTTCAGTTTTTCCCATTTCTCCGAGAATGGCAGAAAGGAGAGAAGATTTCCCTGATCCAACGTGGCCCACAATTGCCACCAAAGATCCTTCAGGAATCTCTAGGTTCAATCTAGAAAGATTTTAGGAAACTGTCAAATTTATTTCCCTTTCGAACACAGGCACAAAAGACATCCCTCTAGCAGTAGTGCTAAACATTCTTCAGTTAAGCATAACATAACCCTATCTCTGGGTTACTTCCTGCTGACCCCTTCAGGCACAAATGGATAGAAAAAAGGATTCCGTCCGCTATAAAACCCTGGTGGGCAAAGTGCGGCCTTCAGCTTTCTTTTTTTTAAACACTCTTCAAAGTCACACAGGTTCTGTCCCAGATCTTAGCATGCAATTTGGAAGGGGGAATTTCTATGCTTACAGACTCCCAGGTAGAGATGGGCACCTTACAAAAAAAAGACATGCTATTTTGTTGCTTCATAACGTTTCAGCAGTGTTATCTGCTGGCTGTTTCTCTGCTCCGTTCTTGCCCGCCGCCACCTCCCAGCTGGGAGGCGGGCAGCTAGGGAGAATGGAGCATCCAGGCAGCAGTAAATTCACCTGCCCCTCCTCCCAGGGGGTGTTTTGGACAGGGAGAGCTGTGGGCATCCCTCATCCCTGTCCAGAACCCCTCCCCCCTGGGATGAGGGGGAGCATGGGAGAAGGAAGGAGGCAGTGGTAAATTCAAACAGAGCTTGAATTTACTGCTGCCTCCTTACTTCTCCCTTGCAATCCCTGCCTCGCAGCTGACTACTTTTTACAGGTAGGGCTGTGGGGAGGGGGGCACCCCACCTCTCTACAGCCCTCCCTGTAAAAAAAAAAACCCAGCTGGGAGGCGCTGGAAGACCAGCGGATTCCCTGATGTCGTGACCTCAGTGCCCGCAGCACCCGGGAATCTCCTGGTCTTCCAGCACCTCATAGCTGAGATTTTTTTTACAGGGAGGGCTGCAGGGAGGGGTGGTGCCCCTCTCCCACACCTGGACCTGTCAAAAGGTACTCAGCTGGGAGGCAGGGATTGCAAGGGAGAAGGGAGAAGGCAGCAGTAAATTCAAACTCTGTTTGAATTTACCGCTGCCTCCTTCCTTCTCCCGTGTTCCCCTCTCATCCTGGGGGGGGGGGTCTGGACAGGAAGGGCTGTGGGCAGTAGGGGATGTCCCACTGCCCATAGCTCTCCCTTTCCAAAACACCCCCTTGGAGGAGGGGGAGGCGAATTTACTGCTGCTTGGCTGCTCCATTCTCCTTAGCCGGCCGCCTCCCAGCTCGGAGGTGGTGGTGGGCAGGAACCGAGCAGGGAAACAGCCAGCAGATATCACTTTCCGAAACATTATGAAACAACCAGCCTCCTAACTGGCTTTGACAGGTCAGAATTGGGAAGCTGCCGCTACTCAGGTGGGGTTTTTTTGACCTCTCAAAAAAACCTCACCTGGGTGGTGGCAGCTTCTGAATTGTTTTATTACTCATTTCATTTCATTACTAACGATCAGTAGAAGGTTGTTCAGTAACTATTTGAAACAAAACACCATGAGAAACGAAACAAAACATTAATTTTCCATTTCGTGCTCATCTCTATTCTCAGGAGTCCACAAAGATGCTGAAGTCTCCCTATCTGTCAGTATGTGTTTATAATACTGTACATAATAGATACCTGACTAGGGGGGGGAAACTATTAATGGAAATAATAGCTGGGAAGAGGGCTTCATTCAGATCCTGGTAGTCCTTCAGCGGAATGGCAGTGTAGGAGCTGCTTTTTTCGAACTTAGTTTACATGATAATCCAAAAGTACCAGCACTACTATGACACAAATAATGTCCCATTTCTACAATACAGGAGCATATGTTGCAGGAAGAAGCCAGCACCAGGATCACTGTCTCCAATCCACTCAGTGCCATGTCCTGCAAACATCATGGGCAAAGTCAGCACTTGGAAGTAATGAGTTACAAGTAATTCACTTCAGCCATTATTTCTGCCGACTAGAAGGATGTTCTGAAGTTGCATTTTGAAAGGAATATGAAATGTAACAATAAGACTGACATTGCTTTATCAGTGTAACAATCAATATTTTCTAGTTATTTTCTAAAGTTACTTTTAAAGGCGTTTGAAAATGGATTTTTGCTGGTCTTTTGCAAGTTCTATTGATATCTTTTGATAAATCCATTTTTTAGATTCATCATCTTTTGATAAACCCATTTTTTCTGCATTGAAATAAACATGATAAATAGAAAGCAATAGAAGGGTTATTAGCAACAGATCTTTATAATGAGTAACAAACAGAGATTTCTTTGCAAAGTCTGTAATAAGAAATGGACATGAATTACCAGCAAAATAATAACTTTATGAGATCTGGAAGAGACATATTTCCCAGCAATTATGCCACCCAATGATCTGTCTTTACCTAATCCTTTAAAAAACTAGCCCTTTAAAGTCAAAGCTTAGGAGCACTGCTATCCAGTCAAACAACCTTCATTTCCTCTCACACATTCTTCATTCCACATGTGAAAAGTTGCTTTTGTGTAAACTGTCAAGCTGGCATAGAAGACATTGCTCTCAGCTCACAGAAATGGTATCTGCACATTTTAATGTAAATGTAATTATGCTCTTACTTATTTAAAGTCGGCGCTCCAATCTTCTCCCAGCGGAAAGAGGCATTAACAAATCTAACTGCATGATCTTGAGATTCAGAAACAAAATAATCAAGGTTAAGAGAAGCAAGCTATTCAGCCCGGGTTCCAAATCATTATACATACAATTAATTTATTTTGACAAACTTACTTCCACTGTAGTCTGTCTTAATATTTTGAGGGTCAAGATCATCAGAAGATAGAAAATCCTCCAAACGACTCAGAGAAACCTTTGCCTAAAAGCAGGGATACATGTTATTTTCATTTACAGTATTTTCTCGTGTACAAGACCATAGTTTTGTCTAAAAATATTAAAACTAAACAATGAGGATCTTTATATACATGGAAGTAAGCTGAGGAGAGAACCATGAGGTTTTGAAACTGTAATTTCTGGGTTGGAAAAGTGGGGTAGGGTCGTCTTATACATGGGGTATCTTGTGGACTGAAAAATAGGGCAAATTTTAACATCCTTTCCAGAGTCTTCTTCCAGAGGCTAGTTATCACTCCTAAAACCAGGGCAAGCAGTGCTATGCTGGTTACAATTAAAGACACAGGGGTTGAAAAGCATGTGAATATTTGTCACTGTTGAAAAGTGTCCCCATATTTCTTCCCATTTACCATATGATTATCTAGTTTTTGGTATGAAAGTATAGGTAAAGCTAACCAGTATTCTGTCATTCCACCCAGCTGTCTTGTGTTTTCAAGACAGCATATCAGGTTAATAATGTAAACACATGTATACCATTTTAAAGTCATGCAAAGATGATTCAGAAATAATATTAAGTAGCCAGCCGGTCCCTTTAGAAAAGCCCTCAAGTGCAGTTCCTTGATTCTCTCTCTGTGTGTTGTGTCATTACAGTCGTGACCAACTCTTCGTGACTCCATGTCCATGGAGTTTTCTTGGCAGTAATACTGGAGTGCTTTGCCAGATCCCACTCCAGGCGCAAATAGCACCTGATATTCCCTGGTGGTCTCCCATCCAAGTACTAACCAGGGCTGACCCTGCTTAGCTTCTGAAATAGGAGAGATCAGATGTGCTTAGGGCATCTAGGCGGTGCTTTTTAACTTGATTATATACCTAGAAAGCTATATTACATACATGTAGGGAGGCATGGCAAGAGCCTTGATTCTAGATAGCAGTAAACATGGATGAATTTGAAGGATTAGCTAGGATGTGAAAGCATGCACACCATTACAGATTTAAGTGCTGCCTGTAACATTTCCTCCGTAACTCATTACATAATGTATATGTACCTGGGCAACTGCAGATATCGCCGTAGGCAAATCAAACAAAGGTAGGCGTAAAATATTAAAGAGGGAGATAGCGGTAAAAACTTTAGCTGCAGTCAAAACATTTTCGTCACCTAAGAGAAAATAGATTCCAAATGTAGCCAAGGAAACCTGTGAAGAGAAAGAATGGCCAGTTTTTACCCACTGGTTTTTGTTCCCTTAGAATTCTTCCCCCCCCCTTTTCAGCAGGGATTTATTTCTTTATTTCTTTCTTTATTTATTTGACTTTTATACCACCCATCGAGCCCTAGGGCTACTCTGAGCGGTTTACAACATGTGATAATATAACAATTAACAAAGGAATACAAACCAAAATACAAGGTACATAATAAAATAGAGTATACATAAATCAACAAAGGGCTGGGGGGATTTACAGGATTAAATTAAAGGATGCTAATTTTCTGTCAGCTGTATGTCACACCAGATCTCAACACCATATGTTCTGGAGCTGCTAAGGACTACAGTGTCCAGGAGGAAACTGAAGGGCCTTGTTTCCCTAAAAATTTACTTCACTCTTCTTCTCTAGCATCTCCCCACTTGAAAAGGCTATTGCCTCATTGTATCAACATAACAACTCAGCATGAAAATATGATCTCATAGTACAATGAAAAACATATTGTAAAGAAATTTGTTATCAGCACTGATCGAGAAATATCTCTTTACTTTCTGGTGATTTAAGTAGGTATATTGGGATGAATCTTGAGACTGGTACACTAAGTTCCGCGTACTGGCAAAATGGTTCTTTATCTAACCAAATTATGTAATACATCATGGGGCATACAATATATGGTCACCCAACTACAGTAATACCTCGGATAACGAATGCCTCTGTTAACAAAAAAAAAAGGTTAACGAAATGAAATTTCTGGGAACAGGGATGTTTCAGTTAACGAAAATGTCCTATGGGATGCCTTGAATAATGTTTTTTCCATTATACTTTGAACAAAAATGTACCTAGAATGCATTGCAGCCCCTGTAATTTGTGGAGGGCTGGGAGGAGTTGGAGCAGTTTTTCCATCATGTTTTGTGGCCATTCTGAACATTTTTTTGCAGCGGGTTGTGGACCTTTCGAATTTGGAAAGGTAGGGAGCTAAGGTTTCCTTACTTTCTTTTGTCCATCTTTGCATTCTTTTCCATTGCTCTGCAGGCAGGAACAGGCTGGGTTTGTGTTGCTGCTTGCTTTTGTCCATCTTTGCATATTTTTTGTCCATTGCACTTTTGGCAGGAACAGGCTGGGATTTGTCTTGCTTATTGCTTTTGTCCATATTTGCATTGTACTGTGGTGTGTGTGTGTGTTCTGACTCTTCATGCCTTTAAAGTGCACTTTATAAAGAGATCTGGGAAAAACACCTGGCTTTTTTGCCTTTTTTCAGACCTCCGGAATGGATTAATTGGTTTCCCATTCATTTAAATGGGAAAACTGCATTTTGGTTAATGAAATTTTTGCACAGCAAAAGACCCGCAGAACAAATTAATTTCATTAACCAAGGTACCACTGTATATTAAATATGCCATTAATTAAAACATACCAGGAATGGAATACAAGTCAATGTCAGCATGGAGATTGTTGTCAGGTATCCAGTGGATTTCAAAACATCAATTTCACGTTCTCGAATTGCTAGAATCTTTTTCTGATATGAAGGCTCCCATGCGTACAGTTTGAGAATCTACAGAGAGAAAGATAAATGTTGCTACAACATTTCTAAACACAAAATTTATCTAAAACCCTCATTTCCCCACAAGAGGAACAGGCCCTCTGAATGAACAGGATATCGTAAGTTTCATTGATTCAGTGGGTCCAGGTGAATTTATTGGATGAAGGACTTTTTCTCTGACATTTTAAATACACAAACAATAGGCTATAAATCTTCTCTCTTCCTAGTTTATCCTATGTTATCCTATTCTCTGTCCAGGGACTCACTATCCACATTGTTGAGAATTCTTGGGATGGGTTTTTCAGCAACACAATAGCACTGAAGGGAGAGATTCTCATTACACAATGACCCAGATACATGATTTACATGTCTTACCTTTATTCCATGCAAGACTTCACTTAGGAGTTTAACTTGTAGGTCACTATTCTTCATCTGGTTTTTCTGCTTGGAAGAATAAAGTTTGCATTTTTAATCAGCGTAAGCTAAACATGTTCCATAGCCTACAACTGACAAAGCAAAAACAAATATTAAAAATAATGTCTTAGTGAAAAGAATTACAAATTCTTCTTACATTGGGGAATTGCTATATTTCTTTCATTTTAAACATGGTCTCTTACTATTAAAACAAAGCAGTAAAGCCACTTGCTATTCTCAAACAGAACATACTACATCAATCAATGGGATAGTACCCAGGTTTTGATTTTAAAAAGCCTCATTGATAGTGGATTGTGAGGGGTGGAGTGCCTCACACCCATCCAGTAGCTAACCCACCTCATCCTCATACCCCCAATATACAGTGGAAACCCAAGCAACAGGGCAGCCTGAGGATGTGGAAAGTGCAAGAGGGTCCACAGCTGGAAGTATGGAGCAGGCTGGGCCATACCTGGAGGGAGAGGTCATAGCTGAGGTAGAATGGCAGGTACCAGGTTTAAAGGATAAGGAAGAGGAAGTAGTGGACAGTTTGTCACCCTTGTTGGGAATGAGACTAGAGGGCTGGTCTGAGGCATAGGAGGAGCTCCTCCTTTGTTCTGTGCCCTGGGTAAAAAAATGGCCCTAAACCTCCTGGGTCCATGGGCATGGAAGTGGATTTGTTTTCCCTGGGAAGAGAATGTGAAGAGGGAACACCCATCTTCCTCCCACCATAATCCACAACAGTGGCCCAGCCAAGCCTGGGAGGCCCACACCAGTTGATAAAGGGCACTGGAGATAGAGGAGACACCACCAGCACTTGCTACAGTTGGTCTAGGGGAGGAACAAGGAGACTTCCATTGCACCCCAAATGGCTGGGGTGGCTGGGTTCAGTACTGCAAAGCTGATGTTAGTCTACCATGCTAAACTCTAATATAGTAGTGGAGAACCTTCGGCACTGCAGATGTTTTAGACCACAACTCCCAGAATTCCAAGCCTAGATTGCCAATGAATAAGGACTGTGGGAGTTCTGGTCCAAAACATCTGGAGCGCCAAAGGTTTGCCACCACTGCTCTAACAAGTCAGGGAGAACTGGGCTCCATGTGTGAACTGTGGCCAACAGGAGGCCGGTGAGAGGAGCCAAGATCTCATGTGGACTTGTGGGACAGTGGGGCTCAAGGCATCCAAAATGACTGGGTACCCCCATCTCCTTGCCTTAATAAAAGCAAGCACTGACATAACTGAGTGTCTGGAGTTCATGGAGCCTATGATTCAGATGACTTGCCTGGCAACCCGATCCCTGAGTAGGGATGGCAATGACCACATGGGTCTATCGGAATGGGTGCTAATAAATGGTCTTTGGCAATTGCTGTATAAATTGTTCAGCAAATTTCTCCTTTTGAGTGGCACCACTCTATGATGAGCAGATTCCCATCTCCCATTGCAAGTCCCCATGCTAAATTCTCCAAACCCTCAGAGTAGCCTTTTTAGTGGGCACAAAGAAGACGTATCTAGTGTATAGCGGTGTGTGGCCAATCCTGGGGTCCAATTTGAGTTCTGTTTTCACACCCCATTCAAACAGAAAAGCATGCCTCCCTTTAAAACAAGAACTTGGAAAAACCTTTCAGCTGGAATTCCTCACCCTGAGTTGCTTCACTTTGGCAGCAAAGAAAGTATTTATAGGTAAGACCAAAAGGAGCACACCAATGCCTGCCAACACCGAGGACCCGAGTTCTTGCCAAAGGAAGATGACGGTCAGCAGGATCTGAAAAGGGGCTGACCATAAGAGGTTGAGGTTGAGGGTTGCTTCCATAAGCTGCTGGATGTCTGCAGACATTAAGTTAACTATTTCGCCGGTTGTATATTTTTGTCGTGAAAAACTGGATAAATTTAAGGCCTGTATCCAAAGAGGAGATGGAAGAGACAATCACTATATTTTTAACACATTCTGCAGTTGCTCTTGCAATTGGGATGCACAACCACATACCTTTTTGTATTTCAGGCCAACAACAGCTGTCTTAATTTTTACAGCAGTAAGCATGTTGAGACGCTGGTAAACCTGATGGAGAAGGGTTTGCAGAACAACAACAAAGAGCAGGGCAACGGCATATTCATAACCATTCCAATATGAAGCAGAGTGGTGTTCATACTGTAGAATCATTTCTCTGCAAGGAAAAAGAATTTTATACCCATTACTCCGTAGGAAAAAAAGAAAATAATTTTTATTCATCCTGCTTGATCAAACAATCAGGAAAATTCATGTCCACATTTTGAACACACTAGAAGCGCAAGGTGTATTAACTCTTTCTAATCTAGAATGTATTTCCATCTAGCATTTTAAAATATGCTTGGATCAGGAACAGGAAAACAGACACGCCCCAGGTGTCAAGGACTGTGCATGCATCTACACTGCATACACAATTACTGCATTTAATACCACTGTAACTGTCAAGACTTCACTCTTCAGAATTCTGCCATTTGTAGTTTAACGGGGTACACTAGAGTCCTGCAGGAGAAAATCCTAAGAATCTCACCGAATTAAAAATCATATCATTCTGTTGGATGGGGATGTAATAACTAAAAGGTTATCAAACATCTGTAACTGAAGTATAAATACATTCTGTGAATTCTGTCCTAAACAGCTCTAGTGCACTTCCATAAACTACAGCAAAAAAAATTTTAGAGTAACTCACAAAACAAAAATGACTTGGGAATAATTACTCCTTAGGGGTTCTCCCCCCCCCCATGCCCATTACTAGTTTGCTTTTTTCTAAGCCATCAGCTATCTACCAAATTACCAAGTGCAGATCATTTGCAAATATTTCTACAGTGTGTGTGTTCTGTTGTTATACAGTCGTGACCGACTACTCTTCGTGACCCCCATATCCATGGAGTTTTCTTGACAGGAATACTGGAGTGGTTTGCCAGTTCCTACTCCAGGCGCCTACAGCATCTGGTATTCCCTGGTGGTCTCCCATCCTAGTACTAACCAGAGCTGACCCTGCTTAGCTTCCTAAATCAGGCGAGATAGGACGTGCTTAGGGCATCTGAGCAGTACAGAGTTCTACAGTACAGAGCTGTATTTTGAAATGTATAAAACCATGGGAAACTAAGCTCTTCTGCACATGTCCAAAGAACTGAGACCTGTCACCTTGAGATTATTACACAGGTAAGGTGCATTCACAAACTTACTTCATTACTTGCGGACTTGTTAAAGCCAAAATATCAGCTGTAATTTTCAGAAGAGCAACCTTGATAAATGAAAACTTAAATGTCTGCCAAAGTGGTGGAAGGAGAGATGGCTTTTTACAGATTGGTTTCTTTGTCACATCTTCATAAGCAGGAGCCTGTGGATTGGATAGATATTTTAAAACTCTAAAAATACTGGATATAATTTGCTTGTAATACATAGGCATCAGTCTAAACTTAACATAGCCATTCAAGCAAAGTCAAGCATCAAGCTTCCAGAGGAATATAAAGTATTCATTATTAGGAAATTGATTAAATAACACACTTCTAGGAAATATTTTTCATTGTTACAAAATCACAGTGCCACTGTGTTGTACTAAACATAGCATATATATAGTATGTTGACCACATTTGAATACACAACCAATTATGAGGATTAGTAATTGTAGAGGCCAATGTACTGTGCTAAGTTTGTTCTCATTTGTCATTTTCCGACTCAATGATTTCTCCATTTGGATTAACAAGGGGATGAATGAGGCTATTTCTTCCTTCATGGATATGGAAAGGATTTTAGAGAGCTTGGACGTTCACAGCCACCAGTGTGATGAATACACTTAAATATATTTCTGCTTCCCATAGAAATGGTACCTGTTTTCTAAACATGTGTCCAGAGTGAATAAGGGGCTGGATGACAAACTGTAGGTCAATCCAGAAAGAAAGCACCATTGCTGGTTAGTCAACATAGCTTCAGCCCACGCTGGATGGAATTACACTCTCCTCACAAATTCCAGTTCACGGATTCAACTCCGAGCCCAAATATCCAGCTATGCATTTGCACAATTAATGCCCAGGATATCAGGTGTACTTGTTCCTGGGCCATTTGATTGGGCCACACCTTAACTACACCCATCTTGGATCATTGCCATGCATTCTATCTGAGCTTACTTTTGAAGAAAGCTTGAAAACTTCAGCTGCTCCAAAATGTTATGGCCAGAAAGCTGATTGGAACTCATAAAGGCCATACAAGTTCCACAATACTACTCCCCTGGCTGGCTGCCTAATTCCAGGCTGAATTTCAAGTTTTGACCATGTCGAAAGGCCCTCTACAGCTGGAGTTCACTATCTGAAGGACTGCATCTCCCCTTCTTAACCTCCTAGGTTTCTAAAAACTTCACAGATAGTGCTTCTCTCAGTCCAGTCACTTTCACAGGTACAGTTGGAAAGCACACTGGAAAAGTCCCTATCAATGGTTCTTCCCAAATTGTGGCATTCCTGGACAGTAGTTTAGGTATCTGGCTGTAAAACCAGAGGTTGGGAGTTGATGGTCTTTTAATATTGCTACATGTTTAATTGTGTATTTTAAAGGTAATTTACGGTACTTTCAGTTGCCTGTGTTTTCCAAATACAGTACTTGTGAATTGGGCTTTCTACTGAAGGGGGTTTAACTAATTTGATACCCCCTCTTCATCAATTAAGTCAACATGGTGAGAATGAATGTAGTTTTGAGCCAGAGGATGTATTCAATGAACAAACAAACATTACCTCAGAATACTCGCTCAGGTGAGAAAACAAATTTCTCACTAGTTAGGGACAATCCCTATGAAGTTACAGTGGTACCTTGTATAAAGGAATTAATTTGTTCCAAATAAAATTATGTTAAGCAAATTTTCCTTTATACAAATTCCCATAGGAATGCATTGAAATGTGATCCCATTTTTATGTTGTACAGATTTTCCCCTTAGGCGATTATGTTAAGCAAATTTTCCCGATCTCTGGAATTTTTTATGTTGTACAGATTTTTTGCTCTACAAGCTGTTTGTTATACAAGGGTCCACTGTATCAAGTTCAGCAAATAAGCTCACATTCAGAGGCCACGTGCTGAACTGCTGCCTAAAAAGGAAATTAGGTTTTTAGGCAAGGACATCTCTTGAGGAAGTACCACAGAAACATTGTGATGAGTCAGGAAGGAAGAAATTATAAAGGGAGAGCAAGCACTTTAGTTAAAAAAAAAGCCTCATCCCTGGTTACATAAGAATTCCTTAAGACATTAAATACAAGACCAAATTTCAAAGGTCAAGTTTAGAAATCCAGTAACAGTTGGTTTCCCGAAGACAGCTGTATTTATTTATTTTTACTAGAATTACCTTTTTGTCCTGGGCTGACTTAAGAAGTTCTTTCCTCCACTGCTTTTCAAAATCTGGACATACAACATAGGCAGAATCGCCCTCATTGAGTTCAAACAGGTCATCCCTTTCTAGTGGCTTCTTATAGCCTAAAGTTATAACTCTGTTTAAAAAATGCATGCATTAATAACAAAACAATAAAAAGGAAGAAACAAATCCAGCACAAATGATAGGGGAAACCTGACCAGAAATAAGCCCACTGGAGAACAGCTGGACTGAGAAAGTAGATTTAGTTCTACAATTAGAAGGCAGAAAATCTCTCTCTCTCTCTCTCTCTCTCTCTCTCTCTCTCTCTCTCTCTCTCTCTCTGTGTGTGTGTGTGTGTGTGTGTGTGTGTGTGTAGGGGTATGTTTGAAACTAATACTTGGAAAATCCAAAGGGAAGTAAATGGAGCAGAAAATCGGCTTCCTATATTATGTTTCCATAATCACCCAAGCAAACATAGCTGGTTACTCAGCACCACGCAGCTATCCTGAGAAGAGCTGGGAAATCAATCAATAAATTGAAAAGAACATGCAGTATGCAAACAAGAACTAGTGGTTGTTGTTTTTTACCTTTCTCTCCTCCTGTCAGCTAAAACACAATCTTACCTTGAAAATATAAGGAAATGTCAATCATATTTCTGCATATGCAGTATCCATAATTTGCTGTTAGAAGCAGGCCTTACATATTAATATCCATAAGCAAGCTTATGTATAGCCTACATCCTTATTGAGCTGTTTTCTAGCTTTTTTTAAAAAGGCTTTTTAATCATCCGTAGAACTAGAATCGTACAGAAAGTGAGAGGGCAAGCATGCCACATCCATTCTATCACTGTCAGTTTCCATAAGCTGAAAGATGATTGTCTCTGTGAGACCTTGGAAAAGTTGCTTTTTCAGATGACACCTCCCAGATTGCTCCAGTCACTACATGTAGTGTGGTGGAAGGAGCAGTGATCCAAAACAGGGTGACATTTCCAAACTCTGGTTGCTAGCAATGAAGATTTGGGCATTTGCATGGTTTAGAACCTGCAATAGATATTTATGTTCCAGGTCACAAAAGCCCAGGAATGGTGGGGGTGAAGCTGGCACACCATTCCCACTCCTCCTCACATAGGTTTATTTATTTGTTTATAAGTTTTCACACACAAAAAGGAAAACTAACAGGTATGGGTAACAGCTTGGGGTTCTATAGGTAAAAGTGTAAGTTACATAGACAATCACAATGCCCAAACAGGGTTTCTGTTGCCAGAATACCCGTTTGGTTGCACGGACTTCTGTTACAGAATGCTTTGTGAGCATATGTAAGAACTAAGGAAAACTTGCTTCAACGGTTCAAAACAGGTCACTGGTTCTATGTTGTGGTTCACAAAAGCAGTATTCTCTGTTTCAGCTTATGAAAATAATCAGGGTTTAATTCCAAGGAGGCTTATGGTGGGTAAATGTGTGATTATTTACAGATAGAATGACACCAGGTGGGAGACAGACTAAAGTACCAAGATCATTCTTAAATATAATATAAGAGAAAAATCAAAGGAAAACATCTACACGCAGGAGGCAGAATCCTAAAAGAGAATACAATTGTCAACATTAGGGTAGACTCTATGTCAAAATAAGGTAAATGACAGTTTGTTGTTATCAAAAGTTATGAACAATAACCAGAACAAGATGAGTTAAAAATAAATAGAACTGCAGAAGAGGAAGCATACAAAAGGCGGGGGGCTGAGACATTGATCAGCTGATCACAGAATCATGATTTGGTCAGCTGACAGCCTAGCAGTATGTCTTTCACAATAGCTTCTAGCCCTATAAGTGTGCAAGTCCATTTAATTCCAATGGCACAAAAACATGCACTACCATAATCAGGGTTACAGCATGCATGCACTGTGCTGTTTATGAGCTTGACATTTTATCGTTCTTTCAGCATAGGTATCTAACATAACTCTTAATGATAGCTAACTGTTGAAAGAAGATGGATTTTTCAAACTTCTACAACAATCTCTTTAAAAGAGAGGAAAGTTTAAAAAACAGACTGATTTTCAAATGGATTCTATTGATTTAGAATGGGAGGGAAAGGAAACAAGTATGAATCACTTAATTGTAAATGCTGGTCGGTGCCCTGTGTACAATATTGACACAATCAGATTCAACACTGGGCGTACAAGGATAAATAATAAAAAATGATTAAGGCACCCAACCCAGAAGGCATGACAAAGGAAGCAATGACCACAGTAACTACACTTTCTCCCATAGTCAAACTAGAGGGACTGAATGAGGCTGGCACTGAAAGGTGTGTGATGTTTCTTCTTTTTTTCCTTTGCATTTTTAGATTGCATGATTTCCCGAAAGGGACTCTAGGCAGTTTACATAAATGCAAATAAATAGTCAACAATTAGATACAAACGAACAATAAGCAACCAGGCAATAAAACAAACACACAATAACATATAAAAATCTGGCAAAAGGCAAAAATACTAACTAAAGGGTATGGGGGGGGGAAACAAGCAGGGGGAGAGCACAACATAACAGGTTACCAATTGTGTATGCCTCCTTAAAAAGCCAGGTTGTTAGTGTTTTAAAGGCTGAGAGGGACTGAATTTGGCGCATTTTGCAAGGAAGTTTGTTCCACACAGCGGGGGGGGGGGTAGCCACCAAGAAGGCCTGATTACAGGAGGAGACCCTATGGGCCTACCAGGGGGTGGCCATGTGGAGCGAAAGTGCCAAGGATGCTCTGGTAGGCTGGGTGAACACTGACCTTTGGGAGATCCACTCTGCAAAATAGTCAGATCCCAAGCCATGGAGGGTTTTAAACCAAAACCAGTACCTTGAACCTTATCTGGGAGGCAATGGGTAGCCAGTGTAACTGGGCCAGGATTGGCGTGATGTGTTCAAAATGACCCACACCAACCACCAATCTGGCCACCACATTCTGCACCCATTACAATCACCAGACAAGGCTCAAGGGAAGTCCCATGTAAAGAGTGTTGTAGTAATCAATCCTTGAGATGACCAGCACTTGCACAACTGTCACCCTCAAGGTAAGGGTGAATCTGGGCGATAAGCCTAAGCTGGTAAAAGGCTGACTTAGATACGGCTGCCACCTGGGATTCGAGGGACAGTTCCGGATCCAAGACAACGCCCAGACTCTCCACTCTTCCAACTAGCTGAAGGGTGGACCCACCCAGACTGGGCCACTGTACCCATATGTTCCCCCCTCCAAAGAACAGAACCTTGGTCTTCTTGGGGTTGAGTTTGAGCCTGTTAGTCCTGGTCCACTCCAATACCGCAGCCAGGCATCAATCAAGGGTCTGGAGTACCTCCAGTGCAGTGGTGGAAGATATAGAGCTGTGTGTCATCAGCGTACTGATGAAATCAAGCTCCATATCTCAGGATGACCTCACATAGATGTTAAAGAGCATGGGGGAGATTGCCAACCCCTGAGGCACCCCACAGGACAGTGACTAGGGGGCCGACAATTCCCCACCCAGGCTCACTCACTAGGCTTGGCCCCCGAGGAAGGAACGGAGCCAGCTCAAGGAAGAACCCCCCCCCCAAGCCCCACCTCCGAAAGCCTGCCCAGGAGGATACCATGGCTGACGGTAACAAAGGCCACTGACCAGTCAAGGCGGACCAACAAGATAGCACAGTCACTGTCAGCCCCCCTCAGGACGTTATCATGCAATGCGACCATGGCAGTCTTAGTCCCATGATGTGGCCTAAACCCAGAGATCCAGGACATGATCGTCCTCCAGGTATGACTAGAGCCACTCAGCAGCGACCCACTCCACCACCTTACCCATGAAGGGAACATTGGCAATAGGGCGATAATTGGACATATCGTCCATTGCCAGGCCAGGTTTCTTGAGAATGGGCCTGACCACCATTTCCTTCAGCTGACTGGGAAAAATCCCGTCCCTGAAGGAGGCAGTGGCGATCGTAGCAGACCATTCAGGCATGTTCCTGTCAAGATATGTAAAAGTTGATAAAATATATGTTATGTATATTTAACAGATAGTGGAAAGAGAATTGTAAAATGGAGGCAGTTAGATTCTGCAGACTCATGATGTTAATTCACAAGTGTAAGAGATAAGTAATCACAGGCATGTTATGTGATGAAGCACAGGTGAAAGAATTTATAGCATCATGATTGTATCAGATTGCATCAGATTGTAATTAGTGATGACTCACATCTGATGGGTACTGAACTGTATAAAAAGCACTAGCTTTCCATTTGTTAGGTGGGTCTGTTATGGTGAGAACAGAACCCCACACTCTGTTTGTCTGTTGTAAATATTGCTTGGTTGTTATGCTGTATATATTTTTGATGTATATATGAGTTTTTACTCTACCCATTGTCATTGTCTCTTCATAACCTAACTCTGCAATACTTTATATCAATACTGACATTTTATCTGCACGCTACTGCTGCACTGCTCTGTGTCAAGCACAAGTAAATATTATATTTGTTGCTTAATTGCTGATAGTTCCATCCGGTGATCTTAATAAGCTATGATGGGCAGGAGTCGAACGGGGAAAACACCAGCCTACAGTGGACCAGTGCTCTGGAGGCCTCAGCTGGTGTCATGGGCTCAAATTCAACAAAACAAGGAGACAGAGGGGGCACGGCACCAGCCATAATCAGGGACAGATCAGTGCAATCGGAGTCCAGATAGGTACAGATGGCCTCTATTTTAGACTTTTAAAAGGCTGCAAATGACTCACTAGTGAAATCACTACGAGGAGGCCCTGGCAGACCAGGATTGGTGAGGTCCCGAATCACTTGGAAAAGCTCCACCTGGCAGTTCGAGGCCCCACCAATTCTCAGGGAGGCAAATGATTGTTTAGCATTCCTGATCACTCAAACGTAGTGTCCGGTCATCGCACGAACTGCAGCCCAATTAAATTCCATCCAATCGTTCAAAATGAATAAGCATGTCCCATCCCTGGGAACATTTCACAGGCAACATATAGTATGATTCTCTTTTCACACTCTGGTTATGCACATATAGCGTGATCTCTAAAAAGGAATTTTAAAAGCCAAAGTGTGTAGCTTTCTATACCTGCTGAACCAGGAATATGTTATCTTGCTGTAAAAGGAAGCACTTGCTTCGGGGCTGCGTTTCTGTAGAAAATATAAAAATAAATGTATTTATCTCAGGCCTGTTGGAGAGAAAATATAAATTTTAGCAGAATTACTAAAAAAAATACTACTGGATTTTGTGAAGTAAATTCTGTGCACTTATTTCTAATCAGAATATTTTGTATGGCAAATGTGCACCTTTTTATATTCATACTTTCTATAGCACTGCCTAGCTTACAGAAGTTACTTTTTGAAGTAACTCCTTTTTGGAGCAAATTCCTCAGCCAGCATGACTAGCAAAATGTTTCTAAGGTCTGACTGTGAGAAACAAGAGTAAAATTCACTTATAAAAGAAGCATATTGACCAAAAGACAAAAACAGATGCTTCAAGTTATGTCAAGTGACTAACTGGGAGGTTCTTAATTTCATGTTACAATGTTGCTCATAAGCAAGCAAGTACAGTACAGTATTTGACTTTCATTTGGCATAAGGAAGTCTGCTGAAACAGGCAGCAATCCATGAAAGCAAAAAAAAGGCTTCACACCTGTGTTGCCACGATGCTATTTATGGGCTCTGGCTGCAATATTGCTAGTGCTCTCGTTCATCTTAATTCTCTAACAAAAATCCCAGCTAAAATAAACTGTCCCCAATAACTGGTTTACTTGTGCAATGGGGAATGAGGTAACACTGCCTCCAACGCAGTGGGAGAGGGATTCCCCTGTAGCCCACCCTGGTACTTTGCAAGGAATAGTACTTCTGAGCACACACAGAGTGCAAAGAGTAAGCACAGGTAGCTCCGATCTGCTATTGGCGGCCGTTTTTCAAGGAGGACCACCTTCTCTTCCCCTTCATGACCACAGCTGGCCCTTTCTTATGCTATTCTCATCAGAAAACCTCCCTCACCCTCCCGATTTGTATCCTCTTATGCCTCACGCCATCTTCCGCCAGTCTAGTGGTGTGCGTGCGTGTGTGTTGTTCACAACCCCCCCCCACACACACACACACAATCAAACTGCAAAAACAGTCCGTCTAACCGCCCTGAAACCTATGCGTCCCGCTCTAGGCTCGTCACATCTGCATCAAAGCGACAGGCACCCTGGGCCAGCAGCCCGCGGCGCCGGGCGATGATTACCTTCGGGCTGAAGGGCCGCAGACGTTCATACCCGGCTTCTCCTGGCATGACCCCGGCGCTTCCCGGGCGCGCTGCGCTTGTCTCAGCCGGCGGCTCCCGGGCGCAGCTGGCCGTGCCATACAGCCTCCTTCGGGGGGGGGCGCTCTTCCCACGCCCAGCTGGCGCCGGCGGCCAATCCGACGGCCGAGGGCAAAACCCGGGCGGGACTCCCGGGCGAGAGGGGAGACGGGGTCAAGGCAGCTCCGTGCTCTGGAGGCGAGGCGGCCCGGATCGCGTGAGAAGCGCGCGGAGGAGACGGGTCCCTTGCTTGGCACCCGTTTGTCTGCATGCATTTATGGGCAAGGCGCGTAGGGAGGGGGACTTTCCCCAACTTTAAGACAAAGCAGAACCCCCAAAAATCGTTAGGAGAGGGTCCCGTTTCTGAGTGCCTTGGAGCCTCCTCCATTGCGACGATAGAGGGCTTCTTCCTCCCGCCTTGGCAGAATCGAGATCCGAGTAAGTGAAGGTCCCGCCTTGGCCAAGCATCGGTCAGCCGGCCCTGCAGTTAGGCTCCGCTGTCCCCCAAGGGTTTCCTTAGAACAGGACCGTATCTCAGGGCAAGATCTCACACCGTAAGGCAGTGATGGCAAACCTTTTAGAGACCAAGTGCCCAAAGTACGATTCAAAACCCACTATTTTTTTTTGCAAAAGTGCCCATACAGTAATTTAACCTGAATACAAGTGGCTGTGAAGGGTGACGTCCAAGTGCCACCTTTGGCACCCATGCCATAGGTTTGCCAACACTGCCCTAAGGCAATCATCCTAGTGCAAAGGAGTTCCCAAGAGCTTGTGGGTCAACCATAATCTAGATTCAAGAGATGTTTATAAACCCGACTGCTTCAAATGTGATTTGGGCTTGCTTTGATTTACTATTTTTCACTGTGGTATTCTTACGGTCCTTTTTAGTCATTTGTATTTATTGTTTTTAGCTTCGGATATTGTCTTTTAATAAAGTAAACTACTGTAGCTCTTGTTTAAGGGAGAAATGGTAAAAAGATCTTAAATAATTGGCAAATGATTTTAATGATTCTGCAAATAACTTTGGTTTTACTTGTTTTATGAAGACAGCAAGCTGCCTCTAGTGCTAATTTGCATTAGAAAGGTGAGTCACAGATGTAACAAATAAAAATAATGAGGGCACATTTAAGACTATGGTGCAGATGGAGCTCATTTCCAAAGCTGTCATTTCGCTAGCAGGGCTACAATTCAGCACTGACCTGAGAAGCATTCTTCCTGTTCATCTAAAATTACGTTCTTGGTCACTTTTGAGTCTGGGGGGGGGGAACGAAACTCCCCCCCCAAAAAAAGCAGAACATAGCTCATGAGGTTCAAATAATATTTCATCAAGCATCAAAAGCAGATTTAAACCACAAACTTTATTGTTATATTTGTGACCCTTTGTAACACTGTATGTTCAAAGTTTTGCTTTCCATTAGAAAACACGCATAATACATGGTACATACTGTATATTTTGCAATCAAGAAATCCTTAGTATTTTCCATTTCAAAAACATATTTTTATGAATGAGGTGTATTTGTGTTCAAGTCTAGTCAAATAGTTTTAGATATACTAGTTCAGTTTCATGCTGCTTTCGATAAGCATTACCCTGTAACTTTGTTTTTCCTTGCTCAAAGTACAAGGTTGGGATCATTCTCATAAATATTTATCCAGAATAAAATCCCACCGATTATACTAACATACTTTCCTTTTTTAAAAGGTGAGCTTGAAATCAAATGTGCACTTAGTTGAGCCCTAAATCCTTTTAGAATCAAGGGTACACTTTCCTAGTAAAGTATGCTCTCATCATCTCTAATACCAGCTCAGATGCAGAAGTAATGCAGCCTTTTGGGTCCTGCAGCTGAACTGTTATATTTCCCTGTAATTAAAAATAAATAAATAGAAAAACTTTAAATATATCACATCTTCCACAAGGAAGTGAGTGCAAAAGAAAGCAAGTCTACAACTTAAGTTTAAGCCTGACACTAGATCTGTGTGTGCAAGAAGAATTTTTTTTTACTGCATGTCCAAATGTTCTCCACATAAAAGCCCACATTCAGTACTTCTTAAAGCATGTGTTTTCCAAATGTGATAAGGGGAGCATGTGTTAACACCTGCAAAAGCAGCAGTATGAAGAGGCTGAAGTACTCATCTCTTCCCACATCAGCAACAAAGACATACAAGAATGGGATTTGGACTCATGTAGATCCAGTACGTTTTGCATGCTGAAAGAAAGTGTGGATGGGGAAGTCTAACATGCTCACCTCATTGCTTCTGGACAGCACACAATTTAAGAACATTTGAACAGGCTACAATCAGCCACCAGGATTCTTTTCAGATGTAGTTTCTGTGGGCGTGCATGACTATACTTCATGAACTGTGTGAACAACACGGAAGGTGGGAAAAGCCCACTGAAAACACTGTTGAATAACCAAGACATCCTGAAGCCACCCCATTTATTATGGACAAAACTATTAGGTGAGGATACAATGCTAATATGTGTATATATTTTAATCACTGATGAAGAATAAGGCAATGATGAAAGAGAACTCTAAAAAACTACATTCCCTCTTATTCTCTGAGTTACCTTGTATAATAATTCATTACAAACAATAACTCTTCTTCAGATTGAGGTTACTTATTTCTTGTGAATCCATACTGTGGAAATGTAAGGCACTCCTCCCTTTTTAAAACTATTCAATCAAGCCTATTCCATTTTTATATACTGTTCATTTTCTCTTTGTTTTTTTTCTGTCATTTTCCATGCTACTGTCACTGTCACTGGTTTCCTGAGGTCTTTTTCTTTTATGTGTGCGTTCCTTAACTAGATGCTGTGTGTGGTTATTTAGTTCCGAGTAGACACATTCAAAAGAGTTTTGTCCTGGATTTAGGTAGGGTGAGAGAGGAAAGCATGGAACTTGTGGTGGTGGCGGCGGCGGCGGTGGTGTCGTCATCTGATAGTATGGAAACGGCTGTCCAATTGGATTAAAAGGTGTATATTGCTGTGCTAAGAAGCATGTCATCTAGGAAAAAGAAGACAGATTATAATTACTATTTAAAAGCTTAATTCTTAGACCATTATTGCTAGTTCCAGAGGAAAAAAAGTGATTTGACTAGTTGTAGTTGTATGCAGTATTTTAAATTATTTTAAAAAAAACTTTCATGGGCAGGTTGTAAAAGTAAGTTAATTTTTAGCTACATATGCATACACAATAAAACTAGCTATGGGAATAGAGTCTGTCATTTCAAAATGCACTGGCCTGCTCACAAAGTCATATCTAGTTTACAGAGATGTACAGAGATTATGACAAGCCACTGCACTGTACATATATTGAAGACATGTGACTACATTGCACACACATTCCCATATCAGTTTGAAAGCCTCATTATTGAGTTGAGAGTCTGTGGTACTAATTCCAATCTTGCCCTTGACAAGTTACTGGGATTTTTGATGTTTGTGTAGTGAAGTTACTACCTTACCGGACCAATATATTAGTGAAATTGCATAGCTCTGTGGATTTCCCTAGTCCCTGGAAGGCACTGCTGAGTTAAAAGCTAGACAGATGTGCTGGGAACTGAGATTTCTGGAAGGTTCTATAGCTAGGACCACATCTTCTGAATTTCCGACACATCGGAAAAAAAGCAGGGTAGTGTGGCTGAGTGGCTAGGGCAAGACTCTAATTTTCCACCAATGCTGTGCAGGGGCCCCATCCATGCTACTTAAACCAGATGGGTAGGAACATGGACTGGAAGTGCACAGTGCCAACACAGTTCTGCACAGTGGCTGCACATGCAGGCAGCTTAGAGGGAACATTGATTGTTACATAAGCAATGCAGCATATCTACAGAATCAGTTATTGTGATGTACCATATTTTCAAAGATATGGCAGTGTTATCTGGAAGTTGAGTCATGGCAACTGGACTTCTTTTCTTGAGTTATTGAAACGTTTTGCTACTCATCCAAGCAGCTTTAAGTAGCAAATTTTGATCTCTCAAGAACAGAAGTCCAGTTGCCACAACTCAGCTTCCAGATAACCCCACTTGGATGGCTGAAAATCTTCACAGACATGTAGCAGTGTTAGTCTATCACAACCTATTGGGGGGCGGAGAACAAAAGAAAATAATATACTGTACAATAATAGCACTTTCAAGATTAACTATGAGTGTTTGAGGAAACTGACTTTGAGGCACAAAAGCTCACATTGAAATGAAATTGTTAGCCTTTAAAGTGCTACAAAATTGTATTTTCTTCTTTTTTTTCTGCATTAGATTTATGATCTTTATTCCAAACTTACCATGTTTTGAAAAGCTGAAGAATTCTGATATGAACTGTTATTCATCTGAAAAGGACCAGCATGTGATGCAGTACCATAAAGCTCTACATTCCTATAAAAATAACAGCACACAAATGTGACAAATTAATTATCATGCATTTTCTGAATTGATAGCGCACACATGCACGTAGCGCGCGCGCACACACACACATGAATTAGGTACTTCACTGGGCAAATTTTCAGGATACAACATCATCTATGAGCAAGCAAAGCTCACTGAGTTCTATGGGATTATTTTCCATGTACTGCAGGGAGGGATAAGGGGGCAGTACAGTTCTACAGATGCTTCTGGACTGCAGCTTCCAGCACAGCTTATCCAGCATAGCTGCTAAATAAAGACAGGGAGTTGCAAGAATATTTTGCAGGCTATTCTTGGCCTGTTCTGAGAAGACCAACATTCTGTATCGCTTTGAAATGTATAATATGCACATAGGTAAGATATATTAAGGTGGATATATCTCAGATTGGACCTACATTAAAGTAGAGCATTCCACATTGTTTACACAACTTAGAAACTAGCACAGGGTTGGAAGGGCTGATTACTTCTTGATTTCCAAGAATGATTGCAAGTGATAAAATCAGCACATCTGTTTACAAAAACAATGGAATCAATGCCAAAACTGGAAGACCAGTTATATTCTCTCATCAAAGTCTGACATGTAATATATCTTCTACCAATGCAATCCCACAATTACGGAATTCAGGGGGATAATTTCAGTTGCACAGTTAAGATAATCAAAAGGCTACCCAGCAGAGTTTTAAAACCTCCTTCTGTGTGGGACTAGATGTGTTGTTCAGGAAAGTTAACACCCTTACATAAAACAAAACTACTAGTGTTTTCAAACTTTTTAAAAGTACCTGTATATTGAAGACTGTATTTCATTCTCCATGTTTTGGCAAGGATTGCTTAATTCAGGTGGATGAGAACTTCCTGTATAGGGAATGAAAGTATTCAGGATTAAGATTTGTCATTTTAAGTCTGCCATATGTAGCATCTAAGTTTCTCTGAAATATGTGGTACATGACAATCTAGAACGACAGAAACAAAATCCAGAAAAAATATAACATTCCATATCCAGTTTATTTAGAGTACTGTTTTTAAAAAATGGAGGGAGGCAGGTTTTCATTAAACCTGATAGTGTTGCCACTAGTCTAAGGGAGTTCTGATTTTCTAATCCTAGTGGTCCATATCATATAATAAACTACAGTGGACCCTCGTATAACAAAGGGTTTGTATAACAAAATCTGTACAGCACAGGGGAAATTTGCTTAACAGAATCACCTATGGGGCGAATCCATAACACATAAAAATGGTCGTGATTAGGGATTACTCTGTTTTCAATGCATTCCTATGGAAAAATTTTATAAAGGAAAATTTGCTTGACAGAATTTAATGAATTAATTCCTTTATACAAGGTACCACTGTATTTTTGAATCCAGGAAAAGTTTGTTATGATAGTCAGATGCTCAAAAAATAGTGAGCGACCTAAATGTTCCTGACCTGAAGCACAAGAACCAGTCTAAGGCAAGTTCCAATTTATGCATATTTATTAAAGATCAATAGTAAAGCAAAAATAAAAAAGCAGTTTGTAGCAAGATGGGGCTGAAAACTCTTGGAAGAAACACAGACAATTATTTCTGCTACATGGTAGGAGAAAGGGAGAAGATCAGTCTCTTGACAACTATAATAAAGATCAAGTCTATGGCAAGAAAAAAGTGGGGGGATTACATGTAGTTCCAATGGAATGCCATTAGCTAACTTGCAAGCAGCAGCAGAAGAAAAGATACAAGTTGGTGGTGGGTGCTTGGTCAAAACCATTGAGGATAGGATTTATTTCACTGAAAATGTCAAAGAGCAAATAATCAGCTAGAAAACAAAGCACACATTTAAAGAATAAAAATACAGAGAACTCCCTTTATAATCTCTTATTCTCTTTGAAAACAAAACCATATACTACAATATTAGTCTGTTTATTTCAACAGAACTACAAATTCTTGCTATCTTGCAAAAGTTGCTAGTACTCAAAAGCAGAGGAGCAATATTAAGCGATAAAAATAGTCTCCTTTCAGTGTTTTCTCTAAATAAAGATAACTAATTTAAATGTGACACACACCTGCTCCTTCTCTTTTATTCAGCTGTACGTATTTACATTTTATTTCTCATTCCAAGATAATGCATGACATTAATTCTACAGAGACTGGTTTTTATTTATTTTTAAAGCAAGAAGTATTGGCAGGCAGCTAAACCTACCAAACCGATATTGCACTTTAATTGGTCTTCCGTATAAACGAATCCCATTGAGCAAAGCTATAGCATAAGGCACTGACTCTGTGTGTTTAAAGCAGACAAAGCCGAACGTCTTGGGTTTTCCATCTTTGTCCTTGCATATGGTCACTTTGGTTACTGGTCCAGCCTGCAAAAAACTTAAACATTATTTTCACTTAAATCATTTTTACTTGTTGATCTGAGACCTGCTGAACCATCTCATGAAAAGATGGTTTTTAATTTACGAGTTTGACTAGAGATATATAACATGACAGTACCCAGCATCAAAAGCATAACATTACGCTACTAGTACAGCATTGTTCATCATTATGCAGAGGTGATACATTTTAGTTTCTGTGACCCATATGTGAGCATTATTTTATTAGGGCCAGCTATAATTAATATACTATGTAAGTTTTAAGTAATGCAAATACCTTCACTATATAGTAAAGTTGTTTGAAGATAGTAAAATAAAATGAAAATTCAGGTATGGGAGGAAGTATTTTTGTTCAGAGATCGGGATAGGTTCCTTATAGATTTAAAATCATAGGGTATTCCATTCAACTCATCCCCAGCTGGAAAGCAGGAGCATGCTCGGAACTCCAGCTTCCACAGTATATTCATGGCCTGCAAAATTATTTCCCATTTTATCCTTTTTTTTATTTAAGAGTTTGAGTAAGATTCATGGAGCTAGACAACTAAAAAAAGACTGGAATTCATTTTTAAGAGCTCTTAGACTATCTAGTACTTAAATTGTACTATCAGTTTTACTTTGCAGTTTATATACTTTATAAGGATAAAACTGCTCCTGTAATGTTTCCAAGGAAATATAAGCAATATCCAGAACAGATTGTGTGGAGTGGTAGTTATACACAGATGTCTCTGCTACCTGTACATCTCCATTGACACATCAAAAAAGAGAAGGGACATCAGAAATCCTGACAAAGTTCAAATGAATGAATGGAAGTTTGGAAAGACAGATGAAGCTACAACACAGAGGCAAAACAATTAATCAGCATTTTCATAACCCTATCCACCTTTGCTCCTCAAGTATATAGACATCACATCCAAATCAGCCTTATGACAAGCACAGGCAAGAAGCTAACATTACAACATGTGAGACATTTGGATTAAGAAGTTTTGATGCATGTATAAGAGACATGAATTTATTTGGTGTCTTTACTATCTTGAATTACAGCATTCAGAAGATTATAGAATTTGTGAAAGAGGCAAGAAAGGATATCACAAGATACTTAAAGACCTAATGATACCCCATTCCTTGCTACGCCTAAGAATGTATTTCATTACCTCCATCGTTTACTTCTCAGTTGAATCCCAATGGCTACAACCTGCAACAGGCAATAGCAGTGAGGAAGAAATATAATTTTAGATGAGATTAAAGAATGTAGAGACGGACACATTTCCTGTTTTCAAGTACTGTGTGTCCCCCTTGCTCATAAGATGATTGAGGACTAAATATTCAGATAACTTGGGTCACTGAAAGCATAATAGAGAATGAAAAAGATATTTAGCTATCTCTTTCTGATGCAAAACGTGAGGACACCTAGGTCCACCCACAGTGCTTCTTCACTCTTCGGGGAGGCTTCTTTGATGTCTCCCTCTTAAATAAAATGACATCTCTAGCACAACCATAATTTAGCTCTCTGTGTTTCCAAACAAAATTGCCATCTGCTTTATTTATGGGTCTTGACTGAGAAGAGACTTCACTGCAGTACTGCTGTTTAACCACTGTACCATTGGGCTCTTTTATTCAAAGGACATAGTGTATTAAATGAAGCATTCTGATGCTTGTTCTTTCAAATACACTGATTTCCTGGTTATAAAGGCAATATAAAGTGCTGCAGAAGCAAAATAAGAATACAACTAAAACGTAAAGCCCTTGATTTACCATTATTTTTCTTTCCGTTACAAAACCAGAAGAAACAGTATCAGATGGCTGAAGGGTATATTTGTAACATGTTATCAACAAGACTAATAGATACTGTAATAAAGAAGGTAGATGTGTCCAAATGATTTTTTATACAAACAAAAGAAAATTCAGCAAAACTAAGAGAGAATAAGGCATCAAGAGACAGACTGATTTTAACTGGCAGGTACCAAATCATTTCAACGTAGGAGCTAGAAATTAGAATAGGAAGCAGGAGCTTCCCATAACTAACGATTTCTGATGTACTTTTAAGAAAAAACCTGCCCAACAAGAATGAGAACAACTCAAGATACATAGGACAAGAAGAAAAGTTTCACCAGTGTATCACTTTAAAAACTGCAAGAGCCAAACTGCATCAATTCAAGGGCCTACCTGGTCTAGTGTTCTGTTCCCACATGGCCTGCCCACGGAACTCATGAGGGAAAAGGGTAACCCTGGCTCTGTAACAAACAGTATTATAAGACATATTCCCTCCCATAAGGGAAATGACATGCAATTATCATGACCATTAGCCATTAATAGCTTTACCTTCCACCAGCACTGATGCTGAGAATTTTAACTGAAGAAATCCAGTGGCTGAACGGCAAGATATAACGAGTGGTCCAAAGAAAGTGACGCAAGAAATTGTATGTATACTTTCCCCATCCATTCTGTTTACAGTATAGTAGGATCCTGGTATCCGCTGGGGATTGGTTCTAGGCCTTCTCGTGGATAATGAAAACCGTGGATAAGAGAGAACGCCCCAAACCCCCAAAACTGCTTTTTTGCAACAGTAGCTTGCTTTATAGCTACTTTTTTGTAACAGTAGCCTGCTTTACGTTGCTATTTTATGACAGAAGCTTGCTTTACACCTGCTGTTTGTGACAGTAGCTTACTTTGTGGCTGCTGAATTTTTTATTTAATTTTTTCCTCTGACACCCATGGATAACTGAATCAGTGGATAATGAGTCCGTGGATACAGGGGTCCTACTGTATTATAAGGGCCACGAAAAACTATATTTCAGAAGTGTTTTTTACGTAATCTGACATGTACAACAACACAGAAAGAACCATATATCTCAGTGTCACATTGACAAGTAGAAACTGCCAGTATAAAGCATCATGTATAAAGCACCATGGGCAATGATATGGTGTTAGGTTACACATGTTTGACACCAAGGTTGCTGACCTGTGGAGTTCCCCAGGGTTCTGTTCTGTCTCCTGTGTTATTTAACATCTATATGAAACCACTGGGGGAGATTATCAGGTCTTTTGGGATTAAATGCCACCAGTATGCCAGTGATACCAAGCTCTACCTTTCGTCACATCTGGATTCTACTGGAGCTACTATCTCAACTTTACATGAGTGTTTAGCTAGAGAAATGAACTGGATGAGGATGAACAAATTGAAACTAAACCCAGACAATCCAGAAGGGCTTCTGGTCAGTTGAAAGGGAGAACAAGGGATAGGGAAGCAACCTGTTCTGGATGGTGTCATCCTCCAACTGAAAAAAGAGGTACACAGCTTGGGGGTACTCTTGGACTCATCCTTGAGCTTGGATGCCCAGGTCACGGCTATGGCCATGAGCTTATTTGCACAATTAAGGCTAGTAAACAAGTTATGCCCACTTCATGAGAAACCAGCTCTGGCCATTGCAACACATGCCCTAGTGACGTCCCAGCTAGACAACTGTAATCCACTCTCTGTGGGGCTGTCAATGAAAAGTCTCATGAAACTTCAACAAGTCTAAAATGCAGAAGCCAGGTTACTGATGGGGGCAGGACACAGATATCACTTTACACCTCTATTAAAACAGCTCCACTGGCTGCTAATTCAAGGTGCGAACCTTGTTCTACAAAGCACTGTACAACCTGGGTCCTAGCTATTTCAAAGATCGAATCTCACAGTATGAACCTACTCAGGTGTTGTGATCATCAGGAGAGGCCCTTCTCTCCATCCGGCCACCCTCACAGGTACGTCCTGTGAGAACCTACGAATGGCCCTTCTCAGCTGCTGCACCCAGACTCTGGAACTGCCTCCCACTAGAGGCCAGGACTGCCTCATCTCTGATGTCTTTCCAGAAACAGGCAAAGACCTTTCTCTTCAGGCAAGCTTTCCCTGAATGATGGACTAACTATTATGTGTCTTTTATATTAATATATAGGATCACATAGACTTTGTGTTTATAACTACAGTATAACCTTATGTGATTACACTGACACTATGTTTTCTATGTTAGTTTCCATCACTCATAACTTTACATGGAACTTTACTCTCTTTTTTAATTGTGTGTTTTCTTGTAGCTTTAATGTAATGTCTTTTAATGCTGTAAGATGCCTGTTCTCAATACTTGAACATGTCTTAATTGCACTGGACTGTATATTATCCCTCATTACTGTAAGCCGCCTTGTGTCCTTTTCCAAGAAGAAAGGTGGGGTAAAAAATACTCTAAAATAATACAAATAAATATAAAATGATGGGACAAGATGTCGTGGTCTTTCTTACACTTTTATTTCTTTTATGTTGTCTTGCTTTGATTGCAGGCCACCCTGAATACTGTACTTATATATAAAATTAGTGCATAAATATTGAAGAGTAAATCAATCAATTGAACTCTGTTCCCATTATATTGTTGATTATCAGGATGAATAAAAATGACTTTTTAAAATCAAATAAATTTAGTTTTCTTGAAAATCATCTAACGTTTTAATTTAAATTGTGATTTAAATCAATTTCATTTAAGTGTAATCCACCCTCATGGCTTTCTGTTGCTGATTATTTTTAAAATAAAAATCTCCCCTTGATATACAGTGCTTGACTCTTTTAGGGCATGTGAAGGATAAAAGCCCTTAACTTCCACTGCAATGACTTGAACAGAAATGTTTTGAGGGATGAGGGCAGACCTGTTACCCAATCGCAGGAATAACAGTCTGACTCTCTCTAAACCTTTTTATTATTATTATTATTTTATTTTTACAACTTATATGCCGCACACGACCCAAAGGTAGATGTTTGCGAAGCAGAACAACGAGCAGCCCCAGGACTGAATGATACATCCGGATGCTGCCATTGCCACCTTCTAATAACGAGTACGTTTAAGGCAGGGGTCTGCAACCCGCGGCTCCGGAGCCGCATGCGGCTCTTTGGAACCTTTGCCGCGGCTCCGGGAGGTGACTGTGACAGGTTCGCCGCTCCGCTCCACACTGCCCGCCCGGTGATGTCGCAATGGTTTTGCGGCTCCCAGTTTTTTCCCCCGTCGGAAACGGGTCCAAGTGGCTCTTTATGTCTTAAAGGTTGCAGACCCCTGGTTTAAGGCAATACCTGCGCAAAAGGCTGCACCAGTCTATTGGTCACAGTGGACATGAGGATAACCTCAGAACTGCAGAGCTGGAAAGGGATCCCGTAGAGGGAGGGAGGCGCAGTAGGGAATCGAGCTCCCGCATAAACCATCGAGCTATCTAGCGGATGGGATGCAAACATCCCGTTATCAACTGCCGCTCCCCCCCCGTCCCTGTGCATTCCTTCAGTGCCCCCTCTTGCCTTGTAGAACAGCCCCCCCTCTCCTTAGCCCCGCCCCCCTCCGACCACGCCCCCGCCCCTCCCCTCCCCTCCCCGCCCCCTCCCTGGCACCTGCAGGAACAGCTCGTAGAGGATCTCCTCCCGCACGCGACCCTCCAAGTTGCCCACGAAAAGGGTCCGGTCGGGCTCGTCCGCCCTCCCGGAGGCGGCCATGGCCATGACGACGACGGCCGCGGAAGAAGCCGCCTCGCCAGTTCTGGTGGCAAAGGGAGGCGCACTCAACGCCGACGCTCCATCTTTATGGGACGATGACGAGCAGGCGGGGGGCGGGGGAGGGGGCGGGAGTCGCCGGAGAGCCGAGTTACCGAATTGGAGCCGTAAAGCGCGGAAGACGCGCCTTTCCCCGCGCGACAAGGCGGGAGCTGCGAAGAGCGCGCGGCGGCGGCGGCGGCGCGCTTTGCGGCAAGGGGGTTCCTTGGGTGGAGGGGTGGGAGGTGCTGGATGAGGAGGTACCCCAACGTTCTCCCCGCCGGTGGAAAAGTAGCAGGCAGGTTTTGTGGCGTCATCCCTGCTGGGTGGTTCAGTGGCCGGAGCATCCGGCTGCGGTGCCAGAGGTTGGGGAGTTCGTTCCCCGCACGGTGCTTCTTGGAGAGGAGGCTGGACTGGGTGGATGATCTCGAGAGGCGACCGTTCAAAAACGAGGAAGATGATTTCGTGGCCATGAGTTCATTTTCGTCAGGGAGATGAAAAGTTACCTAAAGGGGCCAATAGTAGCCATTTGAACGCGGGTGAAGGTGGAGACCCAGGAGCAATGGGGACGGGAAAGGAAAAGGGGTGACCGAGCGATCCCATTGACATAAGAACAGCTGTGGCTGATCCCACACACCACGGACGGAGGCCAGCGTTGTAGGACCTCGGCTTGCTGAGCCCAAGCCTTCATTCAAGTGGAAGGAATTCGGGGAGGGGGAAATTCCTGATTTTGTCATTCGAAATTGAGAAATACGTGTTTGCTTTTTAACTGCGCCTTTCAGGACGCACACTGCCTCATGCACAGTTTCTGAAAGTTGCAGTTCCCAAATGCAGTTGTCCCAAAGCCCTGGATCGTATAGTACAGATATACCCCATGCCAAGCTTCTGTTCTGTGTCACCTTTCTCCCCCTGCTGCCTGGGTGGCTTCCTAGTCGTATCAGTTTTCATACCTTGCAGCCATTTTATGTATTCGTCTTATACACAATTTTTCTTTTGTTTCTCTCCAATTACATTTCTGTTATAACTTTTTCTTTCTCTCTCCATCCCCCCCTTTTTTTTTAAACCGGAAGAAAAATATATGTTATTTTTAAAAAAAACCTTACAACTGAAATATTGACCGCAGCCGTAGCAAGCAGGGAGGAACACAATTTATTCATTTATTTTATTTTGAATTCAAGTGGCGAGTATGAACAGGAAAGGGATTTTATTAAGGTAAACAAGTACAGTACAGTATTTGGTTTCATTTGCAAATTTGAAAAGCACTGCTTATTTCTATTGGGTTTCGTATTTCTCAAATGGGAAGCAGGTATTCTGGTAGGTCTTAAATATATAGCTATTTTCCTCCATTTTCCAACTATTAGTAGGTGAGTGTGCTGGCTGGTTTTGAGATTTGAGGTTTCTGAACTTGGACTGCCATCACATGGTGCATCCTGATACTGCGGTGTTGTTAACAAGACAAACTTTTCCCTAATTTACTGGCCAGTGATCACTCCATCTTCTTAATATATTCTAAGTAACACTGTTAGGTACATGGTATTTTGCGGTGCAAATTATTTCTTTTGCGTGTTGCCTGATCAGTGGCCTTTCATTTTTTACTTGATTGTGGCCCTGATTTGGTATGAGTGTAACTGTAGGGCCTTTGTTGCAATGCTGATTGCTGTAATACAGGTTTTTTACCTCCCTCCCTCCCTTTATTTCTTTGGTTGAATGTCCCAGTTATTATTATTATTTAATTATTATTTAATGCCTAAAATCTAATACACATGTTTAACTTCCAGAATTCTGGAATGACACAAATGTCAAGATTACATAACTGTTGTGAGTTTTTCGGGTTGTTTGGCTATGTTCTGGAAGTTTTTCCTTCCTGATATTTTGCCAGACTCTAGCCGACATCTTCAGAGGGCAAGTAGCTCAGGGAACTAGGAGTTCTCACACTGCTCTTGGGTCTTTGAAAATACATCAAGATTACAGTTTATGCCTAAATCCTGGAAACCTACTTTCTTGTATGTGTGAATAATTGGTGATATTGGTATATTTAATAAATATTTTCTATTATTATGCCTTTTGATTTCACCATCAATGTCTCACCAATAGTTGAACTTTCTGTGTGCTTTCAATGCAAATGTGGTAGAAGATAAAATGTAGAGGAAGAGATTTAAACTGAATAGAAAAGAGGTTGGACATAAATGTAGCTATGTCTGTGAAGATTCTCAGTCATCCAGGCGACATTATCTGGAAGTTAAGTCATAACAACTGGACTTATTTTCTTGTGAGATCGAAACATTTCGCTACACGTCTAAGCAGCTTCATCAGACTATCTTCCAGATAAATGTAACTAATAAAAATCAGCAAATAATTATGTGGTATGGATGAATGCATAGCTTATAACTGAACTTGAGGTGTTCATGCAGGCCTGCATCCATGTCCTGGTAGCAAGAGATGATTGGCTAGCTCATTTTGCAAATTTATGAGTGCTTTAAAGCAGGGGTGCCCAAACTTTTTGTAAGGAGGGCCAGATTTGGTGGCTGAGAATGTGTCAGGGGCCAGTTGCTCCCCGACCCTGCCACCCCACTACAAGCCCCACCCACTGACCAATAAGCCCCATGCACTGACCCCTTGCAACCCCACCCGCCTGATCACTGCCCCGCGCGTGCGCCCAACCTCACAATGTTCCAGGCTATGCCGGTGGCAGCAGCCCACCTGTGTGCTGCCCTGCGCGCGTGCGCTGAGCTTCACAAGGTTCCTGGTGTTGCCGGTGGTGGCGGCCTGCCCGTACACCACCCCTGCGTGTGCCCCCAGCCTCACATGGTTGCCGGCGGTGCCGGTGGCAGCAGCCCTCATGATGGCTGGCTGGCCGGCCGGCCCAGCCCAGCCCCACAAGCTTCCCGGCAGTGCTGGTGGTGGTGGCCCGCCCCCTCGCCCACCCACCAAGCCCCACAAGCTTCTGATCACCGGCCAGCCGGCCCGCTCAGCCCCTCAGCAGTGTCAGTGTTGGGGGAAGATTTTTTTTTAAAACTTGGGGCGAAGGAGGGGGAGGGGGGTGGGCCAGCCAGCCGCTTGCCACTCAGAATGGCCTGACGGGCCGGATTTGCGCCCCCCCCCCCGGGCCGGGCTTTGGGCAGGCCTGCTTTAAAGGAAATGACTGAGACTGTTATGGAAATGTAAATGTTTCTGATAGCCTCCCTGGGTTTCCCCTGATAGTACAGATAAAGAAACAAGGTAAAAACTCTTCTCCATGAGTTTTTTCCCCCTCCTGATTATGAAGGCAAAACCTTGAGATAAGTTTCCACCTTCTAAATATTCCACAAAGGCAGCGTTCTGCCTGTTGCATAGCACAGCAGGTATTATCTGGACACAGAGCCTGGTGAAACAGTGAAGGAGCAGAAGCTGCCTTGCCTGTTTAAGTTGGAAAGGAGGGGCCACTGATTGCAAAACCATAAAGGCTGGGTTTCACTACGCCAACTACTTCCTTCTGTACACCACACCTATTTTATCAGGGACACTTAATGCGATACTGAAGCCAAAGCCAGAATGTTAGAAGGAAATCACAGTGTCCCTGTACACGTAGATAAATGCATGCTGCTTTTCACAGTCCACCAATGCTGAGATTATTTTTCTTCACCTGTTTCACAGCATGTTGTGTCACAGCAGGTAAGGCAGCTATTTTGCAATTCCTCTTTTTACCTAAAGCAAAGCTAGTGTAGTATTTTGAACTTTGGAAGGGCCTTGGCTGTGCCCTCTGAATCATTATCTAAAGTGGTATGCAGATAAATGTCACCCTCTCAGAAAGACGTACAGGTGTTTTATTTTCATTTAGTGCAAAACGAGATATTTATGTGATTTGTATAAAAATAGATTTTTATGTGTGGAAAGAATTGGGAAGAAACAGTTATGAATGAAGTAGAGTTGTTGTAGAGGACTTGATCTGTGGTGTCTAGAAGGTCTCAGATTCAGTTCATGGAGTCTTCCATCAAGGTTGGAAGGCTGCTGTCAGAGAATCAGAGACAAAGCTGGATAGGCCAGTGGTTTGCTTCAGTATAGAGACACTTTATGTGTTCATGTGACCTGAAAAAAGTTAGGCTAGTTCAAAACAAGTTTACTTAAAAGTAATGTAATGAGACTTTAACTGAAGAAAGTGGACAAAACTTGACAATTCCCTAGGTGTGTCAACAAATACACAAACAACAATTCTCACATTAATTATTCAGCAGACCACAAACTACAGCAGTTCCTTCAAAAATAACTTCAATGTTATGTTTGTTATTTCCCACAGACAGATTTGTCTCATATTTTGAATCCATCTAATGATTAATATTTTCAGGACATTACAAAAAGACTGCTATAAAAAAATAGAGTCCAGTAATATGCAGTTCATTAGGAAGACAACAGATTGTGTTTTATTTTTAAAAGTTATTTTAATTTTGCAATATGAACAATGTAATGTTGCTTATTTATTTATTTATTTATTTGAGTTTTATACCGCCCATCTAGCCCTAGGGCTACTCTGGGCAGTTTACAACATAAAATTTCAACATAGCAGTAACAACACATTTAAATAACCAAAATACAGCATAATATAACAAAACATAACCAAATAACTCAACAACTGTACACTAAAATAAACATAGAAATAACCAAGCGATTTATTAAATAGTGAAAAAATAATAATTAGAAATCAGCGGGGAAAAGAAGGATAGTGTCTTGCTAGGTGTTTAAGTACGGCAGTTCTTTACAGGTTTGAAGTGAGAGTGCCAGGTGAATTTCTGGTGGTAGGTGATCCCATAAATGGGAGATGGCCACCGAGAAGGCCCTACTCCTTGACATGGCTTTCTGGGCTAGCACAAGTGATCCGGGCAGTTCTTCTTGGGAGGAGCCGTTTTGTCAGATACTGAGGTTCCAAACCGTTTTTAGGGCCTTGTATGTTAACATAAAAACCTTGAAGTTAATGCGGTAGCATATTGGCAGTATGGGGTTAATATGATGGTGCTTGTTTTAGCCCCGTTAATCTGCCAGCTGTATTCTGCACTAGCTGCAATCTCTGCATCATCCTCAAAGGCAGCCCCATGTAGAGAGCATTACAGTAATTTATGGTCAAGACTACAAGCACATGAACCAACGTGGTTAACACCCTGACATCAAGGAGGGCCCACAGCTGGACAGTCCTTCACAGTTGGTAATGAGTGTAAGAGACCACTGACACCACCTGGGATTCCGTAGTGAGTGCCAAGTCCAGCAGGACACCCAAACTGTGGACCCCATCCTTCGTGAAGAGAGTCACCCCCACCCAAAGTGAGGGAGTTTCCCAAACCACAGACACACACACACCCCGTGCAGGATCTCTGTCTTGTCTGGGTTCAACGTCAGCCTATTAGCTGCCATCCATTCCAGGACAGCCGACAAGCAGCGCTCAAAGGATGGAATGGCATCCGCTACAGAAGATGGAAATGAGATATAAAGCTGGGTGTCATCCGCATATTGGTAACATGAGGCTCCATACCCCCTTGTAACCCTTCCCAGCGGCCTCATATAAATGTTGCAGAGCATGGGACAGAGAACTGGCCCCTGTGTCACCCCACAATTGAGGGGCCAAGGGGCATAGGTCATCTCAGCAGCACTCGTTGGGGATAGTCCTCCAAGAAAGAACAAAACCATGCTAAACTGTGACCTCTGATCCCCAGCTCAGCGAACTTCCCCAGGAGGATACTGTGGTCGATGGTATCAAAGTTCACTAAGAGACTGAGGAGGGCCAACACGGATGTTTTATCCCTGTCAACCTCCCTCAAAAGGTCATCATGCAGGGTGACAAGTGCCATTTCCGTACTACAGCACAGCCTGAAGCCCGACTGAAAAGGATTGAGGGCATTTGTGTCATCCAGAAGACCCTGAACCTAGTCTGCCACCACCCTTTCCAGGATCTTGCCTATAGTTTTTGGTCTGCCACCACCTTAGGTATTTTCCAAATGGGCCTAAGGTAAGATATTTAAATTTTGGACCCACTAAAATAACAAAACACTTTCCAGATGTAGCCCCACACAGAGTGTGAATTTTATGCCAGGAAGAGTTAAAAGGCTAACTGAGAACCATTCTACCTAGGGGGAAGAGGGGTGGGATAGAGATGTCCTGGAACATCATATGCAAATAATGACATAAGAACATAAGAACGGCCTTGTTGGAACAGTCCACAGTCCATCCAGTCCAGCATTCTGTCTCACACAGTGGCTCACCATTTGCTTCAAGGAATTCACAAATAGATGTCTTCACCTGCTTATGATTCCCTGCAAATGGCATGGAGAGATATGCTGCTTATCTCTCCAACCTGGAGATTTTCATTAGGCATCCATAATGACACCAATTGATACCCTTGTTCTCCATGAACTTGTCTAATCCTTTCTTAAAGCTGTCAAGGCTGACAGCTGTAACTGCTTCTTCTGGCAGGGAGTTCCAGAAACCAGTGATCCTCTGGGTGAAAAAGTACTTTCTCTTATTTGTTTGAGATCTAGCACCCAAAAGTTTCATGGAGTGCCCACTAGTTCTAGTGTTGTGTGATAGGGAAAATAGCTTTTCCTTATCTACTGTACTTTGTCCACACCGTGTATGATTTTATAAACTTCAGTCAGCTCACCTCTTAGGCACCGTTGTTCACAGTGAAGAGGCCCAGCCGTTGCAGCCTCAGATGGTGAGGAAGGTGTTCCAGTCCCCTAATCATTCTAGTTTTCCTCATCTTCACTTTTTCCATTTCCATAATATCCTTCTGGAGATATGGTGACCAGAACTGTACACAATATTCTAGATGGGGCCTCACCATAGATTTATAAAGAGGCAAAATGACACTTGATTAGTTATTTTCTTGTTGTTCAGTCGTTCAGTCATGCCCGACTCTTCATGACCCCATGGACCAGAGCTCACTAGGCCTTCCTATCTTCCACTGCCTCCCGGAGTTTTGTCAAATCCATATTGGTTGCATCAATGACACCGTCCAACCATCTCATTCTCTGCCGTCCTCTTTTCCTTTTGCCTTCAATCTTTCTCAAAATCAGGGACTTTTCCAAGGAGCCCTCTCTCCTCATGAGGTGGCCAAAGTACTGGAGCCTCAGCTTCAAACTCTGTCCTTCCAGTGAACATTCGGGGTTGATTTCTTTCAGGATGGATAGGTTTGATCTCCTTGCAGTCCAGGGGACTCTCAAGACTCTCCTCCAGCACCACAGTTCAAAAGCATCAATTCTTCGGCGATCAGCCTTCTTTACAGTCCATACATCACTACTGGAAAAACCATAGCTTTGACTATCCTGACCTTAGTTGGCAAAGTGATGTCTCTGCTCTTTAGGATGCTATCAAGGTTTGCCATTGCTTTCCTCCCAAGGAGCTGGCGTCTTTTTATTTCATTGCTGCAGTCGCCATCTGCAGTGATCAAGGAGCCCAAGAAAATAAACTCTGCCATTGCCTCCATTTCTTCCCCTTCTATTTGCCAGGAGGTGATGGGACCAGTGGCCATGATCTTAGTTTTTTGATGTTTCACCCTCATTAAGAGGTTTTTTAATTCCTCCTCACTTTCTGCTATCAGAGTAGTATCATCTGCGTATCTGAGTATTTTCTATATTTTTATTATTTATATTTATATTTATATTTATATTATTATATATTTATTATTATTATTATTTATATTATTATATAGTATTTTCTATACCATTCCTAATGTTCTTTACCATAGAGTTTGCTTTTTTCATTGTTGGGGCACACTGAGTTGACACCTTCATTGAGCTGTCCACCAGGACACCAAGGCCCCTTTCCTGGTTTGTTGCAGAGAATTCAGACCCCATCCATTTATAAATGTAATTGGGTTTTTTTTTTTTGCCCCAACACGCAGCACTCTGCACTTACTAATGTTGAAACTTATTTGCCTCTGGTTTGCTCACTCCCCAGTGTCAAGAGATTCCTCTGGAGCTCCTCACAATCTCTTCCAGTTTTTAGTACCTTGTATAATTTGGTGTTGTCGGCAAATTTGGCTACCTTGCTATTTACTCCTACTTCTAGATCATTTATGAAGAGGTTGAAAAGCAGGGGTCCCAGTACAGAACCTTGGGGGACCCCACTCTTTACCTCCTTCTACTTGGAGAACTGTTCATTTAGTGCTACTCTCTGTTTCCTGACCCTTAGCCAGTTGGTGATCCAGGACGAGACCTGTCCCTTGATTCTATGACTAGCAAGTTTATTCAAGAGCCTTTGGTGCAGGACCTTGTCAAAAGCCCTCTGAAAGTCCAAATAAACAATGTCAACTGGATCTCCCTTATCCACATGCCTGTTGACACTCTCAGAAACTTCCAACAGATTAGTGAGGCATGATTTGCCCTTGCAAAAGCCATGTGGGCTCTCCTTCAGCAGCACCTTCTCTTCTATGTGCCTATTAATTTTATCTTTTAGGATGATTTCCATCACTTTACCTGGGACACATGCCAAACTGACCAGTCAGTAATTTCCTGGATCACCTCTGTATCCTTTTTTGAAGATTAGTGTTACATTCATCAGGCACAACACCTGATTTGAGGGAAAGATATATTTTGACTAGGACCTCAGCAATTTCATCTTTAAGTTACTTGAGAGCTTGTGGATGGATGCCATCTGGTCCTGGTGATTTGTTAGCATTTAGTTTAACCTGACATGCAAGAATCTCCTCCCTGGTTATTTCTATCTCACTTAATCCTTCGGTTTCCCTCCCTATGAAGATAGGCTGTGTTTGCGGCATGTTGTGTATGTCTTCTTCAGTGAATATTGAAGCAAAGAATTCATTGGGTCTCTCTGCAATCCCTGTTTCCTCTTTAATTATCCCTTGTCTTCCATTGTTATCTAATGGTCCAATGGCTTTCCTGTTTGGGTTCTTACTTCTAATGTACTTAAAGAAGTCCTTGTTATTTCTTTGAGTGATATTAGCTATAGACTCCTCAAGGTCTTGCTTTTCTTTTCTGATTCTTGCCTTGCATTTGATCTGCCAGAATTTTTGTTTCTGTCTGTTGCCCTTGTTTAGACAAGCCTTTCATCTTCTAAATGAGCTTTTCTTGCTTTTGATCACTTCCCGAACAGCTCCTGTAAGCCACGTCGGAGTCCTCTTGTACCTGGCAGTGCCCTTTTTCCTTATGGGTATGCATTCCAATTGGGCCTCTGTTATTGTTTTTGAGGGCAGCCACCATGCCTCTTGGAGTTTTTGGACTCTCTCAATTTTTCCCTTTCAGCTTCTTTTTTACTAGCTTCCTCATCTTTGGGAAATTTTCTTTTTAAAAAACTAAAGGTCTTTGTGTTAGATATTACCAGTCATTGGCGGTCTATGATTAAGTTAAAAGTAATTGTGTTGTGGTCACATGTGGTCAAATCCCTTCTCGCCCATGAAACTTGCTGGGTGAGTTTAAATAGATCACTAATTCAGCGCCCAATGTCTGTGACAGCTATATGAAGATAAAGCAAAGTAAGCCTTACACAATTTCCCCTCATTGCCTTTTAAACCAATGTTTAATTCTTATTTCAGATACAGAACAAGAGTGCCCAAAGTTTACTGATCTCAGTTTTTTTGACTCAGTGATTGGTACAACTCTGAAAATACAACTGCTTCTATACACTAAAAGAAACCAACATTGTGCAGAGGCTCTCAGTGAACACAATCTAACAGTTTCTTCACATCTTAATGTGACCAAGAAAACTATTATTGTGATCCATGGCTACAGACCTACAGGCTCTCCACCAGTGTGGATTGACAACATTAAAGACGATCTGCTTAAAGAAGAAGACGTCAACATCATAATAGTAGACTGGAATCGGGGTGCCACAACAGTGAATTACCCTAGTGCTGTTTTCAATGCCAAGAAAGCAGCAGACATCTTGAAGAATATGATTGACCAAATGTTGGTAAGGTATAGTGTATCACTATATTAGACTGTACGAATATTCTTGCTGACCTACGTAGCCCATTTTGCTGTCTTTTGCTGATGACATCGCCATTGGCTGCAATGAGTAGGTTCGTTGAATAAATAACTATATTGCTGTTGATTCACCAGATCTCACTGATTCAATGGGCCTACACTAGTTGTGACCTCTTGCCAAATTTCAGCCAGTATCTACTGTGGTTAATGCTTTATTCAGAGCTTGGAAGCAATCATGACAAGTGAGCAGCATCTCTAATGTTTTGCTTTTAGGATAACATTGTTGCCAGTGGTGTTACTTTATAAAAATAGTCTAATAATGTATAAAATTTTTAACTTTATTGTGTAACAAGTGCTGTTTACTTGTGATCCCTAGAATTTTGCTTTGTTTTTATTTATTTTTTGTTTGTTTTGTCTTCTGGAAAAAATTAAAATTGCTGTCAAGCAATGTGTTGCAACATTTTCCTAGCCATTAAAATATGAAGAGAGCATTATTTATTTATTTGTTGGATTTTTATACCACCCATCTGACAGCAAGGTCACTCTGGGTGGTTGGAGGTCAGAATGATAATGCATGTATGGGTTGCTTTGAAAAACTAGCAAATCACTTTTTTAAAACAATGTTCCACACTCTGATTGTACTCTTGTACAATTGTACTCTTGTGTATTTATTGCCAGGAAAACGGAGCCTCTCTAGATTCTGTTTATATGATTGGAGTGAGCCTTGGTGCTCACATCGCTGGATTTGTTGGAAAGAGATACAATGGCAAAATTGGCAGAATTACCGGTAAGACGTATGATTATGAAGTGAAAGCCACCATGCCCATTCAATGCACAGAAGCTTACCACATTAGCAGTGGTGACCCATTTTCGATTTGGCCATGGAGAAGCACTCTTGATTTCATCTCAGCATGCTAGCATTGGGGAACCTCAGGGCTCCTCTTCCCTGTTCCACGTGCTGCCTATTGAAAACAGTGCTGTAACGTTTGATGTTAAAGAGTACTTCTTGTCTGGTCATCAAGAAAAATGGGATAGAGGGAAGGCTTGGTATGAAACCATGTTCCTTGAATGCTTTTCAGGAGGAAGTTGCAAATATTCAGACAGTCATCATTTAGTGTTTGCTTTGTTGCCCGTAGCCAAGCCTTCTCTTTCAGAGTGAGTGCATAAATTATGAGACATGACCACCATCATTTGGGAATATATGTAAGGTACATCTTTATTGATTACAACAGGCAGTACTCTGGCTAAGCAACTGGATTGGATCCAGTGCATCAAAGGAGTCCGTCTGTCCTTTGATGCTCCCTTGTATGTTTCCGTCATCATATTTAATCCCACTTCTTGTTAGTTACAGGAACCTGGGGTGTCCACCCCATCGGTATCTCATGTTCCTCTTCAAATTGTGTGTTGGTCCCATCAGTGGCTGTGCCATAACTCACTGTCATGGGGTCCCCATTGCCCCTCCCCCATGATTAACCCATGTCCACAACCATCTGGCTTTCCTCGTCAGCTGTTCTTTCATACTTGCAGGTTCTCTCCTGCTACTTTAAACACCTGGATCCATCCCAATGCCTGTAAAACCGCCAAACCCTTTCAAGTTATGACATGTATGTATATAATTAAACATAACTACGCAATAATCCACACTAGCTACTAAAATGAAAAGAAAAAGGGGATGGTGGGCCGTAACGCTCCGTCTTCTGCTGGTCAAAGAGGGGGGGTTGTTTCTTTGTTCCTCCCCTTTAACACCTTTTTGTGCCCAGCCCCCTTGTGAGCAAGTCACACTCTCCAAGGGGCTGGCCCCAACTGGCATCTGCTTCCGGGTTCATCCCCCACCCCCCCATGGACTTCCCACCTTCTCTGGCTTCCCCCCTAAGGTGCGGGTCGCCATACAGTATCACTCTGCGTTGCAGGTGCCGCCCCGGCAACAATATCCGGACCCGGTGAGTTGGGTCCCTTTCTTTCACTCCAAAGAGCCCCTCGGTTTGCTGCGAACAAGAAAATCCATACATTTTGGAACTCCTTTTTTTGAAAATACAATTTCCCTAGAAATCCTAAAATATTTTTCATTCTATGAACGTTTAATTGCATTACATTAATTGCATTACATGTCTATTGTCTACTGTCTTATACAGTAAGACAGTAGACAATAGACATATATCCTTTATTCAGTTTTTTTCATTTATTCATTTCCCCCCCATGGGACCATTCACAAACTGTGTCTGGAATGGCAGGCAGTGTATTTAAACCTAGGCCCTAAATTCTAGAATGTTAAGAATTTAAGAACAAACTAAAGAGACACTAAAATTATTTATATAATGTGCTTGATTAATTAAGCTTTAAATATGTTTTTAAAATGATATACTTGTGTGTGATTTCCTGCAATCTTCTTCCATTTAAGGTTTTTACATTAAAAACATTTTGTGTTGTATTTCTTTTTCATGACAGGCCTTGATCCTGCAGGGCCACTATTTACCGGAAAGTTGCCCCATGAGAGACTGCATTACACTGATGCACAGTTTGTAGATGTCATTCATACCGATATTGATGGTAACTATGACACATTTTTGGATTTCCAGAATGATTGTCCAAGTTTTTATTATTATTATTATTATTATTATTATTATTATTATTTATTATTATTATTATTATTATTATTATTTATTATTATTATTACCACCACCACCACCATCACCACCATCATCACCACACAGCTAACTACGCTGGATTTTGTATTACAAACCACTAGTCGAACGCTTCCCAAACGTTTAGGACTATGTGATGTATCGACAAATTATGCGAGCAGATCCCATTATTATTATTATTATTATTATTATTATTATTATTATTATTATTATTATTATTATTATTATTATTATTCAACCACACAGCTATCTATGCTGGATTTTATATTACCAATCACTAGTCGAACGCTTCCCAAGCGTTTAGGACTCAGTGATGTATCGGCGAATTATGCGAGCAGATCCCAGTAAGGTGGCTTTCTGTATCTGACGGATGGTGACTTTGTCCACTCCAATTTCTTCTAGATACTTGCTTAGGTCTTTGGGCACCGCACCCAGTGTGCCAATTACCACTGGGACCACCCGTACTGGTTTATGCCAGAGTCTCTGAAGTTCAATTTTGAGATCCTGATATTGGGTAATTTTTTCAAGTTGTTTCTCAGTGACTCTACCATCTCCTGGTATAGCAACATCAATGATCCACACTTTTTTCTTCTCCACAATCACAATATCTGGGGTATTATGCTCCAAAACCCTGTCTGTCTGTATTCGGAAGTCCCAAAGTAATTTTGCATGCTCATTTCTGTCTTCCAAAACCCTGTAATAATAATAATAATAATAATAATAATAATAATAATAATAATAATAATAATAATAATAATTATTATTATTATTATTATTATTATTATTATTATTATTATTATTATTATTATTATTATTATTATTATTAATCACACAGCTAACTATGCTGGATTTTGTATTACAAATCGCTAGTCGAACGCTTCCGAAGCGTTTAAGACTCAGTGATGTATCAGCGAATTATGCGAGCAGATCCCAGTAAGGTGGCTTTCTGCAGCTGACTGATGGTGACTTTGTCAACTCCAGTTTCTTCTAAATACTTTGATGATGATGATGATGATGATGATGATGATGATGATGATGATGATGATGTCAATGGTGAACAGCATTTTGGTAAATTTAGATTAATATTGGACAAACAAATAGCTACTTAAAGTGTGCTGAAAATGACAAAACGGATATGGCAGTTTTCAAATGCTTGAAAGAGTATCATATAGAGGACAGGCAGCATTTCTTCTCAATCATTCCAGAGTGCAGGAGACATAATGACAGGCTTGAGTTAAAATAACCCACATTTCAATTGAGTATCAAGAAAAAATTCCTAACTGTTTGACAGTGGAACTAATTACCTTAGGAGATGGTGAGTGCTCTGCTAGAGGCGTTCAAGAGAAAATGAGACAATTGTCTGTCAGATGTACTTTGATTTGGATTGCTGTGTTGTGCAGGGTTTGGACTCTGTGGCCTTATAGGCCCCTTCCATCTCCATTGCTCTCTGTGTGAATATGCAAATGACCAGGTCCGGATGCCATATCTGGGGGTGACATCCAACTGGGAAAGCTGTTTAACTTTAAAACAGTCAAAGAAATGTGATAAGGAGAAATAGGATTTGGTTCTTAGTTTGTTCTGAAGTATATGATCTCTTTATGCCTCTTAATTTATTTAAATGTACTTATTTAAAACATTTCTGTCCAGCCTTTCTCACCAAAAGGATGCAAGATGGCTTACATAATAAAATGTATTTAAAAGTTTAAAAAGGAGGTTTGCAAGTTTTGAGAAAGAATTAAGCAAATGTCATATTAAAATAATAACTAAGATCAGTATTAAAACACATTTAAAACAAAAGAGAGCAACAGTCCTTTTAAAACACCTCTCAAACTCTCAGTCACAGAGGAAAAGCATTCCTGAAGAGAAAGGTCTTTGCCTGCCCGTGGAAGGACAGGAAGGATGGGGCCACCCTAGTTTCCCACGGGAGGGAGTTTAAGAGTCTACGGGTAGTGTGAGAGAAGGATGGCTCCCGTGTCCCCACCAAGTGTACATTTGAGGGGGTGGGACTGAGAGAAAGGCCTCTCTGCTTATCCAAATGCCCAGACAGGCTCATAAAAGGAGATGCAGTCTTTTAGGTCTCTTGAACCCAAGCCATTTAAGGCTTTGTAGGCTAACCTAGTACTTTAATTGCATCCAGTAATGGATCAGCAGCCAGTAGAGTTGCTGGAACAGAGGGGCTCTATATGTTCCCTGGAATCAGTTCCAGTTAAGAATCTGGCTGCGGCTTTTTGGACCCTTTGAAGTTTTGAACACTTTCCAAAAGCACAAGGTGAGTGCATTACAGTAATCCCGCAGAGATGTAACCAGGGCATGTGTCACTGTGGCCAAGTCAGACCTCACAGGCTAAGTTCATGGACTCCTTTTAACTGTGCAAAAGCACTCTTGGCTACCACTAAAACTTTGGCACCCAGGCTCAGAGATGAATCCAGCAGCACCCCCAAGCTATGCACCTGTATTTTCAGAGGAAGTGTCACCTCATCCAACACAGGGTGCAGTCCTCTTCCTTGATCTGGTTTTCGACTGACGAGGAGCACCATTGTCTTATCTGAATTGAGTCTCAATTTATTCACCTTCAACCAGCCCATCACTGAAACCAGACACTGATTTAGAACTGAGACAGCCTTGGATTTAGATGGAAAGAAGAGAGAAAGAATTGGGTGTCATCAGTGTACTGGTGACACTGAACCTCCAATACATCATTAATTATAATGCATCATTGCCTCTGATTTTTCTTTTTGTTTTCCTTTTTTAAAATTTCTCATTTTGCTACATGTTGCATTTTTGTTAGCTTTGGGTTACAGGAATCCCTTGGGAAATATTGATTTCTACCCCAATGGAGGAACAGATCAACCTGGTTGTCCAACAACATTATTGGGTGGTAAGTTAATAGGTGAAAGCATTATGAAGGGCCCGGGCCTGAAAAAATTAGGGATTTTACAGATGTAGCTGGTGAAATTATTTAATTAGTTGGTTGTTAAATACATTAATCACAAAGAGAAAACAGTATGGCCTATCTCAGGTTTGATGTGGAGCATGTGAAATCAGTTCTGACGGTTAAATATTAATATTCCACAGAGTAATATGTTAGTTCTAATTGGGAGTGACTGAGTACTATTCAACATGTTCAGTTACAAAACCTAATACATGTGCTACAGTAGTTGCCAAATGCTGGAGGGTGGGGTGGGGGTCAATCTTTCTAATTAAGTTGCAAGCTTTCATACAAGTTTAGTCTCAATATGTTAGTGATATTGCATTAGCCTTTGAGAAAAGCAGAGTATGTGCCTGGTCTCAAATGTGACTGACTGCTCTGTTGTTTGAAAAGTAACACAGTATTGTTGTTTCTCTAAGGGTCTCAGTATTTCAAATGTGACCATCAGAGATCTGTCTTTTTGTACTTGGCATCCTTGAAACACAATTGCAACGTAACAGCATACCCTTGTGATTCATACGTGGATTATAGGAATGGCAAATGTATGAGCTGTGAAGCTTTTAAACCACTTCCATGTCCTGTTCTGGGTAAGAACTATACATTACTTTGTGCATGGCAAATGCATGTTATGAATAGTTATATATACTTGGGGTCTAATAGCATTCTTCCCCGATGTAAATGGAAAAGTATGGAGGTGAATTGTTTACTTATATGCCGTCCCCTAAAGATGAGCAAAATCTGCTGGGGAGTCTGCTGATAGGATTGGCATTTAGCTCATCATTTTCAATGAATTAAGCATAGATGAATTAAAATTACTGGTAAAACCCAGCAACTACATGACATAAAACTTAATGTAGGGAAGCCCGCTACAGAATCATCTCATTTGAGTGGGAATTCTCTCTCTCTCTCTCTCTCTCTCTCTCTCTCTGTGTTTGTGTTTTTGTGTGTGTATGTGTGTGTGTAGCCAGCAGGGATGGCTTATATTTGCTCCGCTTGGCTGACACTCCTTTCCTTTGCTTTCTGTTCTGTGTGATCCCCTGATCCGAAAGCAAAGGGGCTCCTGAAGGAGCGCTACTTCCCTTCAGCCAAGCACCTTGTGTCTCCAAATGGTGTTTGTTTCTTTGATTTTTTTAAAAGGCTTTCTAGGTAGCCCTGATCATCACTTTTTCTCATTAAAATGGATTTTTCTTTAAAGAGGTGGGTATGGCCAGTTAGCACCGTGTCAAAATATCTCCTGATCATGGAGCTCCATGCCTCCAATTTGCCTCTGTTGACTCCTGCAAATTGTTTTGTTCTCTAGACATCTACGTTGATTTTACCTGTGGGTACCTGATTTTTAAAAAGTATATATTACATCACATCCAAGCATGTTTTCTTGTGCAGTCCCACTCTTATAGGACTTATTGGAACAGAACTTTAGGAGTTACAGCAGGAGGAGGGGAGAGAAGTTAGTAGACTTCCACTCACATAATGTTGCATTCCACATCTTGTTATATGTTTGCATTGCCCCTGAGCTGTGAGAATCTCTGTGGCAGCAGTAGCCAAGTGGTGCTTTTTCTTCCTGAACAGGGCATGAAACCTTATTTTAACTGTTTTATTGACAAATGTGAAAGGATGACAAGGACTTGTAAAGTGCTACCTACAGGTCACATACTCCACCATCCCTGTTTTGTATCCACCAGTCCTTTGTGTGTGGCCCTTCAGAAAAAAGTATTTTTTAAAAAAATTCAGTTCTGGTTTGCCATTCAAAGTTGGTGACAGAACATCAGTGCATTGCCTCAACAAGGCTGCCTAAGAGCCTTTCCTTCCAGCTTTTATTGGAATATAACACATTTCACGGTCCGCCTGTTTTGACAACACTTTTCTTTCATAAGCCTTAATTGTTAATTTTGAACAGCCTAACCCTTGGTTGAGGGACACAGAGAGAGCCTCCCAAAGGATGTGAGGGCGGTGAACCAGAGATGGGCACAAACTGCTGGTTCATGCCAGTTTGTTTCTTGGCCAAACAAGTGCCTGGTGCTTCCCAGCCCCACCGCATACGGTGGGCACCCACTCAGAGACAGGCACTGCCATTGAGTGGGTGTCCACCAGAGGAGGTATTGTTAGAAAAAGCTACATACCTCTTCGGCCAAGAAATGAACTAGTACCAAATGGCAGTTCACGTCATCTTCTGTGGGTGGATCTGGGCATTCCCTGGGCAACAATAGCTGATCCTGTCAGCTGCTCCTTGCCCTACAAATGCACCACTGCATTGCTTCTGATAGGAACCACAAAGAAGAAAAAGCTGTAGTTATTTAAAGAGCTTTATGTCCATTATTTATTGAAAGAGGAAAATTTTGATTCCCCTGCAGTGTTAATTATGTTGCTGAAGTCCTGTGTTACAAGTATATTGCTGAGTGAAGCAGTTCTTATGAAGGGTTTGTGAATTCTTACACCCTGCAGCTCACCACACAAGTAGGGTATATCTTCAAAAAATGACATTGGAGGATAAAGTATGAGGAGAAAGTTCTGGGAGAATTGCTATGTAAGCTGCTTTGACCAAAATGGAGGAAGGATGGGATATAAATCCAGCTGATAATGATAATATGTTCAAATATCATGGTAATGACTGTGGGAGTTCTGATTAGCTAGAATAGCTCAAAGCCAAGCAAAGCAAAGCGTTCTGCTTATATACCGCCCCATACCACTTCAAGTAGTCTCTGGGCGGTTTACAGTTTTAATTATAGTATGCAGGCTACACATCCCCCCCAGCAAGCTGGGTACTCATTTTACTGACCTCGGAAAGATGGAAGACTGAGTCAACCATGAGCCTGCTACCTGGGATTGAACCCCAGGTCGTGAGCACAGTTTTAGTTGCAGTGCATGCATTTAACCAATGTGCCACGATGCTCAGCCTTGTTCTTAATCAGAACCTTTTCCTCAGATATACAGTATTTTTTAAAGGATCACAGAACAGAAAGCTAGGGTTTAAAGACCTAGTCTAATGCAAAAGCTGATGCTCCATGCATTTAACACAGTGAAGTAAATCGACACATTAACCCACACTACCCTTATTTTGCTGAATTGCCTTGAATAAACAAGAAGCAACAAAGTGTCACATCACAAAAATGCCTTGCACTTTATGTAACTAGTTGACTTAATTACCAAATTTCAACTTTCTATGAGTTTAAATATTTTAATTGTTAACTAGCTATTTCACAGACTTGATCACTTTACCAGATATACTTTTTTTAAATGAAAACAGGAAGATTTTATTTGTAAAGTGTTGATCACAAAATGACTAACTTTTCTCTATAGACCTTTCCATAGACCTCTCCTGAGGGAGGACATGTCCAGATTTTCAGGTTTCTAGCATTTTCCTGTGATCTTCAAAGCCCAAATCTCAACAAACATCCCTTCCCATACATATTAAGGACTGACTATATTTAGAAGTTTTAAAAGCACATTACAGAGTTCATGTTACGCTGCCATACAGGACAGAGATGAACATAATTAAATTTTTCTTCTTTAGGCTTTTGGTTTATTTAAAAAAACAAATTCTAAGAAGCTTGTTCTTACTAGAAAGAAAGAAAGAAAGAAAGAAAGAAAGAAAGAAAGAAAGAAAGAAAGAAAGAAAGAAAGAAAGAAAGAAAGAAAAAATGTTCTGTTTATATACTGCTCAGTGCTTAAAGCACTCTCTGGGCAGTTTACAATTTAATTATTCAGGCTACAAGATGGCACATGCTCACTCCAACCAGCTGGGTACTGGTTGATCTCAAAAGGATGGAAGGCTGAGTCAGTCCTTTAGTAGGCTACCTGAGTCCTCTGGGATCAAACATAGGACATGAGGAGAGGTTTCACTGCAGTACTGGAATTTAAACACTGCCCCTATGAATCAGACATGATTCATAGGAGAGCAAGAGAACCACGAAGAAGGATGTGGCGTGCCCCTATTGCAAATATAGGTGATCTCAAGACACAGTATTGTTCATTCTTTACAGGATTTATAAAACCTGAGATTTATTTCCTATTGAAAAGCCAAAGCTTATTTGCAGTATTCTGTTCTGTCAACATGACAGCAGATGACAACTTAAAAACAACAACAGAAAATGTGTAGACAGAATTTTCCCACTGGGAGAGGAGTTAAAATTGGATGTGTGTCTTCTGGAATATATTATATATGGAAAAGTTGCCTCTATATCAATCAACATTAAAAGCAGCATGGTTGACATAGATAAAACAGTTCTATCCTGAAATTCAACAAGAGAAATTGTGTGATAGTGAGATGGTTATTGAGTGAAATATAAGCCTGCAGCTGTACAAACTAAATATCAAATATAACTAAGTTGAGTTAACTGTGAAAGGTAACATGAATGTCTATATTCTGAAGGTCATGATAACTGGAAGCGCTTTTTCTTATTTGTGCATCCTGGTCATTTTCTCCTTTATAGCTTCTAAGCTAGAGGGGAAAGTGAAAAAATCCAATATTGCACACTTTCAAATCAACATTCTCTCTGCTTGAGCAAAGAGGTGTCCTAGCTGGTTTTGTTGTCTACAAAGAACTATTGTTTGTTTTGAACCATGCATTTTGGATTATTATTGCACATCACCGAAGCAATTGTCGTCGTTGTCGTCATCGTCATCATCATCATCATCATGCCTTAAAAACCATGTGAATACACAGGACACTTTGAATACCTTATTTGTTCCCCCCTTTACTTCCAAACACATTGGAAGGGCATAGATTTGGGAAGCAGAAGCAGTGAATGCTCTTTGTCTCATTGGACAGAAAGGGAGGTAATTACTTAGTAAATAAACTCCAAAACCTTGATTCTGCTAACTGTGTTTAAAGAAGGCAGAATTTGTAATCCTTTTGCAAAATTTGGTTTAAATTGGGCTTGTGGTCGTGACTTCTTTGAGCACAACCAGTTATAAGTGTACAGCCAGTAAGTTTGTTTAGCTGAGTGAGTGAGGCAAATGCCAACACCCCATGTGTTCACATCCTTCTTTATCCCATCCCAGACTACTAATTTCAAGTGAAAGGGGAAATATGATCATTTAGTTCTCATGGAGAGTAAGCCAAGTAGGAAGCGCCCATGCTGACTTTCCAGCTTGGGCCGAAGTGTTGAAGTTCTACCTGTCCATTCTCCTGGTCAATTTCTACCTTGCTTAAAATAATCAGTCAGTGATCCTGATAGAGCGGGGAGGGGGAGTTTGCAGTCACTAATGATGACTTACTGTGAAGAACTGGAGTAGCACATGTTGCACTCTGATGTATTTTCCATTGCATAAATTCACTGCTTGTAGCATAACTTAGCATGCATTACTTGAGTCCATGTTCTTTTGATTTGGTGCCAGTTTGTATTTCCCTGAACATTATGGAACACAAGCCTATCCTTAGGATTTTATCTTTTCTTTGTTTCCAAATTTTGTGTTGAATATATTCCAATTTAAATTTCAGGTTATTATGCTGATAAATGGAAAGAACATTTAATAGAAAAGAACCCTCCTGTGACAACCGCTTATTTTGACACTTCAGACAAAGACCCTTTTTGCAGTAAGTGATTAAATGTTTGCCTTACATTTGCCCAGGTTTCATTATCTGGTAGCATTATGAAAAACACACAACACTTTTACTGTCTCGATAACCTGTCACACTGATGATTAGACTTAGTTATTTGCAGCTGTTCCATTTATGAAAAATGCTATTGTGCTCACAAAATCTTTGAGGGAGAAAAATGCTAAAAACAGGAAATTATCTGTGCAAGCCGGTAAAAGATAATAAATAAGCTGATGTGAGATTGAGAAAGAGCTGGATGTGCATTGCATAATTGGGAAAAGATGAATTTCAAGAAGAGTGGTGTAATGAAAGATGGGCAAGTTAGCTAAAGATTTACTACAATGCATCTTAAGACTCATGACTGGAGCTGAAAGTCAGTGTCTCCTTCAGAGAGACCTTTTTTCAATTAGAAAAAAATTGATGTGAAAGTGTGCATTCAGTCAACCTAACCTTGTAAGCTGTACAGAGTCTGAAGCAGAAGATGTGTGTATGACAGAAAGACTGCTGGTTCTGTGTTTCCATGTGACCAAAGTGTACATGTATTTTAGAATTTGTGTACAACTCTTTGTTCCTAAACCTTCTTGTTTAACAAAACAACCATAAAACATCACAACAAGACAAGGCACCAGATCCAGTGATTAGAGGTTTAGACTTGAGCCTTCTGAGATCTAATTTCTAGTTCCTATGGATGCATGGAATTCTTTGGGTAACCTTGAGCCCTTCATTTTTTTGGCCCAACTTAGTTTGTCATGTTTGTGGTGAGAATAAAGTGAAGGAGAGGCGGTTTATTGAAGGTAAAGCAAGATATATAAGTGTGACTAATCACTGATAAATTCAACAAATTTTAATATACTGTTGAAGCTCAAGACATTATAAAACTACAGATATTAAGATTGCCTTATTCATAATGTAGTATTACAGAGTTATGAGTTTGGCTTCCTCAGAGTCTCTCTCTCTCTCTCTCTCTCTCTCTCTCTCTCTCTCTCTCTCTCTCTCTCTCTCTCTCTCTCTCTCTCTGTATGTGTGTGTGTGTGTGTGTTCATGTTGCAGCAGTTTGAGCTCTTGTGAGAGTTCATGTTACTGACCTCCGAAGGCAAACTACAGATTTGGCCACCCTGTGTAGAAAATTCTTTTATTTCATTCTCTTTGTAATACATGTTGTGTTCTCACACACATAAATATATTGTTGTCTCCATTCTGTTCTCAGACTGAAACTCCAGAATTTAGGATAAGTAGAAATATGGCTGAATATATGTTTTACTGTAGGCCATATGCACCGTAATTTATTAGAAAAATTACATTACAGCAATGCCTTGGATTAAGAGTACCTTGGTTTAAGAGTATTGTGCAAAACAAGCAAACATTTCTTCTAAATGTTGCCTTGATAAACAATCAATGTCTTGCAATACAAGTAACTGGAACAGGTCACATGATCACAAATGAGCCAATGGTGGCTCTCTTTTTCTCCCCCCCCACTCGATTGTGGGTGATGGTCTGGAACATTCCATCTCAGGCAGCCTCCAAAGCAGAGGGAGGAGAGAGGAAAGGAAGTTTCCCTTGCAACAGCCAGGAATATTTTCAAAGGGGAGAGAAGGTTAGGGGGTTTGTTTTATTTTTCTTTATATTTTTCTTTAATTTGTTTTAAACATCCTTTCTTATTTTTCAAACAATTTCTAGTCATAGAGCAGCCAGTCAAGTGTGTATAGAGCTACACATTGCATTTTATTATCATCACATTAATCCAGATGTTAGTCCCAGAGCAAAATCCAGATGTTAATCCCAAGCAGAACAGATTCCGCAGCCAGGTACCAAAACCAGGATGTGGATGTGGACTTCTAACAAACTTCTTTTGTGAGTTTTGGCATTTTGTGTGTAGAGTATGTGGTCTCTGGGACCCCCAGAATGAATCATCTGAGTTTCCATTATTTCTTATGGGAAAGTTTGATTTGATATAAGAGTATTTTAGTCTGCAAGCACGTTTCCAGAATGTATTCTGTTCATAAACCAAGGTATTACTGTAGTTCATGTTCCTTTATTTCTCCATCTCTCTGCAGTGTATCATTATTTTGTGGATATCATTACCTGGAACAAAAGCACAAGGACAGGCTTGATAAAAATCAAAATAACTGACAATGTAGGAAAGACAACAGAATCCAAAATTGATACGTAAGTGTTATTTCTTACTATATTTTTTCCTAATATAGGACAGGCTTCTGCTATAACTGTGAAGATACATGGCATGGAACAAAGGCACATTAAGATTCATAATACAGTAGTACCTCAGAAGACAAATGTCCCTTAAGACAAAAAAACTCACAAGACAAATGAAATTTCCGGGAATAGGAAAAACTTGTAAGACGAATTTTGCCTATGGGATGCCTCACAAGATGAATTTATTGGTATTCAATGCATTCCTATGGGAAACCATGTTAAACCACATTTCGTAGGACAAATTTTTCATAAAATGAATTGACCCGTAGAACAAATTAAATTTGTAGAACCCGTAGAACAAATTAAATTTGTTTTACGAGGTACCACGCCGATTCTACGTAACCTGCATTGGTTACCAGTTGCTGCCCGAGCCCAATTCAAAGTGCTTGTCTTGACATATAAAGCCCTAAACGGCTTGGGACCTAGATACCTGAAGGACCGCCTCCTTCCATATGAACCTACCCGGCAATTAAGATCTAGCCAGGGGGCCCTCTTGAAAGAGCCATCCCTCAAGGAGGTGAGAGGGATGGCTTGTAGACATAGGGCCTTCTCGGCAGCTGCCCCCAAGTTATGGAATGCCCTCCCAAGTGAGATCCGCCTGGCGCCAACATTGATGACATTTCGGCGCCAGGTAAAAACCTTCCTGTTCCAGAAGTTTTTTAATTGATACAACATAGACTGGGGTCCTTTGATGGCAATTTTAGTGATGATTTTAGTATAAGGTTTTGCTGTTGTTTTAATTATTTATTGATATTTGATGTCTTAACTGTTTTAATTCCTTGTTGTAAGCCGCCCAGAGACCTTTGGGTAGTGGGCGGCATATAAGCTGTAAAAATAAATAAATAAATAAATAAATAAGTATTACCCAGTAAGTAATATTTGCAATGGCAAGCTGAAGATAAGTATGCAGAAACACCATAAAAAGTGTTCTTGGTTTTTGTCAGTGATTTTGTCATCTACCACATTTAGAGTAGATGAGGCTGGCTCAGAGCTAGGAAATAGCCACAGGCATAAATAACACAAGGAAACTGTGATTTCCCCTCATGGTCATGTGGGTATAGGAAGAGTTGCAGTTGAACATCTGTGGGGAAGATGCTGAACTTCTTCACTAAGCCCTTCTCCCCTCCTTCAGTGATTTCTTCCATCCTCCTCTCAGTCATCTTTCTGTCATGCTCTGAAGCTGAGCCGGTGGAGACAGGAAGAGGAGGTACAATGCTTGTTTTGGCTTCCTCCCTGGCCTATTTGTCATACTCAGAACTGCAAAAGTGAAGCAAAGCAAAGCAAGCAAACTCTTGCTTTCAGTTTTGCTCTCTCCCACATTTGAATTTTTTAAAATGTCCATCTCCTCTTCCGCAGCCATTTAATACATTCCCAGCACCAAGGTGTCACTGTTATACCTGTTTGGGGGGATTAACAAAAAACGGTATCGAATTCACTATTAACATGGCTCAAACACAAGGATTTAAACCTCAAGCTTCATGAGTTAAACGCTCCAAGCCACAGTCCTGGATGAGTGAATTCATCCGATTTGATTTCTCTTACATTGGGATTTTTAAAATCTCAGGTTCTTGTCAACCCAGATATAAAGACGTTAGTAGATAAAAATATGGTGCTTATATACCACCACGTACCCCATAATGCTTAAAGTACTCTCTTGGAAGGCTAGATGGTTGAGACAGCCACAAGCCAGCTACCTGGGATTGACCCCCGGGTTGTGAGCAGTTTTGGCTGCAGTACAGCGGATGATGGTAAATGCTTTAAAAACAAACAAACCTGAAATATGATTCTCGTCCCTAACTGTAACTGGAATTGGATGCCCCTCACAGAAAATCCAATACCTCAATAACTGTAAAATGCATCTTGGATATCCTCTAACAGTGTGTGTTGGGTTTTTTTCTCACCAGTGATGCAGCTGAATTTCAACAATATAGGCAAGCCAAGATACTGACCGGATTTTATCTAGATTTAGACAACATATCAAAAATTGCCTTGACATTTTCTACTGGGAATATAATAGGTCCCAAGTACAAGCTTAGAGTCCTTCAAATGAGATTAAAATCTCTTTCACAGCCAGAAAGGTAAGCAGATCATTGTTTCAGAAGTGTGACATTTTTGCCTATGCTTCATATGGACCATATGTGATTCTTGCATATCAAAACTATAATAGCATGTTATACATACTGTTTACTTTTAGTCATGTACTTGGGTATTTATGACTTAGGCAGTTTTGAAAATTTGCATAAAATGATAATTAATTTATTACAATGCCTAGCATTTCTTATTATTACACAACCATAGACTGTAACTGTGTAATTGCAGCTTGGGAAAATATGCGGAATTGATGTGATCCCACATATGGCTTCTGTAACTATTCATAATTGCTATAATTGCAGAAATACTCAGATATGTTAAAAACCAACCATACTTAAGCAATCTGTAAAAGACAGATTAGAACAAACACAGATAGAGCAATAAATTATTAAAAGTTGCACTGACTGATAACTTAGCAAAAAGTATCAAAGAATAGATCTGGAAGGGAATACCGTCCGACTCCTCCACACTGACCGCCTACTGAAATAACAAAATGTTGATGGGAAATGGCTCTGGAACAGGGGAGCTTTCTTTTTACTTTTGAAGAACAGATTTTTTTAAGGTAGTAAGAGACCAGGTTGAAAATGAACCAATTATGTGCATAAGACAGAAATCAGGTTTTAAAACTCAAGGAAAAGTGACTTCTGCTTGTCTGTGTGCCAGAAAAATCCATGCCTATTTCCTTATATATGCAGGAAATGTAACAGATGTATACACTGCCCCATGGAACTTCTTCCCACGATGTATGGCTGGCTCATGTGGTACTGTTTTAAACAAAGTTCTTGAAAACTTCCATTTAATTAGCCCATTTTATATATTTTTAAGTTGAGGGGCTCAACTTAAAGACAAAGAACATATTTGTTCCCACCGTCAGGATGGCAAATTTGACCACAGCAGGCATGAGAGTTATCAGTGCAGCCTCCTGGCTTCTGGACATTGTTAACCCCCGTCTCTCCCCCTTGATCTTAAAAGTCATAGTGGAACATAAGTGTGTGTGTGTGTGTGTGTGTGTGTGTGTGTGTGTGTGTGTGTGTGTGTGTGTGTGTGTGTATGCACATGCACGCACACGCGTGCACGCACACACACACACACACACACACACAAACACACACACACACACGTAGATATATTTCTTTTGACCAGCTATTGTTTTCTTTTTCTCCATACAGGGTTCAGCTGTGTAGGTATGATTTCATACTGCTGGAAAATATTGAAACAGCCTTCAGACCCATCCCATGCTACGATGCTGATATCTGAAACAACAGTCTCTTTTGAGCGTGCCTTCTTAATTATATTGTCTTCTGAGCTAAACTAGCTGGCTACCTCAGTGATTAAGATACTTGGCATTGGAGCCAGAGGCTGGGAGTTGAGTCTCCAACTGTGCCTTCTCCAAACTGAGCCAGCCTGTGTGACTTTGGGCAGGGTGCCCCCAGAAGAAAGGGATGGTAAACCACCTCTGACTATTCTCTGGGTTGCCATAAATCAGAATGGTCTTGATGGCAGATGATGAACATTGTTATGTAACCAAGATTAAATTGCAGGAAATTAAAGAGATCAATCTGAATTTGTCCTCAGTTGAAAAATAATAAGGATTAGCCCTCAACTGAAGAGGGATAAATTTTCTGACATCATTTATATTTTTGATGATGATGGAATGAAGCTCATGCTGTGACAATCCGAGATTTATGCAAGTTAACAATTTTGCCTTTCCAGCCATGGGCTGTCTCTAATGTCTGATTTTGGCCTTGACTCCAGATAGTATTTGAGCTATCATTCCATTGTAATTAACAGTTATTACAAATTCATCTCTGTGTGCAGAATCAAAAGCAGAATCATTTTTCTCAAGAACTTTCATATTGGATAGGTGTCCTTGCTTTCAATGTGAATTTGAATTGCCACAAATTTAGGAGAAGAGCTGGTTCATCCTTTGTGCATGCATTGTAGAAAACGAGATATCCCTATGCTGCTTGAGGGACCCTTACATTGCAATTTTCTGATATGCAAATGTTGTAGACAAGGCAAAAAAGGAACTTATCACCCTGTTTGGTACCCCACATATATTAAGCGATGTAAATGGACCATGCAAAACACATAGGCTATCCCTACCTCTGAGTAGTTAAGGGATGTGGTTATGTGAGATTGTGTCAAAGGGGCAGGAGTCGCTCATGTGTTCTGGATAGACCCTTTGTGCCTTTACTGCAAAGTTCAGAAAAATTACTTTTTAGGTAATATCTCCTCAAATCCCACAACTAGCATAGCTAGCATGTTGCCTAGAAAGTATCCCTTCCAAGTTGTGATTTGGAAATACAACTTACACACTGCTTCATAAAATACAATAATAAAAGATACAGAGGGCATAAAATTATCACCATTGTGGAAAAAGTGAATGGAATCGGAACTCATGCACTCAAGATGAACAGTGGGAAATTCAAAACCAATGCAAGCAAATAGTTCTTGCAATACACAACAAAGCAACAAAATTTGTTCTTTCAAGATGTAGTAGTGGTAGAAACTTGGACAGTGTTAAAAGACAATGGGACATATTCGTATTCATATTGATAATCTAGATGGATTTGTATTCTCTCCAGTACCACAGGAACTAAGGAGTATGAGAAGTTTGGGGAGTCTTGGTCTTATGTTCTGCTTGTGGATTAGGGATGGACAACAACCAGCGTGAGCCTAGGTGGTGTTCTGAAGCCTCTGACACACACGCAGCCAATCTCTTACCTTTCTCTGTCTCGTGCAGGGTAGAATGCCATCCAGGAATCAGGCTGTGACTAGAGATGGGCACGACTTAGCGGTATTCCCGTTTCCGTTTCCATTACTCGTATCCGTTACTCTACGGAAACGGAAACGGGAATTACTCCGCCAGACTTCGAGCTCGAACCGACGAACGAACAATTTGGTCTGATTTGTCGTGCTCGTTACTTGCACCGCGGCGATCGCGCAATGCCAAGCGGCACAGAAAAAAAGTTTTTAAAAGTTAAAAAAAAACCGATTCCCTGCCCTAAAAGTAGGCGAAAACTGTCTGAGGGCACCTACCAGGCCAGAAGGGTGTTTTATTTGGGGGGGGGTTTCCCTGCCCCCCTCTCCTTGGCTATTGCTACTGCTGCGCTGCTGGTACCAGGCTGGGAGGGCGCATCCATTTGCCATGCAGTGCGGGGGATCCAAAATGGCGACCGCAATATTTTTTTTGAAATCGTTGCCCAAAACTCCACCAAAGCACCACAGAAACATGCGAAAATTAGCTATTTTAAATGCTTGAATTTTTACAGTAGCAGCAGTGGGTTTTTCTTGCAAAAAAAGTATCCGTTGATTTTATTATATTATATTATATTTTATTTTTTTACACCTGCGCATTCGCAATGATGGTCTCGCCCATGGGAGTGGACCATGCAAAGTTTTGGAGCCATTCCACCAATCGCATGGCCAGGTTTTGCTGACTGTACCAAGCTGGGAGGGTGCATCCATTTGCCATGCAGTGCGGGGGATCCAAAATGGCGACCGCAATATTTTTTTTGAAATGTTGCCCAAAACCCCACCAAAGCACCACAGAAACATGAGAAAATTAGCTATTTTAAATGCTTGAATTTTTACAGTAGCAGCAGTGGGTTTTTCTTGCAAAAAAAAGTCTCCGTTGATTTTATTTTATTTTATTTTATTTTATTTTATTTTTTTACACCTGCACATTCGCAGGAGTGGACCATGCAAATTTTCCACCAATCGCATGGCCACTTGGCCAGGTTGACCACAGAGACTTCTGGGATGTGCCAATCGGGCATAAACAGCCCACTAATCGTAGCCCAAACCCGAACCCTAAGCCTAAGCCTAACCCATACGCCAGTACACTGTCCTTCTAAGTGGGTCAGAGAGGCACCCATAGGTGCACCCCAATACTCACCCTAACCTCACCCATAACTAGCCTAACCCTAGCCCTTGTGCTAACCCGTCTTAACCCTAAGCCAGATCTACTTGCATTGCACTACATGCAAGTACGTGAGACACAGGGGGTGCAAAGAGTCTGCCAGTCTGTCACTTGTGGCTCTGGCTGACTCCTGTAGCTCCCTCCAGGAGCCCGCTGCCCCCCCAACCAGTACTAATGACAACAAAAAAACGAACCGCCTAATTTTTGTGAAATTTCGCGAAAAACGGAAACGAGCCGAAACAGACTGCCTCCGACACACGACAACTCAAAAACGTCATTTTCCCTAGTCGTGCCCATCTCTAGCTGTGACATCATCTTTGCTTCTCCGTGGTCGTGACCAATCAGACAGGGAGCCGGGATGATGCCTGTCCCTGCACAGCTCCTGTTTGGCCAGCACCATGGAGAAACAAAGATGATGTCGCAGACTGATTCCTCATTGGACCACAGTTCCATGCCCATCCCTATTGTGGACTTCCCATAAGCAATTGGTTGGCTTCTGTGTGAACATAATCCTATACTGGACTTTATTATTATTATTATTTATTCAATTTACATACCACCCATCTGGTAGAAAGCCACTCTGGGCTGTTTACAACATAAACTGATTACAAAATACAGATACAAAAATATAATAAAAAGCATAAATATTACAAATTAAAACATAACTAAAACAACAAAAGATAAGAGCCTCCATGCTTTTGGTCTCAATCAACATGGAGGCTCTTATGTTTTGTGGTCTTAATTTCTATATCTTCTGTAAACCTCACCCTGATTGATTACTTTAGTCTATGGAGTTCAGTTGAATTTGTTTCTTAACAGGTTGTTTAGGATCATGGTCTTTGTGTCTAATTACTTGTCCTCCAGTGCCTATGAAAAGTATTGTTTTTATATGTTTAATAAAGATTGGTTTACCTAAAGCTATGGCAAGTCTTTGATTACAAAAGAATACCAAACACATTTCTTTTTGGAATGAGGAACAATAGCAAAGAGAAAGAGAGGGATGGAGAGAGATTTTAATGTACCACATAGCAGTTATTGGAAATTTCAAGAGCCCAGTCACTTGTGATAGAGCCTTTAGTACCCATTTACCTTGTTCACACAGGAAGCAAAGTTTTGCTTCTTCAAGTGCATAGATCAGTTGTTGAACCTACTACCTTCCAAGAGTTGCTTGCACCTGGCACTTTTCCCCATGCATGGCTCTAAAAGTAGAAGTACAGTAAGTCAGGATCAACAATGCAGCCAAGTTCTTGAAATAGTGGACTAAAAGGATGCACAGTGTCCAAAGGAATAGTAGCATTACCAACTTATCAAGCATCTGTATTCCTTCTGTAAATTCCTCCCATTGTTGCTTTTATATGCAGATTTTTAAAAAGCTTAATCTGATAGGTACATATTTTTCCATTCAAGCATTGGTTCAAGGAATCTAATTAGTACTACTGTATAGAAAATGAATTGTCTTCCTCCCCGTGTACCATCAACTTGATTCCAACATACAATGGCCTTTTTCTGGGTACTCAGAAAAGTACTCAGAGGTACTTTGCCGTTCCCTTCTGGGGGCACTCTGGTACTGTGCAACTTGCCCAAGGCTAAGTAGGCTGGCTCTTTTTACCCGCTGGAGGTGCAGTGAGGTGTTGACCTCTGATCCTGTGACTCTGAACTCTGCTAGAATTACCTCTGATAATTCTAGCAAGAAAATTCAATATTGCATGGTTTTTAAGTACAAAGGTTATTTTAAATGTGCTAACAGGTCCCACTAGAACTCTGAATAATCTACTGATACTGTATTATAGAAACGAGAGTTAGGCATTATCTGGCCAACCCAAAACCAGCCAATGAAGTCATGCTGAGCTGAGCTTGTGATCCTTGTCCATTAGCAAGAATAAAGCACTCACCCAGGAGTAGAATATATTGCACATAGGGTTGCAAGGTCTTCAGAAGCCTACTGAAATATCCTCTTTTGCACCTACTTGCTCTATCTGCATATGTTAGAAGTATCCATAATAGATCCTCTAGAAAAGAAGAGTACTTTAAATAATTAGGAGTTTCAGTCTTGATTTGCTTTCCCCAAAATTTTGATACAGACAACAGCTTTGTTTCTCTGCTTCTACTTCTAACACATTGTTCCCAAACTCCTTTTAATTGCTTTGATCCTGATCACAGCTGTGCACAATATGGCAGATTTGCAGTCTTCAGGTTGCTCCTTACAGCCACTTGCTTTTTGTCTGGGGAATTATGTTGACCAACATCTCCATCCAAATGGAAGCATACCAGAAGGAGTGGAAATGTGTTGCTTAACCAGATTATGAGGTAATGCATCTAGTAGCTGGGAGTGAGATGGAAAGTTTCTCATGGAATGGTGCTGGGGGGGGGGAGGTGTGTGTGTTTTAGCAGACTTTGTACCAAATATTAGTAACCTCAGGCAAAATAAAGCAGAGATTTGCAGTGGCATTTGGGAGTGGAACATCCAGAGTTGCAGACAAAGGCACAGTGGACCCTCGTATAACAAAACGGTTTGTAGAACATAAAATCTGTACAACATAAAAAATTCTGGAGGTAGGGGGAAATTTGCTTAACAGAATTGTCTATGGGGCAAATCCGTACAACATAAAAATGGTCGCCATTATGGATTACTCTGTTTGCAATGCATTCCTATGGGGAATTTGTATAAAGGAAAATTTGCTTAACAGAATTTCATTTGGAACAAATTAATTCCTTTATACAAGGTACCACTGTACAGAGTTTTGTGAAAAGAATCACGGAAAAGGCTTTAGGAGACTAATAATGTCTTTGTGTGTGTGATTTGGAGCAAGTTGCTGATTGTCTAATTATAAGGAATGCTAAATTCTGACAGCACGTTCACCTCCTACCAACTCCCTGACAAACTTTGCATATGCTTGTTTTCTGGTGTCATTTTGTACTAGTATTGGAAGCATGTTTCTATATTTGAGCGTTGCTGTGGTAACAGGCTCCCTACAGGCAACCTTATCCTCTCTTTTTGGCAAGATATACATTTTTTCACGTAATGGCTTGCTATGTGGCTTTGGAATGACTGAATGGTTGGCTTGACTTACCTTTTCTGAGGCTGGAGAAACTTCAGCAAAGATCCAATGCATGGCTCAGGAGGAAGGCCAACTACCTTATTAGTGGGACATACTGTATTCTTGGAAGCTGCTCCACCCCCTACTTGCTATAACGCCATGGCACCTGTCTAAAATGTCAAGCTTCCATTTGGTCTAGAGGAAAATCTAGAAGTTGGCAGTAGCCCTAATTCCCAATTAGATTTGTTGTTGTTTAAGTTGACTTCTGTTTTAACAGTAATTGAAGGTGTCTGCTTGTCTGGAAAAAAATACCCCTGGAGCAAATGTAGGATCTGTAGCTAGCTTACAGCAGTAGTGTCAGAGACCTCATTAGCACATATTTGTAGTTAAGTTCTCAAGCCTGTTCTGTATTTCATGGGTGCTTCCTTGTTTAGTAAATCAGGCAAAGTGGAAATGGATATATTTGACAATATCAACGCAACTTTTGCAACTAAATTTATGATCTCAGTATTTCACCTGTTCCAAGTCCAACTATAGTCTTAAACAGCACTAAGTTTTTCAGAATTATAAGAGAGCAGAATATCATGTGACAGATGGAAGTGCATTTGTTCTTTTACTGCTGAATGGCTCTGAAAGGGAAATAATACAATCTGGATATATCAGGATAATAATGTCATTAGAAGCACTTTTGTGTATATGTTGTGCCAAGTATATCAGACTGGGTCTGAAGATATAAGTTGATTTGGCCACAGCCTATGAGTCAGAGCTACAGTATTTTAGAGAGCAAAAATGTTACAGATGTTCCAATCCAAGGAATTAAGGGAGCTTCATAGGAACCTGTGCCTCTTACCAAGTAAAGAGCACAGTTTTGTGTCAACATAAATACAAACAAATTTATTGTGGCATGAGTTTTTATGTCCTGCAGTTCCCTTCATGAAATGCTGAAAGGTTATCCAGGATTCCAGCTCTAAATGAAGTCATACTGTATTCGGAATATGGTATGATCTTTGACCACATAAGTTAACCTTATGATGAGAATCAATAAAGTCAAAGTAGGCATTAAGTGAATTGTGTATTCCTTTGATTAATCTTTTTTTCTCACCCACATATATCTCATAGATCTATGCCCTGGCAATTAGACTTGCAAATTAATCCCATATTAATATTCCAGTGGCTAATCACAAAATAAAACATGCTGAAAGCAAGCTTGGGAAAATCTCTGCAACAAACATGATAAATGTAGCATGTGGTTTGACCTGTATTTAACCAACGTTGCTGTTGGGGATCACTGATCAGTAGGGGCTTCACACCAACTCAGGGCCACAGCTGCTGTATTATTGCTACTCTCCTCTTTTTTCACCAGTAATCTCATTTTACAGTATAGTCTCAACATGGATGAGCAGTGTGGGTCAGTGGGCAGAGAGACTCCTTAACTTACCTATTTGCACCAACAAGAAATTCATCCATAGCCCAACATTTGTCAGCCTTTTGTTATTATTATGGCATCAGCTTAATTGAGAAAAGTGTGTCCGTATGCATAAATAAGTTCTGAATGTATAGTACCAGAAGCTTCATAAACACAACTCTAGCAGCATCAGAAAAATAATATTCTGTCCTCTTCCCAAAATACAACTTTTCCATTTTTTCTTCCCTATAAAGCTCCTATGGATTAGTGAACTGTCTTAAACCAACCGAGTCATTTTACAGATTTTTTTTAAACTTAAAACTGGTGTCAGAAGGGGGCAGCCTTTTCTCATATATTGTAAACAAAACAACACAGGAAAAAATGACATTTCATTCAGTCTCAACATGCCACATATTCTTGTGCAAAGGAGATGATTACAAAGATTATACTTAATCCACCTGATTGTTTACAAAGTGCAATCATATTAATCCTTTCAGTTCTCAGTAAAAGCATTAAAAGTATTGTGAAAGAAAAGGGTGTCTTTTTTCTTTTCTTTTATTCCACCCCACCTGACCCAACCTTGTGCAAGCATCTTTAAAAGAATGTGTCCCCATGGCAAATGCAAAAGTGCAACTCATCATTGTTTTTCTCTTTGTCAAAGGTGTCCATACATATGTTGGAGTTTTATTTACAATGTCACGTGCTGTCTATCCTTTGAGTGACCAGGAAGGACTTGTAAATCTTCTAAAGTGGTTGAGGTGATCATTCCATGTCTGAACTTGAAACTGCAGTTTGTCCCTAGTAGTAGTAGTAGTAGTAGTAGTAGTAGTAGTAGTAGTAGTAGTAGTAGTAGTAGTAGTAGTAGCAGCAGCAGCAGCAGCAGCAGCAGCAGCAAGCATGATATTACTGGTGTAGAGCATGGTCCAGGGAGCATTTTGCTGCAGGTCTTGTGTGATGGCTTCCATAACTAGTATAAACAGGAGTGGCGACAGTGCAAAGCCTCCAATCATCACTGGAAAACTGTTACAGAGGCCAGCTGAGCATCGCACAGGGCTGCTGGTGTTCTTGTACAGCACTTTGACCCAGTCAATAAGTGGTGCTGGCACCCTGCAGTTATGGAGGGCAAACCAGATCCATTGATGTGGGACACGGTCAAATGTCTTATCCAAGTCTAGGAATGCCATGTGCAGTGGTTGGGTCTTCTGTCAGTGTTTCTTTACGAGCTGATGAACTGCATAGATTGAATCAGTCATTTTGCATCCTTGGACGTTTCCATATTGGTTGGTGGTGAGTTGGACAATGTTGTCAATGAGCTGGGCCAGAATTTTTAAAAATATCTTCATCGTGTTAGACAATATTTAATCCAGCTTTCTGTGTGGTATACTCTTTGGAAAACTGAACAGGCAGGAACATAAAACATGCCTTTGTGTGATCTAATGTTAAACCATTCTGTCTCTTTACATTCTGTTCTAATAGTGTCTTCTTGTCCCAAATGCAGGTTATGCACCTAGAAAATGAAGTGCTGAGGCCTACTTAGTTCACTTAATATGATTCATAGCTTTTCCTGATCCACAGAGTCAAAGCCTTTGCTGTAGCCTATAAAGGAATGACTAATTTTCATCTGAAATATTTTGGGCACACTCCAACAGCAGCACATATTTGCAATATGATCCTCCGTGCCTCTTTTTTTAAATCTAGTTCAAACATCAGGCATTTCCCACTCTGTATATTATAAAAGTCCCAGTTGCTGCACCATGAGTATCACTTTATTTGCAGAGGAAATTAATGGAACAGTCCTATAGTTATTGTACTCTTCAACATCATCTTGTATTAAACATTTCTCATATGTGGGCTTCTGTTTGGTTTATTTATTTATTACCATGATCTCGTTAGGATTTTGAAAAATTCAGTTGCAGAGGTTTGGCATAATACTCATGGTATTCTGTCTACTCCTCCTTGACAGTGGCTTTTTCTTCACTTTCTAAAACTACAGGTTTTCAAAACTCTTAAGCAAATGGATCTCCTAACAATGCTTTGGTTTTCTAAATAGAAAAGATCAACCCATACATCTAAGTAAAGCTGTTAGCATTTTTCCACGTCTTTCAAATTAAACATGATATTTGCTGTTGCATACAGCATATATTATTATCCTGGTGCCTGAAGAGCATGAGAAGTTGTTAGTACTAGTGAAAGTGTGCTCAAAAGCCATATTGAGTGGCAGAGGATAATTGGACAGAAAAAGTAAAATGTTTGCTTACAGCTCCCAGAATCTGCCAGACAGTGTGGCTTCTGGAATTTGTAGCCCCCTAAAAGAGAGTTCAGAATGGGGCCCATTTGATTTAATACCAAGGTGTTTCGCTGTTCCTCCTGTTCGAGCCTAGCTGTGCATACTCCTAGAGTTCTGTTTGAGCATTTTTATGGAAGTGAATGTGATCATTGTGATATTACTCCACATCTCAGGTTGCTTTTGTGATGTACATAAAAGGCTTTCTTTAGTCTGCCAGTTTAGAGGAGTACTCCAGAGCACTCTAGCAGAAAATTCTACCAGAGAATTATTATAAAGAGACATAGTTAATCTCTCAGTGACAGGTGATAGTTGGGCATTACATGCCATTTTGACAATCATCTACCTGGTAGATGTTTTAGAAGAAATAGCTGTGTTAATCTGTGCTAGTCTATCAGGCAAAAACAACAGAAAAATAAAGAATAAAAATGTTCTGGCACCTTCAAGACTAACTGCTGTATTTTAATATGTGCTTTTGTGGACAAGTCTGAGGATTTGTCCACAAAAGCTCACATTAAAATATTGTGCTTAGTCTTTAAGATGCCACAGCCTTTTTATTTTCTTTATTTTAATTTTGTCTTTTGTTTTCCCGTGACAAATCTATATAGTAAAGATAAAAGAAAACTACACCTGCATAACAAAGGATTTGTATAACATAAAATATGTATAACATAAAAAATTCCGGAGATAGGGGAAATTTGCTTAACAGAATCGTCTATGGGGGTGAATCGGTACAACATAAAAATGGTCACAATTAGGGATTACTCTGCTTTCAATGCATTCCTATGGTAAATTTACTTAACATAATTTCATTTGGAACGAATTAATTCCTTTATACAAGGTACCACTGTATTTCTGATTACTTCAAAGATATGTGGTGTCTGTTTCCTTTACTACTGCAAATAATTACTCCACTATGATGTTGTGTTCGTAGCTGTTGAGGTCAATTCATCACCTGGTGGCCAATCCTCTGGGCTTGAGTTGTCTCCCCGATAGCTGACCACGACAATACATGAAGCTTCAGCAGCTTGGGTGAACTTTCTAGAACCTGTGTTTTGCTGGTATAGCTTTATTGCAAACATGAGAAAGCAGCCAAGTAGGACTTTCTGAAGGTTTAGAGAGCAGAAAATTTAATGGATTATATTTTAGTGCAGGGAATAGTGATGGTGGTGGTGGTGGTGGCGGCGGCGGCGGCGGCGGAGGCGATGACAACAACAATGAAAACAAAAGCCCAGAGTAGCTTTTTTTCTAGATGGTTATGGTATGTAAATCAAATAAATAAATAAATAAATAAATAAATGATGATGATGATTATCCAAATGCAGGGTATACATTTTTGAACAGGAATCTGTTTTAGGACTAGATAACCCAAGAATGCTTCCCAACATCTTGTGAATGTTCAGATAATTAACTCATTTCAGTGGGAAAAAAATAAAAACAAAGGAAAACTGGTAATAGCTTAGTGACAGGTGAGATGAGATACTTGGATAGGGATGAGTCTGTCCAAGTTGCTGTGTTGCAGTCAACAAGTCTGGCTACTGGAGATTCACAGAGAGATTATACTGACATCAAACACAAATTTGAAACCAACGAAGGGAGGAAAATCCATAATCATTTACAAGCCCAGACTACAATGCTAATGAAACTTTGAAAACTCAATCATTCTTTTAAAAAAATAATAAAACTCCATCAGTAGCCTTTCTCATTATCTAGAGGGCCATAAACATAACATACAATTCCTGTTTCATGAAAGATTTTCACAAAGAGACAGCACTTTGCAGCATACAAATTATGACTAGGAAGAACACGAGCTGGAAAATAAGAAACTCGCAGTCATTCTTTAAATGAAGTCACATATTTTTCCCTACAGCTTTAATGCATTACACGTTGGCATTTCTGAAATATAGCTGTGAAGAATCCTGTGAATGTACTAATTAATGTGACTTTCTTTCATTAGACATTTCATTAACCTACATCTGTGGGCTTCCTTGTCCATTTTTAACCTCTCTGTGATGGCTTTTAATAGTATAATTCATGGATTTGGCATAGCAAAAAGACAATAATAGCTTGTGTACATATTTAAAAGAACTATGCATAATGTATACTGATGGATATTGTCTAAAGGATCAGTTCATGAATCATGTATGGCCTGTGCACTGAGAAACAAATGTATTTTAAAAAACCAGGGCAGGGCAGGGAGATAAGAAGAAGAAGATGGTTCAGGGCATACTGGTAAATGGCTGGATGTCTTGTAGAAGATATGCAAGAGCTTCTGGCTGTAATAACAGAAGAAGCAAAAAAAAAAAAAGCTTGTTATGGCAACAACAGTGAGGTGGACAATGGATGTAGCACTGTCATACCCTTTATTAGCTATGAGAGTTGAAACTTCGCTGGAATTATTAAACAGTGTGTGTTTGTCTTACTCTTTATCTGAGGTACTGGATTTGTTGTCCATGCTAAATGAGTCCCACTAATGCCATATTCACAACTGATAGGATGGGAGTAGGTGTCACCTGCAAATATCTTATAGCTAGCCATTTGGCTACTGCCCCTCTAAACAAGTAGAGTTGCCTCCCGCTCTTTTGTACATTACAGGTCTGCAGTATATGAAAAAAGCCCCCTGTGGTAAGGAGGAAAGGCCTTCCCAGGCCCATTGGAGGTCCCAAAAGTGCTTCCCCGCAACCCGGAAGTGACTTCTGCTAAACCAGAAGTGACCTCCAGATCACTAGAAAGCACTTTTGGGCCTCTGGGGGACTGGAAAGCCCCTTGCAGGCCTGTTTGGGGCAGCAACAGGCCTGGGGTAAGTACAAGAGCCCCCAGAGAGACCGCCCAGTCCCGACCTGACCCAGCATCCTCATATTGTGGATTTTCAATTATTGTGGGTCGGGTCCCTAAACCCTGCAATAGGTGGGGTTTACTGTAAGTACAAATTACCCCACTCCTTCCTGTCCCTGGAAATGGAAATCCATAGCACGCCTTACTTCTTTCCCCCAGTTTCCTACATGCCTTGTTAGAACCAACAGCATGTTTTTGAAACATCTGCCAACTGAGTAGAAATATCTGCCAACTGAGTGGAAACTAGAGTGTCTACCCCTTAAGGAATGCAAAACAGTAATTTAAAAGTAGCTTATAATCAGCCCTTCTAGACAGCATGAAAGAGTTCCGTCTTGGGCTCCCCAAAGGGCTACCAGGAAATGCCAAGTTTTACATTATATACAGATGGAGGTGATGTAAATTGTGTGGCTTGCTTTCCAATAAGAAGACTGAGATATGCAGCTATGCTTTTTGTAGACTTAATCCCAAGGGCCAAGCAAGATCTAGTAACAAGGCTGGAATCCCAGACATCAAGACTTTTCCTAGTCCCCAAAGGAGGCAAGCCCAAAAAGACATTCTATTGTTAATTTTCTTCCAAATCAGGTGATCCTTGGTTTCTTATTGCCTGTGAAGAAATGTTGAGCCCTATAACTATGCCCATCAATACCAATTCATGATATGTTCACAAAATAAATGATTAAGCCATTTTCCTTCCAGTTTTCATCCATTTATTCTTTATAATTGGGAGGATCCATTGGGTGTCTATTCTCTTGTTTCCTGTGTGTACCATTCTTGTATAAATGTGTGTGAAGATTCTCAGTCATCCAGGTGAGGTTATCTGGAAGTTGACTCATGGAAACTGGATTTCTTTTCTTGAGAGATCAAAACGTTTCACTACTCATCATTTGAATCGTCAAACTGACAAAGCTGCTTGGATGAGCAGCAAAATATTTTGATCTCTCAAGAAAAGAAGTCCAGTTGCTATGACTCTGCTTCTAGATTGTGTATAAATGCCAAGTTTATTTTTCAGATCACCGTCTTGTGTAAATCTACTACATAGTTTCCCATTAAGTTTTCCAGCACACTGGAACAGTCACTCCGGGGCCTATCCATAAAATTACATTTTAAGTTTAATGTATTTTTACCCCGCCTTTCTCCTTGGAAAAGAACCTAAGGCGGCTCACCAAAATGAGGGACAATATACAGGCTAGTACAATTAAGACATATTCAAGTATTGAGAATGGGGAATTGAGGGACATCTTACATCATTAAAAGACAACATTACATTAAAGCTACAAGAAAACACAAGCAGTTAGAGAGTAAAAATTCAATGTAAAAGTTATGAGTGAGGGAAACTAACATTGAAAACATAACGTCAATGCAATCACAAACTCTATAAATGAAAAGAGCATGTATGGTAAATTCATATAAAAGGCACATAATATGTGACTTCAAATGAAAATAGGGAAATACTAAGGGGAGAAATAATCACTTTTAAGGCTGCATTCCAAAGTAGAAGACAACGTAGGAAACCATATGTCTAGTATAGGGCAAGTGCCTATATGAACTGCTGAACTTTCTTGTGTGCTTCTTGCCACCCAATTTATACAGTATATGCACCATATACTCATAAAAAGCCCATAGTAAGTGCTTGTCACTAATTGGAAAAATCCAAAATTGAGTTTGGTATTGCTTCTTTTAGAACCACTTAAAATAGGAAATTGTGAGCAATGGAGTTCTCCCAATTTGTCACCAGGTGACTCGGTCCTAATTTGGGATTTTGCATGTAGATCATTTGTTTTGGTTCTATTGTATGGAGAGTCAGAACAGAGCCAGGTGACAATATTCTGGGCAATATATCAAATAATTGTCCCAAAACTGATTGATATGGGGCACACTGCAGTAGTTTGTTCACCCACAAAAAAACTTCAATGAAATAAACGGGAGTTGCTTTTAACAGCACAACAGTATCTTTTGAATACATTGGCATCTGCATAGGATAAGGTTCTGATTGGTGCAATCTGTTTTCTTTCTAATCTACTGAGAAATGAGTTGCCCCATTTCCACATATTTCATGGTAGTGCTTACTCTGACGCAGGCCAAGCCTTTGCTTTGGTCATATTAAGGGATTTCTCAGAAACCTGAAATATGTATCTGTAGTGCATTGTGCTTTCCAGCTGAGTTCATACCAACTGCCTAAAGTTGAAATAAGCCTATGTAAAATGTATCCTTTGAATAGTTGTCTATGTTTATCTTTCACATTTCTTGAGGTAAAATGCTATCTTTAATCAATTACTTATGGCACATTTAATCATTTGAAGGGTTTGTAGTTCCTTGATTTTTTTTTTACTTTTCTTCTTTTCAATTGTTATCCAAGTAGTGATTGAAATCTGTGTCTTATAAAAAGTGAACCTTAAAAATATTAATCACAGGTCAAGAGTCACTCTAATATTATGAACAGTATTAAAACTGTTGAGGAAATGATGGGTATCTTTGATTACAGCCACCTCCTTTAAAACTCAAAAGTACTCTCTTTTAACAAGCATGCCTACATTTGAAAGAAAAATCAGATAAATTGTATATTGCGAAATATTTCACACGTTTTGTTAATCTTTACAACTGCTGAACATTGTTGGTTTATTTAAAGAAAACAACAACCTTTATATTTAGGAATGATTGAACAAGGAAACAGAAAATTGCCAAGGATTTCTATTTATTGAAAAACAGGCTTAACAAAAAATGTGTCCTCTAGTAGCAAAACAATGTAGTTTTTTTTAAAAATAGTGGAATGAGGCAAGGGTGCTAGAGCCTTTGAAAACAATATAATTGCAACTGGGGACTAGACATGGGCACGACCAGAAAAAATGACGTTTCAAGTTGTCATGTGTCGGAACGGGTCCGTTTCGGGTAGTTTCTGTTTGTCGCGAAATTTTTCAAAAAATTGTCATTTTGTCATTTTGTTTGTCATTTGTCGTTTCCACCGCAATTTAGTATAGGGGCATCCCGCAATCAGGGCCAGCGCTAGGTGTTTTTGCACCCTAGGCGGCAGGTGGGGCGGGTGGGCGGGCGGCGGGGGGAGGTGCGGGTGGGCGGCGATGGCGGGGACCATGGGCGGGCGGCGACAGCGGCAGGGGGGAGGCACGGGTGGGCGAGCGGGTGGGCGGCAGCCGCGGGCGGGCATGTGGGTGGGTGGCGGTGCGGGCCACGGGCGGGTGGCAGTGCGGGCGGACGGGCGAGTGGGCAGTTAGGTTATGACTTAGGATAGAGGTTCTGTTCTTGGCTTCCACCCCAAATGTGTGTGTGTGCAAGCAAATTGAAGTTGGGAAAATAGAAAATAAATGGTAGCATATAATATATTTTTAAAATAAATCCACACCTCCCACTCCCAGTCAAACCTCCCCCTTTATCCAATATCGAAAAAAAATCCTCACAAACTGCCAGAGAAGAAATAAAGAATAAACTGCTATTCCCTTCAGCAGACAAAGCTGCAGGGAATCAAAGAAATTATTTTCTAAATTCAATTCCCTCCCTGCCTGCCTAACTTAAATCCTAAAGCCTCCAGCCTCCCTCCTCAATCTCGATCGGATCACACCAGCACCAGCAGCCAGCCCTCCTCCCTCAACCACATCCATACACCCCACTTCGATTTCTGGAAGGTGCCTCGGCTTTTTATGCCCTCCGAGACATCTAGAAGTGTCAGTCAAAAACCTGGCGATGCCACTGGTAGAATGGTTCAAAAAAATTGCATGGTCCCATCCCATGCCCAGCCCAAATGGGCAGGTCTAAAAAAATAAACAATAAAATAAAATAAAATCAATACGACGTTTTATTGCTATTAAAAAAACCACTGCTGCTACTATTAAAATTCAGGCATTTAAAATAAATAAATTTCACATGTTTCTGTGGTGATTTGGTGTGTTTTTTGACCACAATTTCAAAAGAAAAATTGCGGTCGCCATTTTGGATCCCCCACCACCACATGACATGGCGAGACAACGAGGATGACCCCCCGCAGCCTGGTGCAAGCAGCCCAGGACAGGAGAAGAGAGGGGGGAAAGGCCGGGGACCCCCCAGAAACCACCCCTCTGGTAGGTGGCAAAGCCTCAGGCAGGCATATTTTCGCCTGTTTTTTTGACCGGGAGTCGGGTTTTTAAAAAAAAAAAACTTTTAGAAACTTTTTCTGTGCTTCGCATTGCGCGATCGCCGTGCTGCCACAAACGAAAATGAAAAACCCGACCAAATTTTTATTTTCTTTTTATTTTTAGTATTTTTCTGAGATTCTGTTTACTTTTATTTTGTTATTGTTTTTCCCTCTTTTTACTATAATGGCATAATGTCGTCCCTATCTCCACCTTTCATGCCCTGCCCAAGATTATTTTCCTCATTCTATCTGCTTTGCTGGGGGAGTGGGGAGTCTTTCCTGGCTTACAGCTGAAGTTGCTGCAGTTTGCTTCCTGGCTGGTTCGTGGTTGTTCCCGGTCTACTATGAGTTGTCCTTTGCGCGGTCCAGGTCCCAGTCCTGTGCCCTTCAGGACCAGTTTATTGGTGGTCTCATGGTTGCAATGTGGAAATGGTTGGAGTGTGGTGGTTCCTGCGGATCTGGCAAATCGTGGGATGGTGGTGGCCGGTTGACATCTCAGCCAGCAACTCTACAACTGGTACTTTGCTGGTGTCACAGCCAGCATGGCGGTCCCCCCTCCCTTTCTGAACTGACAATTGGGGTGCCAGTGGAGGTTGGACCTCAGTGTTGTTGGCGGCTTGTGGAGGCTTCTATCACCGGTGTCCCTCTCAGGCTTGCTTCATGGAGCCCACGGTGTGCCTGGATCTTTGAACTCTTGCCTGGGCATTTTTAGAGCACTGGCTCAGTTGGATTTGCCTCGGAGGAGCTACGAGGAGTGTTGAGCATTCACCTGCAGGATTTGCCTGTCTATCTTCTCACCATTTACTCGCTAGTGTTTGGAGGATTCAGGCTGGATTGCTCTTCCTTAGTGGTCTGGGGTGTCTTGGGGTGTCTGGTACAAACATAGCATGAAATGGTACTGGGAGTTTTACCATATGGTACCCCTCACCAGTGTATGTCTGCCTGATACAATTCTTAATATGAACCACCTGCTAGACCCGGGTCTCTTGACTCCATCATTGAGCTTATAACGTGGGGTTTCATCTGTGGTGGGCTTACGTTGCCTGAGTATTGTTTTATTTATATCTTCTTTTCCCTTTCTTGTTTTCCCTTTATTGGATAGTACTCTGTTAATTTGAATTGGAGGGTTGGGTGCTGTTTTTGGGTAGGGTTGGTTGCTTTGATTTTGATTAGTCTATTAGTCAGTTATGTTTCTCCCTCCTCCTCCTCTAACCTCCCTGCTTGTGCCAAATTTGAGGGCTGCTGCTATACCGGTGGTGTTGGGCTGTGGATGCTACACTTGGGGGCAGAGGATCAATCATGTGAGAAGAACTAGGGCCAGTCATTTGGTGCCTGTTGCCCATTCTGATCCCCCAGCCCACTACCACATATCTGGGAGCCATCTTGTCCATGCCTCCAATCTATCTTTGCTGCTCAATGTCAGGTCAGTCCATAACAAGACATTTCTCATCCATGACTTGATCATGGATGAGCAGGCCAACCTGGCCTGTCTTACCAAGACCTGGGTGGGCACAGAGGAGGGGCATCTCTCTGCCATCTGTGTCACCCTGGGTTTTGGCTGCAGCATCTTGACAGGTCGGAGAGTAGGGGTCTTGGGGTGGCCAATGTTTATAGGGAAGCCTTTTCAGTCAGCATAGATGCAGCATTGGTATGCCCAGGGTTGGAATGCCTATAACTATTAGTGGGACCGCAGAACAGATTTGGGATAGTGCTGGTTTACCATGCTCTCTGTAATCCAGCTGTCTCCCTCCCAGAGCTCACTGAGTTCATCTCAGGAGCACTGTTGTGGTCCCTCCACCTTTTGGTGGTCGGTGACTTCAGTGTGCACACTGAGGCTGAGCTGTCGGGAGCAGCTCTGAATTTCATGGAGTCCTGACCTCCATGAATCTGTCCCAGCAATTTATTAGCCCCACCCATAAGCCTTGGTATTTACCTCTACCACTGCTGGTTTCAATCTGGGGATTGGGAGTATGTCCTCCTGGCCCGTGTCATGGACAGATCACTATTTGCTGTCCTTTTCCCAATCAATCGCCACCCCATCCCATGGGAGCAGGGGCCATCTGTTTGGGCCTGCCCCCGGAGGCTTCTGAATCATGCCTTGTTTTTGGAGGCCTTTGGGGACTTGCCAGACGACCTGGCTGATGATCTGGTGGTATGGAGAGGCTACCTGCACAGTCGACCTGAGCGCCTTCTCCAGTGCAGAGCCCACCCTTCATTGTGGTTTGTGGCAGAATTGTGGGCGATGAAGCAGGAATAAAGGAGGCTTGAGTGCAGATGGAGGAAAGACCAGAAAACACTTAACCGGGTTGCAGTTTGTTCGGTGATCAGGCGATATGTTCGAGCAATTCGGGATGCCAAAATATTTTATGCATCCCTATGTATTGGTGGGGCTTCTGGGTGATTCTTGACCTCACCAATCCTGGTCATCCTGGGCCGCCTCCTTGTGATTTCACTAGTGAGACATTTACAGGTTCAAGGTATTGGTTTTGATTTATAAAGCTCTCCATGGCTTAGGCCCAGAATATCTGATGGAGTGTATCACCCCAAGATCAACTTTGGCCCGGCCCACCAGAACTGCCACCTCTAGAGAAGCCCGTAAGACCTCCTTGCTTCCTCAGTTACTGGTCCTATTTGGTGTAACCAGCTCCTTAGTGATATTAGGACTCTCTGCCATCTGGAAATGGTTAAAAACTTGGCTTTTCCAGGCCGCTTTCAGCGACTAACGGAGGTTGAATGTCCTTTGTGGTTTGTTTGTTTTTGATTTTTGTCTAGCCATCTGGTTTACTTACCGCCATCTTATATCTCTATTATTGGTTTAAATTTCTAGGTTTTATGTTTTATATTTTATATATTGGCATTATGGACCTATTGTTTGTTTGTGTTCCATGTTGTAAACTGCCTAGAATTCCTCTGGAAAGTTGGGCATCTATATATATGAATATAAATATAAATATAAATAAAGAAATCTTATTTGCTGTCTTAGAGTCTTACTTGCAGCTTTATTTCCAGCATTAGTTTGTGCGACTGGAAGGAATTTTTCTGAGCAAAAATTGCTCCTTTTTAAATTGAAAACAATTAAGCCGCAGAGACATTTTCATCCAAATCTTGTCTTTTTATGCATCCCCATCTCAGTTGCTGTTATGAACTGTTGGAGAACTATGCACATAGATTTGGTTTCTGGACTAGGGAGAGGATAAGTCTCCAGACACAGGGCTTCTGGAGTCTTTATTTCCTGTCATACACGCACTAGACCTATTTGCATGATCAAGGGCATTTGTTGTATACATACCAAATTAATGGATCATACATATGTTGATTGCTCATTATCCTGAAGTAATATTACAGCAGGCTTGGAATATTCAATCATGACAAACTCATTATGTCATGAAACTTTTCAGTACAATTTAAAGATCTACGATCTTTTCAAACAGAATTAAACAATTAGTGCTGTCATGCTGTATGTAGCAATCCAAAATTTGCTAAATGCATTGTAACCATAAATTATAAGAAATGCTTAGCTGTTAGCTTAATGAATCAACGCCACAGCGTCAATGCTAGTTTATCATGAGGTTTAACTGGGAAGGAGCAGCACCCTGCCTTTAAGTTCTGACGAAGATTAAAGTCTCTGGCCATAAGCATGCAGGTCTGTTTTGCTTTTTTGTGCCAAGCATTATCAGTTGAAGTGCTTTTAATTAAAGATGCCTATTTTTTTGTTGGCCCTCTCTAGATCCAAAGAATAACGATCATTTCCTTGATATACCACTCGATATTTTCTTGATAGGGTTAGCTGCTTTCTCATTCTACCCTGCTACACAAACAGTGAGTAATTCCAGCCAGGAGAAGGATATTAAAAAATTGGACCTGTTCAAAGGAGAACAACATAGCTACCTTGGTTACTTTTAAGGAGAAAAATGGGTTAAATATTTTAAATAAATAAGCAGTAAAAGATACAAAATATGACAACTAGTGTCCATGAAGAATAGTTAAGGATCTGGCTTTGTTTAGCTTTGAATAAAGAAGTGTGAGAGCTCCAGAAGTGTTCCATTGGGTATCATGGGAAAGATGAAGCAAACCTGGGGGTTTTAGCTACTCCAAAGAAAAGAACAAATGAAACCAATGGTATTAATTCATAAGAAAGCAAGTTGACAGGCCTAGTTTGACAGCAGAATAGATTGACTCCAAAGATAGTAGGCTCTTATTTGCTGAAGGCTTTCATACGGAGGTTCTGTGGTATTTGTTAGGAATCCTTTGAAAGTGAATTGCTTGCATCTATTTGCTTTTAGATTCAGGTAAGATTGTCTTGCTTCAGCCATAAACAAGAGAAGTTTAGGAAACACGAATCCCAAAATTCTCCCATAGTCATGGCTGCTTTCCCAAGCTTTGGAAACAAAAAGGCTGCAGATACTAGGGGAAGGTCTAGCAAGCCAACAGCAAGTGAGAAATTACTGATAGCATATTATCAGTATTGGATAATAAAAGTGTTCTGCTTATATACCGCCCCATACTTCTTCAAGTAGTCTCTGGGCGGTTTACAGTTTAATTACAGTATGGAGGCTACACATTGCCCCCCCACAGCAAGCTGGGTACTCATTTTACCGACCTCAGAAGGATGGAAGTCTGAGTCAGCCATGAGCCTGCTACCTGGGATTGAATTGCTTAGATAGGCCATGTGGGGGAAATGCTAACCGTGCTGTAATCAAACAAGGCATATAGTTGTAGCATTAAGCAAGTAGAAACTTGGCTATTTCGAAATTTGAAAATGTTCTGCCCTTTTTAATGGGCAGATGGTCTTCTGGGATTCTGTGATACAATATTAAAAGTTTCCTGCAGACCCATAACCACTTATAGCTTGGAAGTGTAAATTGTATGTTTTCCCTTAAATGTTTGGAGCAAAGAACAGAAAACAACCATTTGAACAGTGGGCAGAGAAAAGATGACAACAATTTGTCACAAGAGAGGTTTTGAATTTGCATGTTTTATCCTCACATAAGGAGGTGCAAATGAATAATACTTTTATCCAGATGATTTTTCCCTGAAGCTTGTACTTGTAAGGAAAAGCAGCCTCTTTCAAGGTGATTGTCATTAATGTGAGTTTCCAGATAATTTTTACAACAGAGTTTACAAGCAAATATACCTACACACAACAACCAAGAAATATTTGGTATGAAACGTATATTCCATACATATTATATTGCCTATTATATTATCGCAGAAGTTTTCGATTGTCGCATTTTCGATTGTCGCATTTTCTCCTGCTTCATAGCTTGTTGAACTCAGCAGTAGAGTTCCCAAGAGTTTCAACAGACTTTGGATTAAGCCTACATTTATTTATTTATTTATTTTTGCATTTATACCCCGCTTATCTTCAGACGAACTCTAAGCGGCTTACAAGGGCTATGTTAGCCACACAAGTACAAGATAAACAAATGTAATTACAACAATAAGTTTAAAAACAGTAAAAACCTAGTGGCACCTCATCAACTAGTGCGTATGATGGCGGAGAAGAGAAGAAAAAAAACCTAAGATTAAGGATCGCCAAAGGCCTCTTGGAAGAGGTAGGTTTTTAAAGCCTATACCTCGATGTTCTTGTCATAGAATTTGAAGTAGTGATTGGCTGGCTGAGGAGGCATTTGAGTTAAGTACTACAGAAAAATGAAGCAATACTAGCTTAGTAAAAGTCCCCTGAAATTAGCAGTACAGGAACAAAAATCATATATTTCAATTGTGACAGGAAGCTGTAGTGTCTTTGTTCAGAAGTAGTGTGCTCTTCTTATGCTATTAATAATCAAGATGATATCATGATACGAGATGAGCAGCTTCATATGAATCACATGAGCCCTGACAGTGAGACATGGCTGTCAGCGGTTTCTCCATCTGAGCTCTAATTGGGAACTTAAAGAAGAAATACAGCACATTATTTTATTTATCCCACATTTCTAACCATTCATACCATTTGTGGTAGCCGACAATGGTAAAATACAAATTTAACAGGAACGTGTTACTAAAATCTAACAATCACAAATGAATTAGTAACATAATATCCAACCGCTTTCAATGAAGAAAATTAGAACTGCTTGCATCTAGGAGGAACCTGGGGGTATTGCACAACTACAATAGAAAATGCAAAAAGAAAAGGATAGTGCAATAATTGTCTTTAAGTAAATTACAGCCAGACCAGTTAGCTGTTCCCACATAGAGCTAAAATAAATGAATAAAGAGAACCAAGAGACATACAACACAGAGATGCAACACACCAAGCCATGGCTCTTCACTCCACTCCACACGTATACTGGATACCCACAACATTCATACTGAGCCCTAGATATCAAAAAAAGCAGCAATATGTAGCAGCAGCAGCCAAACCATAATAGGTTTTCCTTCACAGATTCAAACTGGCTTGGCTAGGGGAGGACTTAGAATATTTGCCATGTGTGTCCAGTAATATGCTTAATGGTTAAGACTGTTTAAAGCTATTGTGATTCTTGTCTGTAACTTTTATGGATAAAAGCTTTTAACTGAAATATATTTTTCTAACTTAAGTTCTGCCTATAACTTAAGTACTACTTTTGGATTGCAGTATTTCTTATTTGCAACTTTTCATAGTTGTAAGACTTTTGGACGGCAATCACACCTACAGCTTTTTACAAGCTGCAAGGATGGATTTTTGTTTAAGCATTTGTGTCCAGTTTTGGTCATAGTTGTAAGAATATTTTCAATACATTTTGAATTGTTTCTTCTTGGATTTCATTTTATGTATATGAAACATGGACACAGTGTAGATAAATAAGTCTTGTAGAAATAGACAAACTGTTGTTGCCAAGAAACATTGCAATCATGAAACAACTTCTACCTCCATACCCAGATGGACTTTGATACAAATGGAAAGATTGTCTGGTTCACCCTGGAATTCATGCTCTTTCAAGAATAAATGCCAGTAGTTAAAACATAGGCTTCTGCCTAGCCCAAGAAATGCCAGATAGGATAAGATGGCTCCAATGGACTATCACTTCACTTCAGAGGTGTACCACATTTATCTGTTTCATCCCAAAGTCATTTCAGATTAGTATCCTTGATTTGATCCATGATTACGTATTTGTCGAATGGTAATCATTGTAAAACCTAACATATCAAGAAGAATTAGAAAAAGGGAGCGGGGGTGGGGAGAACAGAACATTTGCAGTTTTTCTTTTTTTGCAATGGGGGTTCTGAGGTGAAGCAATAGGGACAGAGAGTCTCATCTATGTGTGTGTGTGTGTGTGTGTGTGTGTGTGTGTGTGTGTGTGTGTGTGAATATATATGTACTTAATGAACCTGTGTGGAAAATCAATATTATTAGCATTGCACTGCAGGTGATTGCACAAATGACTGACTGAGCTGAGATTTGATCCAAGAACTTCCAGCTCATGGACCACACTTTTAACAGCTACATTATACAAGTCATTGTCAGAATAAAATTGAGAGTGTTCCTAGTCTATCTTGCATACATAACATTTGGACAGAAAAATATCAAAGCTCAGCATGCATTATTTCTATTGGTATGACTTCTTTCCTTCAAAATAAGAATGTCCAATCTCATTAGCTTTCAGATTACTGTCTAAAATAAAATAAATGTATGCATAGGTTCTTTTCAACCCAAACAGCAAAACTACATTGCAGTCTTATTTAGCTAAGAGTCACATGGTCCTGGCTAATCTAATTGCAGCACTTTGGAGATACAGGGAGGTCAAGGAGAAAGAAACAGAAAAGGGAAACAGAAAGCAGCTGAAAGAAAGTGCCCATTAACTAATTACAGAACAGACGTGTCCACCTTATGGTCAAGAAGAAAGTGACTTTCAATATGGTATGAAATATATTGATAAGAAATCGAAAGAAGGGTTGCTTACATGACTGCAACTATTCAATTGTATTGCTTCGTTATGAATTATATCTTTGAACTATTGGAAGAAAAGAATTTAAACATTTTGTTGTTGTTTTTTCAGCTATGGTGCAGCTAGATAGTTTTAGACCCAGAACTTCATAGTGTGAGGAGGGCCTGCCATCAGGCTGTTGGCCATATTGTTTTGTTCTTTTATCAGTATATCAATAATAATAATCAGGTTGGCAAACCTGGAAAGGATCATCTGGATCATCAAGGAGGCACAGCAGGGAACTGAACTCCCAACCTCTGCCTCCATAGCCAGATGCTTAAGCCAATGACAGAGGCGTAGCTAGGGTTTTCAGTGCTCCGGGAAAAAGTCAGTTTTCGCACCTCCTTCTGCCCCCCCTCCTGACAAGGTGTGAGCCATAAGAGGGGTCCGTCAATCAGTAGCTGGTGGGGTGGAGTTCAGGGTGAGTGCCCGCCTTCCCCCTAGACAGGC